>LPNX011076733.1:469102-552792 GCA_001517045.1 Pseudotsuga menziesii
CCAGAAATCATTCTTCTTGAACTGATCTTCCCTTTCTTCTTGGTGGCTGGAAGGTTCTGCATCAATGATGCCACTGCACTCGTCATATTATTCTTTGTCTTTGAACGGTCGTCACTTGTTCTTCGGAACAAGTCTTCATTCTTCTTTGCTTGTAGGTGATTATGTATGCGATATTTCCTACAAGTCAAATGCAATTGTATGGTTAGAAACATTTCATAAGGAATATTTATACTGGCAAACACTTATGCATAAATATATGATCATGCAACTACTTTAGCCAATACAACATTCATCCATATCTCATTGAAACTTTCTAGATGCCTTCCATCTCTACCAGGACAACATTGAGATTGTGCACTAATCCAAATGTTAGCAAAGAGGTTTCATTCTAGATAAATAAGTAGCAATGGAGAATTTGTATAGCCCCATGAGCTACTTACCCATCACGTGCATATTAGTAGTATTCTATCATTAATGCAAACATCCTATCATGCATAATACAGTAACTGAATATAAACAAATGCATAACAAAATAATATAATGAAATGATAATTGAATACTTATCTTTGTTTGTTTCGAGGGTAGACTCCTTCTTGAGCCTTCAACTTCATCGTCTTCTTCATTTATAATAGCATCGTTTCTTATCCAAAAGCTAAGGTGGATAAGAAGTTCTTCAAGAGTTGAGTTCTTCATATTCCTCATTGCTTGAGGGATATTCTTTGGATGGAAAGAGCTTGATCTTCAGTTGCTCCCACCTTCTCTTCTTGAGCTTCTTCTTCTTGTGAGTTCTCTTTCTAGAGTCTATTGAAAGTAATCACTTCCTTCTAACACACATTCCTCACATGAATGAACTCCACGATCCTGGGAGGCCATTCAAGGTGGCCATCACCACTTTTGCATTCTTCACTTTTTATTTTACCGCTTCAAGTTGTTCTTTGATTTGAGAGACTCTTATGACTGCATGGTCTCTGCATTCTGGATCTTCACATTCTTCAACTGGTTTCTTTAAGTCATATTCTGATTTTGTTCTTCCCTTCAAATAGCTTGAAATTTTGGAAGACCTTCAACAACTTTGCTTGCAAAAGGTAGTGCTCTGTAATGCCAAAGCTCATTTGGCTCTACTGTGTCATGGATCAAGGCTTGTTCTGGATATCCCTTCAATTTGTACAAGCCTCCTTCTTGTTCTTCAATCACTACCACATCATCAATAGTCTTTCCTTTTTTCCATATGATGACTTGACCATCTATGAATGCAGCCCGCATTCCTTTTGCATCAATGTTGAAATGGAGAGAAGGTTCTTCTTCAATCCTAGCACAAACAATACTTCTTTCATTGTTAGAGACTTACCAGAGTCTAGCTTGTATGAAGATTCCCCACTACCTGTTATTGGATATTGGTAGTCATCTCCTAGTTTCACCTTGTGAGGTGATTCATGTTCTGACAGTCTTACAAAGGATTCCTTGAATCCCGTCATATGTTTGGAAGCCCCACTGTCTATAAGCCAATCATCACTTCCATGAGTAATGTTACCTATGAGAGCTGATATCAGAACATATTCATCCTTGCTTGAAGAATCTTCACTTTCATATATGTATCTCTTTCTGGATGGTTCATCATCCTCTGCAGCATGAGCATGATGTCCTCTTTGGCCTTGACCAAGTTCTTCTTGTGAAAGGCTTCTAACCTCGTCTCCCTCTGAAATTGGAACCTCTATACTCAGGTAGGTGTCCAATCCAGTTTTTTCAGAGAGATCAGATACTTCCAGGCTTGGAAGTTGTCAACTTCCCCAAGCTTGTCACCAAGCTGATGTGATATATCATATTGAAATGAGAACCTCAAATGGAAATAGCAAAGGATTAGATCTTACCGACTTGAGATGTCCATCCTTGTCCCGGAGTTCGTTGATCTAGGGTTTGTCACAGAAACCCTAATTTTCAAAACTTGGAATATTTCAGATCTGATTGGATAAACAGATAGATCTCTTCAAATGGAGCTGTCCAATGTACTCCTTTTCTGAAAACAGTGGAGGGAAGCTCCCGGAACAGGAAGCCCTAATTTTCCAATTTCTTTTGCAGAAATGCTTGTTACTGTTTCTGTGATATCTCTGAAATTACTGCTCCTTTGTGTCTGAAATTTCGTACTGAGGTAACCTCGCATGTCCCTGATCCAACAACGCAAGTTTCATCAGAATTTATTTCACCATTTGGGATTTATGATCCTTTTCACAAGGTGACTTGTTACAGGACTGTTCAGAACAACGAAGTTGTACGGCATGCCACGTGTCACTGGTTCATCTTCTGAGTCTGATATTCGGACCACCGAAATTAAAGTCTGTTCCCTTTCTGTAACATCTTCAGGAATTCCATTTGGACCTTTGTAGCTCAAGATATTGCAGATCTCCCCAGATGTCCTGTTTAGGGATGAATTCTAGAAGAGGCTGGAACCCTAACTTGGAGAGATCATATCTCCTGGAGTACAGTGAATCTGAGTCTGATTTTTGGACACATGATTCATCAGGATTTTATATGCGGCCCCTGAAATTTTCATCTTCTGAGACTTTGCCAATCTCAGAATATAGCGACTGTACCAAAACTTAGCAGTTTTAGTATTTAGGGTTTCTCCTAGCTCAGGGTCAAACTAGGGTTTGACTTTCCTGGAGTTTCACCCAACCAAATTTCTTGATCCAGGTCTCTAAACTTCGGTTTTGATGAGGAGAATAACCCTATGCTGGTCTCACTCAAACATTCCTCTTCTGTAGAAAGCCCTAATTTCCACATCGAAACTGAAAATGCTTGAGATTGAATTCCGCATCGATAGAAAGATGCACCCTTCAATGGGGAGTCATCTTAGCATACTTTTGCTGAAAATATGTGGAGGAAGATCCAAAAAATAGGAAGCCCTAGTTCCTGTAGCTACATAATGTCTTCTTCTCAGGTTAGCTCTGATACCATGTTAGTTTTTCATCACATTTAAGCTAGCATTATGATCTTAGGATCTTTTCACTGAGAGAATAACAAGCACAGCAATAAAACACAAGCACATCACAAGAGACAAGAGACACAAAGAGTTTTCCTCGGGGAAACCATAAAGGAGAAAACCCTGCAACTTCCTCTAAGATAGAATCAACACCAAAACAGTAAGAGATCTCCCAAAACAGCAGTAGTCTTCTGTCTTCTGTCTAGTCCCAAAATTTCCTTCTCCAGTAGTGTGCCACACTTGGGAGAGCAAGTGATGTATTTCACAAGTGATAAATAGAGAGACTCTCACTCTCTATTTATATTCATCTGTTCACTTGAATTTCCTTTTCACACGTAGGCTCAACCTAATAATTACTACTCGAGCCTACACCTTAATTAGTGTATAATAACTCAAGTGCCCCGAAACTGTGGGGACTTACCTAATGACTTGATATGAATTGATTACATTATTAATCCTCCTGATCGGAACATCGGGGCATGACCACATGACTCAAATACATAATAGAAACATCCCGAAATAAACATCGGGTTACAATACATAAGATACATAGAAGAATACATTCCGAAGTTACATATACATCAACAATAAGGTTAAATAAGGGTCTTAGGTCATAACATTTTTCTCTAAGCTCAGGGTCCATGTTCAAGCCCTCAAACCACCACACATACCCTCCATATGGAATCATTAGACTACAAATGGGATATGATAGACATTTTCCTCTTTCTAACATTAGACATGGTTCTCAATGCATATGTCATGGTTCAATGCTGAAATCCCTAGGAATACACTATAGCATTCATATATGGGGCTTATGGCCTATTTATGGCGTCATAAACCACCACATAGACCTTACAAATGGAATCTACATCATGCCAATGAGATATGGTCCTATAATGGAATGCAACTTCTTGGTGTTCAAGCCAAGGTTGATACAAAATACAAGTTATTGGCCCATAAAATTTGTCTTTGGATCTCATGGTCCATACATGGGACTCTAGACCACCACACAAGTCCTACAAAGGAAATCTTTAGCATATGACTGAGATGTGGTGTTTATTCAAGGTTTATCACACCATGGATGGTCTTTAGGAATCATAAAATGTTTTAGGGTTCAAATTCAAGGTCTTGAGCCATAACATTTTTTCGTAGAGCTCATGGGCCATGTGTGGGACCACAACAACCACACAGGAAATTAGTATGAAACCTCATCCCATGATTGCATTATAGTGGTGATTTTGAGTTTTCCACTTTAGACGTTAGTTTTAGTGCCTAATACATTGTTTGGTGCCATGATATAGGTTGTTTGGCCATAACATTTGTCCTTGAGCCTCATGGGCCATGTGTGGGGCCTCAAGCCACCATAGTTTGGCATGTGAGAGTGATACGTTGCTCATTAATTTAAACCTTTGGGATTCTAAGTGTGGTTCTCATTTCCCATTCAGTGTTCCAATGCCAAAAGAAAAGCCTTACGCCAATATTTTCCTCTATTGCTCATGGGAAATGTGTAGGGCCTTAGCTTTCACATAACCCTACATAGGAAATTTTTAACACGCAAGAGGAATATGGTGGCCATATCAATATTTGTAACACATCTAAGGATGGTTTTTATGAACCAAGATTTAAATTAAGGGTCTAATTCTTTACCAATTCCATATAGGGCTCATGGTCCATGCACGGTCTTCTAGGCCACCGCATATAGCTTTTGTAAGGAATCTTTAGCATACTTGTCATATATGGTCATCATTTTGAGGATTAACAAACTAGGGATGGTTCTAAAGGGCCATTCCTTAGTATAGTTCCATATATATAATCTCACACTAAACATTTTCTTAAGGAGCCCATGGTCCATGTATGGGGCCCCAAACTAACATACACGCCCTCAATAAGGAATTTTGGTTTTTGAGTGTGATATTGTTAGTATTTTGAGGTTTAAACTACCAAGGGTGGTTATCGATACATGCCCCATGGTTTCATGTTAAAAGCAATGGTCTTAGACCATAACATTTTTTTTGGGGGGGGGCTCATAATCCATCTATCGGGCCATAGGTCACTATTGGGGACAAATCGTTGTCGAGGTGGTGTCCTTGCATGTTGGTAAATAAGAAGCAAGAGGAAGATGAGATATCCTTGGTTGTGTTCTACCCTAGGTGCATAAATATGCATGCAATAAATGAATATAAATACAACATTAACAAAATCCTTATCTTCTTTAATTATAATGACGTTAATCACTCAACATAATTGTTCTTAACTTATGTCAAATCCACAAGACATATAGATGGGAATTATATACCATGAAGAACATAGATGGTTGAAAATAAAATCAACAAATTACTTAAGTATTGGATCAAGTGAAAATTCAATGAAAAATTCATCAATATGAATAATATGAAGTTGTACATACATGATCCTTATCACAGGGCTACTAAAAAAAACTACATATCTAAAACCATATTTAGTGAAAACCAATAAAAACCCAAGCTAAACCAAGGATAATCAACAACATTGATCAATCAAGATAAAAGTCCTTTCAGGTAAAGACACCCCCCCCAAAAAAAAAGAGTCTTGAGAATTGGATTTTGCAGGAGGTCCTTAAACAACCGGCCCCAAAAATCCAATACCCATGACCATTTTCTTTTGTTGGGGGGGGGGGGTGTCACATACCCCAATTTTGTAAAATAATGTTAAATATGGTGGGATCAGAGCAAATGGCTCAATAAATGACAACTAACCCAAAAAGACCTAGGCAATATTTTAAAAGTACCCAATGAATAGAGCTGAGGTTGCTCAGATATTTTTCCAGGAGAATAATCATTCAAGAGGAATGTTATTCAAGGAATTCATTGAGGAAAAGGGAAAACTGTAAGGAAGGTGTTTTGAGAGATAATCTGCAGTAACTTGGTCTGATACAGCTTGCTAGATGAGAGAACTTATTGATAAGTTCAGGATTGGTATTGAGTCTGAAGACTGGTACTTGATTATTGCTGCACCTAGTTCCAGCCAGGGAGACCAAAGAAAGCTCGAGGGTCCTGAGGAGTCGTTATTTGAGCGCTCTCCAAGATTTGGTAGGGAGGAACGACCTCCCATTGCTGTTGTCATCCAAATTCAAGAACAGGTTCTGTCATCTATTAATTTTTGCTTTTATATCTGTGTATGATTGACTGTTATACTTTCAATTTATGATGTAAAGACTTCGATGGTTTAGTAATGAATTTATTCTTAGTATGGTTAGTAATAGAATCATTTGATGAGAAAATAAAAACCCTACCTGTGTTTTTCCTCATCTGGAGTGATCCAGACCGTACTCTAGCACAGGTGGTGAAATTACATAAATAAAGATAGTATGATGAAAATGTAGATTAAGAGGTTAGCATGAATGATAGAATGTTTTTCTTTTATCCATTATCAGAAGGAGTATCATTTTTACTGACAGTAGTATGCGTTAGTAGATAAAATTGTTCTTTATATACAATATCTTCTTTCAGTACTCTTGTTAATTATTTTAAACAAAGAGGAGAATATAACAGCTACACTAAAGTAGGATTAGACTAAATATTTATGCTTTTAATTTTATAGTTTATTTCTTCCATTTTAGGTTAGTTTAACTAATATATATATAACAGCAATAGATAATACAAAATTCTGATAGGATTTCTTTTAAGGTATATTTAGTACAGAAGCATAAAATATAACGGAAAAATACTCTCTTATTATACACCTGCTATTAACTAAATATAGAGTTAATATATATAATTAAAGGAATAGTGTTACTAAATAAATAAAGTAATGAACTTATTCCTTCATATTGAACAGTAAACAAAATATAAGTTCTGTAATCAAATGTTGTATCTAACAAATACATACGTACCACAGTAAAAACATGGTTTTCTTATATTTCAAAGGTTAAATTTATATAATAACATTTACAGTTTTTGTAAAACAAACTAATATAAAAACCATGTACAGAAACCCTAGCATTTGTAAATTTAATAATATTATAGGATAAAAACTCAGTTGCTTTAACACACGGGAAAGTAAACCATTAGAGTAACAGTATGCTCGAATTAACGAGTTTAACCAAACAATATTTAGCATAAGCAATAACCCAACAAAATACAGAAGCACAATTAAAAATAAAAGTTGTTCTTTTCTTTAAAGAAACAGTAAAATACTTATTATACATTTTCAAGTTAGGGTTAAAACCCTACCAGTATTAAAATTTAAACAAACAGATTATAACTATGCTCGTTTCATCGAGCCTAGCCAACTATTATACCATATCAGTAATAACTCAACAAATTAAGTACTACATTGTAAACACCAGATATGTTTAAGAAGCTGTAAATATTATTAATATCGTCGAGTTAGGGTGAACCCTACTACTCCAAAATGTACAACCAAAATCGCAACTAAATGAGTCTAATACAATGTATGAGCTCACAGCTTCAACAAAATTCACAGAGCGAGGCTTTTACAGCCTTTTATCATTTACATGTACACATACCCAATAACCATCATAAAAACCAACATTACACTCACGGCCAAAGCCGGAGAACCCTGCCTTAAGCAAGGGTTTTAACACCCATTAAAAACAACGAACTAAATAACCAGAATAACCAAAACCCATAAGGGTTATTCAGGCCACGGTGACCAACCCATAATATCCCACAAAGGTTTGGACAAGGTAGAACGGCCATGGAAAGTCCAAGGCTTACTATAAACCATCAAGTCGTCGTAACCTCACAACAATCCATGCAAAGAGAAGGGCCGATACCTGCAAATCAACAAAGAATCGATAATGTTATTTCATATTTTAAAAAGAGACAACTGTGTATTGAAATTTTTTTGACCGCACAGTAACGAAGTTGAAATAAGTAACTCTTACCTAAAATATTATTGATGCGCGACCACCCACGAGCAGCAAAGTAACCACTAGCATGAGGAGAATGAAACCCTTCATCAGCTACGAGACAGGAGGGATTTCTAAACCAGCAAATACCTACAGCGACGGAGGATTAGAACAACAAGTTCAGTCGGTGAATATGCTTGGGTCACAACCACTCTCAACACAGAACCGTAACTGCTACAAAACCTAAATACCGGATACTATGGTTAAGAAAGACATCGACTGTCATCACCTAGCCAAAGAAAGGAAGGACATTACAGTAATGGACACAAAACTGAGTGAGTTGCGATGGAGAAACCCTAAGGGAAGTATCACAAACCATTACCAAGCAACAAACAGTTCCGTAACAGCAATCTCTCCATAAAACTCTCAGGCTGAGCTTACGAGGAGATACAGAAAACAAGGAGACGGTCGACTTCAAAGGCAAAAGGAAGTGCAGACAAGAGCAGGGTAGCAAAGCGGCCAGAGGGCCCGAAGGCGACGGAGATAATGCCAAGTTAGGGTTCGAGAATTGCCTTATAACCTCACGACGCTTGGCCTCGGATAAGCCACGTCTCCAAGTAAATGATTTGCATGCAGTGGGTATTTTCCCATAGTCTCGATGAGAAATCACGAGAAAATGACTTTATCAATCATTTTGTTGTTTTCAAAGGTTCTACTATGATCATCAGCCTGAAGTCAACCTATTATTTAACGCATGATAACAAAAGAATCATTATTATATAACTATGCAATAAAGCTTACCAATGGCGTGAAGAATTAACGCCCCATCAAAATACATTATGGTATATTTGTACCCAAACAATCGTAACTTGATAATAGTAAAGCCTTGTTAAAAGGTATAAGGAGAATTAATAACATTTTTTCGATGAGAATCGTGTTTCAACATTTATGCATATATCCAATTGAATGGTAACATGGTAAGGATAGAAACCTTGCACATTATATAAGTGAAGGAGGCACTAAGAATAAGATTATAGAACTATAATCTAATACTTAACTATAAACATTCCTTGGGTGAGATCTAACCTATGACCCTTGTTTATAGCCAACATGACATATAGTCTTTAAATCAACTATATCTCTATCTAAATTTATAATAGTTGATGTTTATGAAAGAATTTCTTAAGGTTAATTTATAAGTATATACCTCCATGCTAGTATTAATCTTTACCTTAAAATTACTTTAGTGGTAATTTAGTAAGTCTTGCTATTAAGCATGATGAGTCTCGATTTGCTTAAGGAACCATACTATGGAAATAATATAAAATTAATAACCTTAACTGGTTATTATTCTTTCAAGTAAATCATGGACAGAGGAACTTAATCCATCATCACTGTTTAGCCAAAGTGACAGTAATCTTTGAGGACATACTTCCCTCAAGACATCAGGCTGGGAAGATGGATTAATAGTATAAAAATTTAATAACTGCAGTACATTACTTTCACTTTGCAAAGGGTAATCAACAAATTATTAGGAGGTAAAGAGATTGTATTCACTTTATCAAAAGATCCTTGACATAGAACTCTGTCATTTCTTAAACTGCTTGTAAAGAAAGAGTTAAGGTATTTTTTACACTTGACGACTATGTTAGACATCGAATAGTTTAGTAAGCTTTAAGAACTATAAATTTACATCTACTAAAAAGAGGGCAGTTATAACCTTTACTGATAAAACTGAATCGCATTCCTTAGAGTCTAAAATGAAGGACAGTTTAATGATTTTACCTCAATAAGCACTGGAAATTGTTTAGCATTTATTTTCTTTACTGAGTTATTTTATGCGACGAACTTATAATTGAATGCTTTAGAATTTTGACAAGCAGCACCGGAACTTCTTACCTGTAAGTCTGTAAGAAAAGGAAAACTTCTGCGTTAGCTCGAAAGCTAAGTAAGCCCAGAATTTTCATGACAGTTCCACCTTGTGGTCGCAAAGAGAAAACAAGTCAGTAAACTGAAAAAAAGATTTGTTCTACAAAGATAAACATAATCAAACAAATAATTCAGATAATGAATTCAATAACATATAACTAATTTAATAATTAGTTGACTACATTTATGAAAATTATATGCATTTTCAAATTTTCAAATTTTTCGGAAAATTTTGGGTTTTGACATGTGGTATCAGAGCACAAGGTTCAAGTGACTAGGCCTTGATGTAGCCCAACTAGATTTCATAGAACAGTAAATAAAAATAAGATGCTAACATATATTTTGTTTTATGTAAAGAACAGAAGAAAATTTTCCTTTTTCTGAAGTTTAACAGGCAGGTATGGAAAAGCTGGGAGAGTATGCTCAGGAGGAGTCTCCAGACACAGAAACAAGACAATTGCCCAGAGAACCTATGTTAGAAGAGGTGACTTCCCACTCCTCAAAGCTATTGCAGACTGTAAAAGACTTGAAGACTGAAATGGAATCAGTCAAGAAGGAGAATGAGAGGATTTTGAAGGCTCAGGAAGAGTTGAACCAAATTTTAATGGAAAAGTTCCAAACTGATGGAAGGAGCAGAAGATCAGAATCTAAGGATGTTAGTCATCAAAGAAGATCTAAAAAGATGAAGCTGGAAAAAACTAAAAGTAGTTCATCATCTGAAGGGTTCGGTGAGCGACAAACTTACCATACTACTAGTGACAGTAGTGAGGCTAAGTTGTATGACAAAAGGAAGAAATACATACCATATGAGGAAATTTCAGGGGAGTTTAAAAAGATAAAACCCCCAACTTTTAATGGAGAGACCGAAAAAGGGGAAGAAGCAGAGTCCTGGTTATCCGAGATGAGGAAGTATTTTCATATATACAATTATTCTAATCAGCTAAAGGCAAGGATGGCAATATATAATCTCTCCGGAAAAGCGGACATATGGTAGCAAGATCTGAAGAGAGTCAAGGGTATCAGGGAAAAAGAAGTTAATTGGAGTACCTTCAAAAGGTACTTCAAGAAGAAATTTTTTTCCGAGCAATATTACGAAGAAAGAGCTAAATAATTTTACGAATTGAAGTTAGGTTCAATGACTATGAAGGATTTGAACAGTAAATTCTTAAGCTTGCTTAGGTATGTACCTTACCTAGTAGACGAGAAACCTAAAGTATAGCGATTTCTCAGTTGTCTACCGTATCATATCAAGGACAGAATTGAGTATGATAACCTGAAGACTCTAGAGGAAGCCATGAGGAAGGCTAATTTCTATTTTGAGCAGAACCGGAAGAAAGAAGGCTTAGCCAACTGGAAGGCTAAGAAAAGCAACAATCAGCCTGAGTTTAAAAAGAAGGAATTTGTACCCCAAAGGAATTTCAAGAATAATAAGAATAAAAATTATTCTAACAATTAAAATTTCCAGGGAAATAGAAATGGCACTTCCAATAATTCGAATAATTTTAAGGGCACGGAAGCTGCAAATAACCATGGGAATTTTACCAAGAGTTTTGAATGTAAGGAGCCTGTTAAGTGTTGGGAATGTAATGGCCCGCACTATGCCTCGGTCTACCCAAACCGGAAAAAGTCAGTCAACAATATTCATACTGTGCAGGAGGAGATGACCGTTGGAGAACTAGCGAGGACTATGCCCAGAATTAATGCAGCTTTGGAGAACCGCCAAGCTAACTATCAGACTTCCATGGTGGAAGTGGAAGGTATGATTAATCAAACCCCTGTAACCATTTTAATCGATCCAGGAGCTAGTCTTAGTTACATTGCACCTCAAATAGTGGAAAAATGTAATTTGTCTATCGATAAGTTTGATCATTCCTGGTTAGTTCAATTAGCCACTAGGGCAAAAATAAAAGTAACATGTTTTGTGAAAGAATGTGCTTTACTTATGGATGAATTTAAAACTACAGTTAAGCTTAATGTTTTGCCACTTTGCTCATATGATTTACTGATTGGCATGGATTGGTTAGAGCAGCATAAGGTAGTTTTAAATTGTTACGATAAAACTTTCACGTGCTTAAATAGTGATGAACAACCAGTAAAGGTTAAGGGTATTCCTAGAAAAACTATAATCAGACAGATTTCTTCTTTACAACTTAAAAGAGTTGTTAGAAAAGGATGTAAATCCTATGCTGTAACTATTACAGATGAGGAAAGTAAAACTGAACTAGATAAGTTAAAAATAGAAGATATTCCTGTTTTAAAAGAATTTACTGACGTATTCCCAGAAGAAATTCTAGGATTACCTCAAAGGAGGGAATTGGATTTCACTATTGAGCTGGTACCAGGTGTTGTACCTAGCTCAAAAGCTCCGTATCGAATGAACATTTTAGAACTTAATGAGTTAAAGTCGCAACTAAAAGAGTTAATAGATAAGAAGTACATTCGACCTAGTGTGTTTCCTTGGGGAGCATCGGTCATCTTTGTTAAAAAGAAATATGGAACCATGCGATTATGCATAGACTACCATCAGCTAAACAAGATGACTATTAAAAACAGATATTCGTTGCCCCGCATAGATGATCTGTTTGATAAACTACATGGAGCTACGGTGTTCTCAAAGATAGACTTGAGGTCAGGATATCATCAGGTAAGAATTAAAGACGAATATATCTTCAAGACAGCCTTTAGAACAAGGTATGGACACTACGAGTTTGTCGTAATGCCATTTGGGCTTACCAATGCCCCAGTTGTCTTTATGTGCTTAATGAATAATATAATGCATAAATACTTGGATAAATTTGTTGTCGTTTTTATCGACGACATCTTAATTTACTCTAAAACGGAAGAAGAACATAAAGAACACCTAAAGATAGTCTTACAAGAGTTGCGAGAACAACAACTCTTCGCGAAGTTTAGCAAGTGTGACTTCTTTAAGGATGAAGTCTAGTACTTGGGTCACATAGTGACTAAGGAAGGGATTTCAGTCGATCCTGAAAAGATTCGGGCAATCGAAGATTGGCCGGTTCCTAAAGATGTAACGGATGTGAGGTCGTTCATGGGAATTACCGGTTATTACCGGAGATTCATTGAAGGCTTCTCAAAAATAGCAAATCTGATCACTTCCTTACAAAAGAAAGGCAAGAAATTTGATTGGAACTCAAAATGTGAAGAAAGTTTTAAGAAATTAAAAACCTTATTGACTAGTGCACCTATTCTAAGAATAGCAGATCCTAATAAGGACTTCGTAGTATGCACTGATGCCTGTAATGATGGCTTAGGTGGTGTTCTAACTCAAGACGGGCATGACATTGCCTATGAGTCTTGGAAGTTAAAAATTCATGAAAAGAATTACACAACTTATGATTTAGAACTTGCGGATGTTATACACGCCTTAAAAATGTGGCGACATCATTTAATAGGCAGAAAAGTTATTCTAATGACTGATAATAAAGGACTGAAATATCTTTTAGATCATCCTAACTTAAACGCTAGACAAGCAAGGTGGTTAGCCTTCTTGAGTGAATACGATTTTGAAATCCAGCACATAAAGGGTAAGGAAAATAAGGTGGTTGATGCATTGAGCAGAAACGCAAAGCTGAACTTTACAGCAGCAATCAGCACTTATGCTTCTGATTTAAATGAACAGCTTAAAGAAGGGGTAAAACAAGATGAAAATTATCATAAATTGCAAATTACAGCTAAGGAAAAACCTACAGAAAGCTTAATAAAAGGTTATAGTTTAAATGAAAATGGATTTTTATTATTTAAAGATAAACTGTATGTGCCTAATGTGCCTAAGGTTAAGTTGTTAATTCTGGACGAAGTCCATAAAACACCTTACTCAGGACATCCAGGTTACCAAAAGACTGTAACCATGCTAAGAAAAGAATATTTTTGGCCTAATATGAAATCTGAGGTAGTTGAATACATTGCTAGAGGTTTGGACTGTCAACAAGTGAAAATCGAACACCAACATCCAGTTAATTTGCTACAACCTTTGTCTATTCCTAGCTGGAAATGGGAAGTGATTAGCTTAGATTTTATTACTGGACTGCCCAGAAATCAGAATCAAAATGAATCTATTATGGTGGTGGTTGACAAGTTAAGTAAGGCAGCACATTTCATTCCTGTTAAAACTACTTACAAGGCTGCCAATATAGCTAACACATTCTTAAAGCAGATTTTTCAGTTACATGGAGTACCGAAAGTTATAATTTCAGACAGGGATCCTAAATTCACAGGAAATTTTTGGAAGTCCTTGTTTAAGGGATTAAATACAACATTGAATTTCAGTACCTCCTTCCATCCTCAAACAGATGGACAGACTGAAAGAGTGAATCAGGTGCTGGAGGATTTATTAAGGATGTATGTTAAATATCATCCAGGTAAGTGGGAAGACTACTTACATCTAGCAGAGTTTGCATATAATAATAACTATCAGTCATCAGCTAAGTTTAGTCCATTTGAAATTTTATATGGGCGTAAATGCAACACTCCTATCTCCTGGAATAATCCAGTAGATAGATTGGTGTTAGGACCAGAATTATTGAAGGAAATGGAGGTAATTGTGAAACAAGTGTAGGAAAATTTAAAGGTGGCACAGGATCGGAAAAAGAGCCAAGCAGACTTGAAAATAACTCCCAAGGAGTTCCAGGTAGGTGAACATGTATTTATAAAGGTAAGGCCAAATAAAAGCTCTCTAAGACTGGGGATTTGTGCAAAGTTAGCACCACGTTAGTGTGGTCCATTTGAAATTTTATCTAGAATTGGTCAAGTTGCATACCAGCTAGCATTACCACCTAACTTGAAAGTACATAATGTTTTTCATATATTTGTTTTGAAAAAGTATGTTCATGATGCTACTCATGTGGTTGATTGGAATGTTGTACAGGTGGAACCAGAAGGAGAATTCCTGGTGGAACCGGACTGTATCCTCGGGAGGAGGGAAATTACTCTATGGAACCGCACCATTGGACAGGTGAAGGTGCAATGGAAGCACCTTATTCCTGAAGAGGCCACCTGGGAACTGGAAAGTAAGATGCGGGAATCATACCCGAATCTGTTCCAGGATATTGCAGAGGATGAAGAATAAGTAACATCGAGGACGATGTTACATTTTAAGGGGGTGTGTATGTCACATACCCCAATTTTGTAAAATAATGTTAATTATTTTAATTTGATTTCCTAAGAAATTATGTTAAATTTAATGCTAAGTAGGAATTGATGACTCAACAGAGTCAAAAGAAGTGGAGTGTAATTCTGAATATTTTATTATTAATAAATAAAAAGTGGAGACGACAGCTCGGGAGAGCTGTTAATAAGAGTGTTACTGGTCAAACTGGTGGAAGGAACTAGGTGGAGAGAAAAAGACAAGTGGCAGCATCCTCAAACACTTCCTAGGTTGCAGGTGGCAACTTCCCTACATTTGGGGTCATGATCCCCCAAGAAAGTGGGATCAGAGCAGGTGGCTCAATAAATGACAACTAACCCAAAAAGACCTAGGCAATCTTTTAAAAGTACCCAATGAATAGAGCTGAGGTTGCTCAGATATTTTTCCAGGAGAAGAATCATTCAGGAGGAATGCTATTCAAGGAATTCATTGGGGAAAAGGGAAAACTGTAGGGAAGGTGTTTTGAGAGATAATATGCAGTAACTTGGTCTGATACATCTTGCTAGCTGAGAGAACTTACTGATAAGTTCAAGATTGGTATTGAGTCTGAAGACTGGTACTTGATTATTGATGCACCTAGTTCCAGCCAGGGAGACTAGAGCAAGCTCGGGGGTCCTGAGGAGTCATTGTTTGAGCGCTCTCCAGGAGTTGGTAGGGACGAACGGCCTCCCATTGCTGTTGTCATCCAAATTCAAGAACAGGTTCTGTCATCTATTAATTTTTGTTTTTATATCTGTGTATGATTGACTGTTATGTTTGCAGTTTATGATGTAAAGACTTAGAAGGTTTAGTAATGAAGTTATTCTTAGTATGATTAGTAATAGAATCATTTGATGAGAAAATAAAAACCCTACCTGTGTTTTTCCTCATCTGGAGTGATCCAGGCCGTACTCTAGCACAGGTGGTGAAATTACATAAATAAAGATAGTATGATGCAAATGTAGATTAAGAGGTTAGCATGAATGATATAATGTTTTTCTTTATCCATTATCAGAAGGAGTATCATTTTTACTGACAATAGTATGCGTTAGTAGATAAAATTGTTCTTTATATACAGTATTTTCTTTCAGTACTCTTGTTAATTATTTTAAACAAAGAGAAGAATATAACAGCTACACTAAAGTAGGATTAGACTAAATATTTATGCTTTTAATTTTATAGTTTATTTATTCCAGTTTAGGTTAGTTTAACTAATATATATATAACAGCAATAGATAATACAGAATTCTGATAGGATTTCTTTTAAGGTATATTTAGTACAGAAGCATAAAATATAACGGAAAAATACTCTCTTATTATACACCTGCTATTAACTAAATATAGAGTTAATATATATAATTAAAGGAATAGTGTTACTAAATAAATAAATTAATGAACTTATTCCTTCATATTGAACAGTAAACAAAATATAAGTTCTGTAATCAAATGTTGTATCTAACAGATACATAAGTACCACAGTAAAAACATGGTTTTCTTATATTTCAAAGGTTAAATTTATATAATAACATTTACAGTTTTTATAAAACAAACTAATATAAAAACCATGTACAGAAACCCTAGCATTTGTAAATTTAATAATATTATAGGATAAAAACTCAGTTGCTTTAACACACAGGAAAGTAAACCATTAGAGTAACAGTATGCTCGAATTAACGAGTTTAACCAAACAATATTTAGCATAAGCAATAACCCAACAAAATACAGAAGCACAATTAAAAATAAAAGTTGTTCTTTTTTTTAAAGAAACAGTAAAATACTTATTATACATTTTCAAGTTAGGGTTAAAACCCTACCAGTATTAAAATTTAAACAAACAGATTATAACTATGCTCATTTCATCGAGCCTAGCCAACTATTATACCATATCAGTAATAACTCAACAAATTAAGTACTACATTGTAAACACCAGATATGTTTAAGAAGCTGTATATATTATTAATATCGCCGAGTTAGGGTGAACCCTACTACTCCAAAATGTACAACCAAAATCGCAACTGAAGGAGTCTAATACAGTGTATGAGCTCACAGCTTCAACAAAATTCATAGAGCGAGGATTTTAGAGCCTTTTATCATTTACATGTACACATACACAGTAACCGTCATAAAAACCAACATTACACTCACGGCAAAAGCCGGAGAACCCTGCCTTAAGCAAGGGTTTTAACACCCATTAAAAACAACAAACTAAATAACCAGAATAACCAAAACCCATAAGGGTTATTCAGACCGCGGCGACCAACCCATAATATCCCACAAAGGTTTGGACAAGGTAGAACGGCCATGGAAAGTCCAGGGCTTACCATAAACCATCAAGTCATCGTAACCTCACAACAATCCACGCAGAGAGAAGGGTCGATACCTGCAAATCAACAAAGAATCGATAATGTTATTTCATATTTTAAAAAGAGACAACTGTGTATTGAAATTTTTTTGACTGCACAGTAATGAAGTTGAAATAAGTAACTCTTACCTAAAATCTTATTGATGCACGACCACCCACAAGCAGCAAAGTAACCACTAACACGAGGAGAATGAAACCCTTCATCAGCTGTGAGACAGGAGGGATTTCTAACCCAGCAAATACCTATAGCGATGGAGGATTAGAACAACAAGTTCAGCGGGTGAATATGCTTGGGTCGCAACCACTCTCAACACAGAACCGTAACTGCTGCAAAACCTAAATATCGGATACTATGGTTAAGCAAGACATCGACTATCATCACCTAGCCAAAGAAAGGAAGGACAGTACAGTAATGGACACCAAACTGAGTGAGCTGCGATGGAGAAACCCTAAGGGAAGTATCACAAACCATTACCAAGCAACAAACAGTTCTGTAACAGCAATCTCTCCATAAAACTCTCAGGATGAGCTTATGAGGAGATACAGAAAACAGGGAGACGGCCGACTTCAAAGGCAAAAGGCAGTGTAGACAAGAGCAGGGTAGTAGAGCGGCCAGAGGGCCCTAAGGCGACAGAGATAATGCCAAGTTAGGGTTCGAGAATTGCCTTATAACCTCATGACGCTTGGCCTCAGATAAGCCACGTCTCCAAGTAAATGATTTGCATGCAGTGGATATTTTCCCATAGTCTCGATGAGCAATCATGAGAAAATGACTTTATCAATCATTTTGTTGTTTTCAAAGGTTCTACTATGATCCTCAGCCCAAAGTCAACCTATATTTAATGCATGATAACAAAAGAATCGTTATTATATAACTATGCAATAAATCTTACCAATGGCGTGAAGAATTAACGCCCCATCAAAATACATTATGGTATATTTGTACCCAAACAATCGTAACTTGATAATAGTAAAGCCTTGTTAAAAGGTATAAGGAGAATTAATAACATTTTTTCGATGAGAATCGTGTTTCAACATTTATGCATATATCCAATTGAATGGTAACATGGTAAGGATAGAAACCTTGCACATTATATAAGTGAAGGAGGCACTAAGAATAAGATTATAGAACTATAATCTAATACTTAACTATAAACATTCCTTGGGTGAGATCTAACCTATGACCCTTGTTTATAGCCAACATGACATATAGTCTTTAAATCAACTATATCTCTATCTAAAGTTATAATAGTTGATGTTTATGAAATAATTTCTTAAGGTTAATTTATAAGTATATACCTCCATGCTAGTATTAATCTTTACCTTAAAATTACTTTAGTGGTAATTTAGTAAGTCTTGCTATTAAGCATGATGAGTCTCGATTTGCTTAAGGAACCAGACTATGGAAATAATATAAAATTAATAACCTTAACTGGTTATTATTCTTCCAAGTAAATCATGGACAGAGGAACTTAATCCATCATCACTGTTTAGCCAAAGTGACAGTAATCTTTGAGGACATACTTCCCTCAAGACATCAGGCTGGGAAGATGGATTAATAGTATAAAAATTTAATAACTGCAGTACATTACTTTCACATTGTAAAGGGTAATCAACAAATTATTAGGAGGTAAAGAGATTGTATTCACTTTATCAAAAGATCCTTGACATAGAACTCTGTCATTTCTTAAACTGCTTGTAAAGAAAGAGTTAAGGTATTTTTTACACTTGACGACTATGTTAGACATCGAATAGTTCAGTAAGCTTTAAGAACTATAAATTTACATCTACTAAAAAGAGGGCAGTTATAACCTTTACTGATAAAACTAAATCGCATTCCTTAGAGTCTAAAAAGAAGGACAGTTTAATGATTTTACCTCAATAAGCACTGGAAATTGTTTAGCATTTATTTTCTTTACTGAGTTATTTTATGCGACGAACTTATAATTGAATGCTTTAGAATTTTGACAAGCAGCACCGGAACTTCTTACCTGTAAGTCTGTAAGAAAAGGAAAACTTCTGCGTTAGCTCGAAAGCTAAGTAAGCCCAGAATTTTCATGACAGTTCCACCTTGTGGTCGCAAAGAGAAAACAAGTCAGTAAACTAAAAAAAAGATTTGTTCAACAAAGATAAACATAATCAAACAAATAATTTAGATAATGAATTCAGTAACATTTAACTAATTTAATAATTAGTTGACTACATTTATGAAAATTATATGCATTTTCAAATTTTCAAATTTTTCGGAAAATTTGGGGTTTTGACATGGGGGGATTAAAAAACACCTTCAAAAGGAATTTTAGTGGGGTTCTTTCAACCACCCCCCCCCCCCCCCCCCGCCGCCCCCTCCCAACAAAAAAAAGTCATGACAATTGGACTTTTTGGGGTGGCTTTAAAACAACCTACCACAACAGTCCAACTCTCATGACTTTTAAGGGAGGGGGGGGCTTTAAAAACCACCTTGGAAAGTACCTTTAAGGGGAGTATTTCACACCCCACCCCCTTCCCAAAAAAAAATGACAATTCGACTTTTGAGGGTGTCTTTAAAACCATCGCCCCCAAAAGTCCGAATTCTCATGACTTTTAAGGGTTTTTTTTAACCGCATTGAAAAGGACCTTTACGGGGGCTCTTTCAACCACCCCCCCCCCCCCCCCCCAAAAAAAAAAAAAAATCATGACAATTGGACTTTTGAGGGAATATTTATAGCCACCACCACCAAAAGTCCAAATTATCATGACTTTTAAAGGATTTTTTTTAAACCGTCTTGAAAAGGACCTTTAGGGGGGGGTGGTCTTTCAAACCCCCCAGAAAAAAATGCATGACAATTGGACTTTTGAGGGTGGATTTATAACAACCTCCCCCAAAATTCTGAATTCTCATCACTTTTGGGGGCGGCTTTCAAACAACCGCCCCCAAAAGTCCAATTCCCATGACTTTTGGGGGCTGATTTAAAACAACCATCCCCAAAATTCGAACTCCCATGAATTTTTTTGTGGGGGGGTTTAAAAATTTCCTTGAAAAGGACCTTGAGCGGGGATCTTTCGAAACCCCGCCAAAAAATCCTGAGAATTGGATCTTTTTTTGCAGGGGGGGTTTTAAAAACGCCCCCAAAAGTCCAATTCTCAGGACTTTTGAGGGTGGTTTCTAAGAACTGCCCCCTGAGACTTAAAAAAAAATTGGGGGGTGGGGGGGGGTGGGGGGGGAGAAGGGGGGGTTACAAAAACCGTTGGAGCCAAAAATTCCCCTAAAAGGGTGATATATTGCAATGGATCCTGAAGACCGTCTATGGTGTGCTAAATCTTGAAAGAAACACCACATCTCACTCATATTCTAAAGACTCCCTTTTTGTATAAATTGGGTGGTGGTCCAAGGTCCCATCTATGGACCATGAGATCCAAAGACAAATATTTTGGGCCAATAACTTGTATTTTTTTATCAACCCTATCTTGGATATCAAGAAGCATCCCCATTATAAGGTCTATGAGGTGGTGGAACATTGAAGGAGTGGTCAATTCTTTTATGAAAGTTTTAGAACTAATTAAGATGCCATTAAAGGTGTGAAATCCAAAAATAATAATACTAATAATAAAATGTCACTTGATAAATATTTATGCGAATACAATAGAAAACTTAATTTAGAAAAGGTTAAATTATATTTTTTTATCATAGAATGACATTTAATGGCTTTTATTGTGATTTTAAAAAAATAAGGAGGTGAACCTAAGACCTACATCGGCACAATGAATCAATTCTTGTGTCGGCCCACATTTTGCCTGGGAATACAACCATAGTCAAGTATGTCATCTCCATGGATATCACGGACATGCAAAATGTCATATACACATCTACTTTGAAGGCCTTGAGCAACCAAAAGTACTGGGAGCTCAACCACGAGTTCATTGACACAGGGTTCATGACGGGTGACTTGTCCATGTCCCCAAATTCTTCGTTACTCATTATGACCATGAAGATTCTCGGAGGGATTCTCTATAAGGGTTCCCAGGTTTTGAAAGAGTCTTCATGGGTCATTTATAACAAGATTCACTACATGAAGGACCGAGATCTCATGCCCTAAACAAATATTCTATGTTCATGCCCTAAACAAATATTTTAGCTCCTGCTCTAAACAAAGAGTCTTTTTAGGGATAATGCCCTAAACAATTATTCTATGCACCTACGACAAAGAATGTTGTCTCGACTCTCAAACCACATCACATCCATTAGCTTTCCCCAATGGATAACATCAATCCAAGAAGATAACTCAAAACTTAAGACAAGTGATAGGTCAACATAAAAACACACAAGACAAATGACAAATGATAGGTCAACTGAGACACACATTGCTTGTTTTTTTCTTTTTAGTTTCCCATAAAAAATGTCACTCCCATGAGGAGGAGTTAGGTCCAATGTCACCATAACGTAATTGCTCAACTTCTTTGGATAACTCATAATCCTAGGGGACAATCCCTAATGGAGAAAAGACACATGCAGACACCAACGTAGACACCTACAATTACCCTTCTACAAGTCTTATGGATAAGATCAGTGAATAGGGGATGGTTCTTGATGCATGACTTAAAATATAGTCAAAACTATGATCTTAGGCTGTAAAATCGCCCCTAAATCTCATGGTCCATACATGGGGCCCCAAATTACCACCACAAGCCCCCCATGGGGAACATTTTGCATGTAAATTGGATATGTTCATGGCCATTTTAAGGTTTAGAACAACATGGATGGTTCCTGATACCCAAGTAAAGGTTTCATGAGCCATAATTTGAGGGTTCCTTAGCCACTATGTAGGCCTTATAAATGGGAACTTTGTCATGTGAGTAGGATGTGATCTCCATTTAAAGTGTGTGAAACCAAGCCGAGTTTAATGCCAACAATGTAGGTTATTGGGTCAAAAAATTAGTGTACTCTAAAACTCTGCATGGGCACTAGGGATGGTTCTCATGGCCTATATTTCCATTATTTGTGGTATTTGATTAAGAATTTGACAACTTAAATGGTTATTTAGGTTCCAATTTGGAGATGTAATATACCTTTGATTTCCAAAAGAAGAAAAGTATTGAGGATGGTTCTATGGAATACCTTGTTGAGATGGCCTTAGTTATATTTTTCTTCTTCAATTTATGAAACACGATTTATCAATGTTATCATTCATGCATTGGTATGTTGATTTAAAACCAAGGAATGAAATGAATTTTCTTGTCTAATATTTTCTTCATAGATGCCATAAAATTCCACTGTATTCAATGGGTATTCATTTATTGCATGTATCTTTATGCACCTGGGGTAGAACAAAGCCAAGAATTTCTCATCCTCCTCTTGCTTCTTATTAGCCTACACATAATAAAGATATTACCTCAAAAACTATTTGTCCCAAATAGTAGCCTATGGCTCGATAGATGGAGTACGAGCCCCAAAAACAAATATTATGGTCTATGACCATTTATTTTCACATCAAACCATGGGACATGTATCGAGAACCATCCCTGGTAGTTTAAACCTCAAAATAATAACAACGTCACACTCAAAATCGAACTCTCTATTATTCGTATATCATGGATAGTAGCTCCTACAAAGCAAGAAAATGTAACATATGAAGTGCGCACTTGGGTACTTTGATATGCCTACCTATTTGGAGTTTCCTTGTGTAGTTTATCCTTGTATAGAACTCATGCCTAGCCCACCCAATGACAATATGATACCTATCATTCACTTTATTATATGATGGGTCGCCTTCTTAGAGCCTCTCTCAACTTATCATTGATATGGGATCTCACTAAGATGTCTAACACTAGTGTGGGTTCCCTTATATCCTTGACAAAGCTAGGAGAGTCGAGCCAAAGTTTCTTATTTCATGAATGAGGGCCTACTACAGTGATGGACTTATGTAACGAAGGGGTCAAGTCCTTAAATTCCCCCCAAAATTACTCTTCCACATATTGAGATAATGCTTCAGAATGGCATGGAGCAATTGGACTTCGATGATGAGGATAATTTGGAATACAATTCTATATAGCCCCACACATAATTGATTAAGATTTGGGATAGTTCAAAGGTATATAATGAAGTCTTATAGTTTTCAAAGAAGGGCTTATCTCAATTGACTTAGACATGACTTCCATAGATCTCCACATGTCAGGTGATATTTCTTTAGTTCCTCCCCATATATAAGAGAAAAAGTTGTTATGGATGATATTCAAGTATTCACTATGGATATATACTTGAGTTCGTCGTCAAGGATAGTTTCCCCTAGAGTTTTAGTTCAATCTCATGATCCTTTCTCTGAGATGTCTTTTTTTCAAAAAGGTGCAGGGTTTGAGGGTAATGGAGTAGATGCATGTGTCTTTGGATTTGTTGGAAACTAGATAGACATACAACATATGTCAGGTGCAGTTCATTCTATGTGTGTGGATGTAAAGAGTAAGAAGCAGAGAAGAGTGTTTAAGAGTCATGGTGGAGGGGTATAAGCACTAGTGGAGGGTGATGACATGACAGTGGAACAAATTATCAATCTTAACAATTACACATTGGTTGAAGAATTCGTTAGGATAAGGGTGTCAATGGAATAGTTAAATATCTAGTTAGAACAAAATCGATTGTCATTACTTGGATATCTTATGACTTACCATATGTTAACTTGTGTTTCAATAGGGTTTATTTTTCGATCGGAGGATGAAGATGGTAACAAAGGTTTCCTACTAAGTGAAGAGGACATGGATGCTTTGAAGAATTTAGAGACCAGAAGGTCAAAGTTATCGTTGAATAAGGAAATGAGTGGAGGATTAAGAGTAGATACACCTATATGGAGTAGTGGGATCATAATACAAAATAAAAATACAACTTTTCAAGCCATAGGAGGAGTATCAATACTATTTGGGAGTTGACTAATTGGGAATAAATGAAATTTTGCATATTTCAGGACTTAGCATGCTTGGGGGTTCAATACTTTGAGAACATATAAATAAGAGGAGGATTTACAAATAAGAAGAATATTGATTAAATAAGGGACAGACAAACTTTAATTGGGGTACCAAGGTAGGGGAAACATCTCATGAAAATAAGATTACTCGGTTATGATTGATACTACAAAGAATTAAACAGAGAAAATTTAGGTTTAAATATGGAGGTAAATATTATGGCCAAAGATATCAACCTTCTTATGGCTAGTAGCAAGACGGAAAACTCTGGCATGGGGAAAAATAGTTAGGAGAGGATTTGAGGGTCCCTCAAGATGTTATTTGTAATTTAAGGAAGTATAAGAAACATTGGACCACCTCCTTAATCAATGTCCCTTTACTCACTCTTTATGGGATGAAGGAGCGCACTCTTTCCAACAAACAAGCATATGCGAGGACAACATCAGGGATATTGTAGAGCATTGGAGACACCATGTGTTTCAAAACATTATTCTTAATCAATATTGCCACTGTTATAGGGATTTCTCATATGGTAAACTTGGAAGGAGTACAATCATATAATATTTAAAGAAATTTCTCTACACAAAGATCAAATATGGGGAAGAATCAAAAGGGACATTCTATAAACTCTTCAATATGCTCAATGGTCAAAGGAGGACTAGAAATTTATAGAGAAAGAACATTATATGATGCAAACATGGGTACTGGAATCACTTTTTCCACACTTACAAGAAATTTATAAAATACCACATATTATTTCATGTCCAAACACTTAGACTCACCCCCCAATAGGATTCAAAAAATTGAACTTCGACGGTGACTTCAGAGGAAATCCAAGACCCAAAAAATTCAAGGGTGATTTTCAATATGAAAATGGAGAGATCATTCAAGTTTAGATAGGTTATATTGGATGGGAAAGTAATGATGCAAGTGAATTGCATGCACCTTCCCTTGGCATCCAAATAACCATCAAACAACATTATATACAAAATTATTGGTGGAGGGGAATTCACATATTTCACTTCAAGGATGGTCCCCAGGGTAAATTACAATGTCAAATTATATAAATTTAATCACTATATTTTTATAAAATTAAAATAAAATGAATTATCTATATTAGAAAATTAAATGGTTTCAACTATAAATGAAGCAAAACAAAAGAAAGTTATTTTATCAATTCTCATCGAAGTGGATCAAGGGTAATACATAAAAAACTCCATTTCCTCTTGGTATGTGCAAGTTTATGTGCAATAATAGTTGATGAATCCAAAAGAGTCCATAATTTGAAAAAACGACCTTATTAAACTTATTTTAACAAAGGAAGGAAAGAAGTACAATCCAAATTGCAATGTGTTTTTTAATGAATCACAACTACAAAGGGAATATTATATATAAATGGCCTTTTAACTCAAGTCCTTTGGAATGAAATGTCACAATTTCAATTACATCATTGATGCAACAATTTTAACCTTGAAAAAATTGGTATGTTGCATTATATGTGGTATGACATTAACCTCTAGAAATGATTCTAGGTTCCACCTTTTGTTTGTTTCCTAAGTTTATCACTGATGACTTGAGATGCATAATCCTAGCATATGTTACTATTGAGGTGTGTGTGTCCATGTTAGTAGGTTGTTTTATTCCACCCTTTATTTTTAGAGTACATGGTCAATAAAAAAAACATGTGTAAATGAGTTTCTTGTTATCTTTTAATTGAAAATTAATCTCCTTAATAAAAACATTATAATTGAAAGTTAAAATGTCATAATTTCAATTACACCATTGAGGCAACATGTTAACCTTGCAAAATTTTGTCTGTTGCATTACATGTGGTCTGACATTAACCTTTAGAAAGGATTCTAGATTCTATGTTTTGTTTGTTTCTTAAGCTTATCACTTAATGTACTTCGGATCTATAATGTTGTTGGTACATGTTATTTTTTAGTTGTCTATGTCATTGTAAGTAGGTTGTTTTGTTCTGCCCTTAATTTTCAAAGAACGTAATCAACTAAAAACATAGGTAAATTAGTTTAATGTTATCTTTTAATTGAAAATTAAACTCATCAATCAAAACAACCCAATCCTCTAGACCCTTAACAATCGACACTTTCAAAGAACCGAATATCCTCAAGCACAAACTCGAAAACACTTGGATGAATAGTGTGAGTGAAGGAGAGGGGGTTGGGGTATTTTTATAGCTTCAGTAGGTGTATTAGGGTTGTCTACATTCATCCCCCCCAACCCAACTACTAAATTTAAAAATAAAAATAAAAATTGATTTTGAGGTCGTCGTATGCCGCTGTAAGAACTAGTATGGATCAACCGATTTTATGGAAAAACCGGTTTGGTACCAAACCAGGAAGTTCAAGGACCAAACTGGTCGGTTCAGTATCAAACCGTCCCAAAATGATTTGGGAGGCCGGTTTGGACCGGAAAACCCCCGGACTCGAGATGACCGACCAATTTTTTCGGTTTTGTTCTGGTTCCTGCATCACTAGTCCAGAGGCCATGGGGTGACATAGTTTTTCAATCATTCATTATTCAATATCATTTGATATAGTAAATAGATGTCCATCCATGTTATTTTTCTTGAAACAAGATGGGTAAAAATAATTTCTACTCTCAGAAAATAAAATTACATAGGGCAGATGCTTTGAGCATTCAAAAAAGATAGCCTCCTCTCAGACCCAATAGTGTGATATAGTATATGTATGTACAAAGTAGTACTCATACTATAAAAAATAGTTCCATCAATATTACAATATAAATATCAACAAAAATCATCATAAAGTCTAATCTATTGGTCACCTGGACCCCTGAAAATAGAGCTATGTAGAGTCCACCTTATATAACCAAAAAAAAAAATGAGATATCTAAAAATATAAGAAACAGAATATCCTTATAGAAAAGAAGCATGAGAATATTCTGTGTGAAGTTAATCCTAATCCTCCACACCCAGCTAAACACCTCTATCAATACCAATTCGTTTTGATAATCCATCAGCCAACATATTTTTCTCCCTAAAGATATGATCATAAGAAATGTACAAAAAAGTAGTCTGATGGTACAGTACCTCAACTTGTTATAGGAATTGGATAACCTACATCGTTTTTCATGCAATGAAGAGATACCAGTTGGATTGTAAGAAGGCAGGAACATTCATAGTACCTATTGTCTTCTAATTTCTTAGAAATACCCAAGGTACAAGGAAATTCCTTATAAAAATGGGATCAATTCATGGATGATATCATATGTGTGAATCATGAGATCCATCCAGATGGATTTAAAGTTTATAGAACTTCCTACAGTCACAACCCAACTAATGATCCATAGGCCCATTGATTAAGAGGGGCTCTCCAATAAATTTTAAATATCATTGTTATTTATTTTTATATTAATGATATGCAAACTTTTGAATTTGTTCCAAAAACTATTTTTTCAACACATTTTTTTCTGAGTCATATCGAATTCGAATCCAAATCCAAATCCAAACTCATATGTGGTAGCTTTGGTTGAAAGTTATTCCTATTAGTCAAATCTTTTCCATCAAGGCTTTCTAATTCCCTGGAACTAATTGTCCATTTGAGTTATGCTCCACTAGTCGTTTACTTTTATACATAATTTTTCTATGAGTTGACCACGGATGCCAACTCACTTGGCCCATTTTGGAAGTGATTTTTTTCCCAGGTTATTAAATGTGATTTCCTAGGTTCTTTTTGCCTCTATTCCAAGGAAAATTATTTGTCTCTATCCTAGGTTAGAATCCTTTTGGAATACAGAGCATTGGAGAATTGGGATGGGAGCTAGAATTGATTAAATGAGTAAAATATTTCTAGACAACATCTGAACCCTATTTTGTTGAGCAGACATTATTGCTTTGAATTTTTTTTTGTGATCATTCAAGTCCCTTAATCGACCTACTTATCAAGGAGAGGCATTTGAAATTTCAAGAATTTCAAGATCTTAGGCTACAACTTTAGAGTAACAGTTAGGAAGGAGAGATAATATTTTTCTTTAATTATTTCTTGACCCAAAGCTAATTTGAACATATTGAGAACTATATTAAAAGATTTTTCTTCTTTGACAGTTTCCTCTCCCAACAACGTATAACCTTCTAACTACAAATGAGAGACAGGTGGGAGGTCTTAAGTGATATTGAGTCTTCCAACCCTTCCTTTACCTTTGCTGCAAATATTACTATGCTTAAAGATTTAAACATAATAGTAAAAAGGAAGGGGGAATTGGAAATCCTTACCTCAAACCTTTAGACGATCCAAAGAAGTTTGAAGAAGATGCATGGATTAAAACTAAGAAGGATGCAGTGTAGAATCATCCATTGATTCAACCACCCATTTAGCCCAATCCTCTATGAATGTGAATCCTTCCAAAATCATTTTTGGAAACTGCCAATTTATATTGTTGTATGCCAATATCTCCATATCTAATTTCATGAGTGTTCCTTTTCCTTTTCTGAACTTAATTAATGTATCAAGTTATCAACTCCTAAACTATTATTACCTAGTTTTCCAGACTTTCCTCCCTCAATAGAACCATATTTTTCTTGTGATATTAGGGAGGGAAGGGATTCAACCTATTAGCTATCACATTTTTATGATTTTATATTAAGTGTTATAGCTTGAAGTCGGAAAAGTGAGAGACATTTTCCATTTTAGGAATTAAAGCCAAGAACATAGAGTTCAGAGCAGTTAAAATTCTCCTAGAGAAATTTTATTTCCCACTCTGCACTAACAAATCATCCTTAACTACAGGCCACATTACTGAAAAAATTATGCAGGGGAACCTTTGGGACCTGGGGTTTTATTCATTTTCAAACTACAAACTATTCCTTCTAACTTGTTTGAGATTGGTCTCCTTGGATCTTCATTTTAATGCTATGAAATCAAATGCATGAATGTTACTTAGAGTTAGGTCCTGGATGGCATATCTATTTATTGCTAGATGTGTATGCAGTGATTTAAATAAGGAAACAACCTCTTAATTGGATTTATTTGTTTCAACTAATTTCCATTTGTATTCTTTATCCCTGATATTTTATTTTAGTTTATTCAAGCTAGAGTTGCCTTGTGGAAGAATGCTTATTTATGTCCCCATCTTTAAGTCATTGGATTCTCAACTGTAGTCTCCAAAAAAATTCTTTCTTCAAACAAGAAGTTTTTTTGTTAGCTTTTCCTCATGTTATAACAATTCCTTTGTGATATATTCTTGTTGATTAAGAAAAATGCCCCAATTTGTTTTACCTTAATAAATATATTTTCCTTAAAGCACCTTACAGCCATAGTGATTGGTTGAGGTAACAACCTATTGATTGGATCACACTATGGTGTCGCCACACATTGATCAGTCCAAAACTAAGTGGTCACCACTTTGATCTCTACATTATTTGGTCAATCTCATCTTCATACCAATCAACTACACCTGAATTGCATGTTAATTCATTGTTATCAGATCGATCAAGCCTAGTAAGTCATCAATAGTAGTTCTCGACAGTAATATGCTATAGTCTGGGTCCAAACACTAACAGTACTAGGTATGGTATGAATACTAGCCTTATGATATTTACTTACACCTTATTATATTAAAAACAGATATGTGTAACATGTCCAACAAATTACATCACACAAATAAGATCTGTATGGGGAAGATATTCATTCATCAATGTGCATAGTAAGAACATCAACGACATCCATAGTAATAAGAACCAGACCAAGGGAGATATTTATTGATCAACATGCAACAAAATCATAGCAACACCTATCAGAATGGCATTAAAATTACCAATTGGAATTACCTTTGAATCTAGCACAACTGCATCATGTTATTAGCATCTATACATATATAGTATTTCATGGGAAGGTATGCATTGATTTTTTAAACAACGAAGGACCAGAGCCCCTCGGAGGTGAATGTTTCTTATTGCCTACTTACTCACAAATATTTCGATGACGTGGAAAGGGAGAGAATGACATGTTCAATTGCTTCATGTTTAGGATTTTTAGTATGGTTGTGCTTTGTATACGATGTGTTTCCTAGCCTTATGAGATGAGGAGTAGATATAAAGTCTCTATAGGATATTTAAAGGCTCCATAGTAGATATCTTATAATATCAAGTATGGATCGAAGAGATAATAGATAACTACAAGGATCTTCAAAGTAGTAGTTATTGTAGATAGCCTTTAGTTGTAAAAGGATAATCTATTCATTATCTTTAGGTCCTATTATTAGCTCCTTGAGATAAGAGGACCTAAAGATTAAAAAAATCTATTTAAAATCAAGTTTACAGATTAAAAATCTATGAGATGAGGGGGGCCCAATATTATAACCCAGCGACATCCCTTTCCCTTCGGCCCTTATAGCTCTTATTTTTAAAGAGTTTCCTTAGTTAGTCACTCACATACTAATCAAACACATATTGAAACTATGGAGAAACCAAGGCAAGCCTGACTCTTCCACAGGCTCCTATAGATTATAAACAAATCCTACGATATATTATCAACTACGGATCTATTCTCTATGAATATTTTAGGGATTCTTATTATTTTTCTTATTATGCAAAGGGATTAATATAAAGAATTATCTAGTGCTTAAGTAGATAAGAGGAAGAAATACATGCATCCTTATATAGTTGTTTATATTAACATATTAGTGCTATATATAGTAGAGTGGTTTCTTATAATGTATAGTGAAGTTTTCTAATTAGGATCGAACCTCTAACTAACATATCTAACAACATAAATCCTAAATTCGAATTTAGAAGATTAAGCTTTTCAAATATGATGTATCAGTATATTGGATGGGAAGCTCTCTAGTATGCTCTTGCAATAGAGTAGAAGTAGGAGAGAGAATAGTTTTATCCCATATCATAGCAGAGATTATTCTTATATAAATATTAGGAGTTGTGTTTACTATATTAGGTATTGTTGACAAACTATAGATATTCCTAAAAGTCTTGTTATCAAACTACAGATACTTATATCCTGATAAATGGATTTTCATCAAACAAAAACTTATAATGTAGGTATAGTTTCAAAACTGTCATCGTGTTGTTCAAGTAGAAGAGTAGGATAATGTTACCCCAATTTTCCATTCATCAAGATTTGTCTCAAGGCCATGATATGAAACTGCATGAGAAAACCCTGTTGGAAACAATAATTATGAACAACTTGCACACATATCACCACCCATACATGTCATGTTGTATATCAATTCTTTGAATTCCAACTTTCTCTCTAACTCCAACAATTTATTACGTTCGTTGATACATAGGAAAATTAAAAAATTGAGAATTGTTCCACATGAATCCATGCAGATGGATGCATGCATATGTTTTCCATGTTAATGAGTTATTCCGGTTTTAATTGCTGGAGAAAACTATGTTGGCAACAACAATTATGAACAACTTGCACAATTAAACTCTCAAATCGAAACTAAACATATAACAATTCAAACCAACAATAAATACATAGTCAAATATCTGCAAGATAAATTATTTTTGTTTTAAGATCATTAACGGGATTGTATAAATTACATCCATGGACCAAAAATTAACGACTAAAATTAAGAATTCCAAGGATTAAATTTCCCATAAATCATTTCAGTTTAGAAGATTACATTGAGGATTAAGGACAATTAGTAATTGTTGTTATATGTATGGAACTTGCATGTATTTTTTAATCAGAATTTCATGGAGCACGTTGTAGAATGCACCAATATCCTTCAGAGCAATGTCTTGTTGGAGAGTAAAAGATTGAATTTGTACTATTTAGGTTTTAAGAGTTTGGTGACTAAGAACGAGAAGCTTGAGGAGATATTTATTGTACTTTTTTTGAGTGTTGTTGGTCTCTTAACGTAAGATGACATGAACTTGGAGATCATATTTTAAGCATTATACAACGCGCTCTGTTATAACTGATTTTACACATGGTTGATCACATATTTATGGCCTTCCATGTCCCTCTGCATACTCGTTGGAACCCATGGACTGATATTATACTTTGATGTTTCCAATTTCATCCCTAAAAACACATGTTTATTGCTGTACGCAACTATTAATCCCATACTCGTGTGTATACGTGACTTTTGACCTCAAACCCGTGTACATCGGGATGTGTGCATAAATCCAAATATTTTTGGAGTTTTCCTTGATGTATGTCCAAACCACTTGACTCTTGGCCTTCCATATGCCTCGATATCGCTCGGATTTTACCCTCCATTACCCCTTTGGAGTGTTATATAAAGAGCCCCTTGGATACATTGAAGAAGAGGAATTGAAGAGCAAGGAAACTATAGTCCATTATTTTCATGGCTTGCATATACTTGAGTCTGCATCCCTTTGTCCCTTTGGAGCACTTTGTGTTCTTCCCAATATTTCCTTTGCTTGTGAGCTTGCTATCGAGAGATGAAGGATTGAGGTGGTGGAGGCCCAGGTGGAGGACTCAGTTTCTCTGGTTCGTAGATGAACCGACAGAGGTTGTCACTTGTGTAATCTTTGATTTGATTAATAGAAATATCTTTTCATGTCCAATAATGTGCATTTGAATGAATATTGAATCCATGGATATGTTTAATTGCTTATACATTGTTGATTATATATGCTAGAGTATATCTAACATCATATTATATAGCATGCTTATCTTGTTTGTTGTTGTTGAGAGAAAATTGCTAGCGCAAATGGGATTGGAAAAAGCTCAATAGGGGTCTACTTCAACCGTCTAGAATAAGGTATTATTCGAGATCCTTTAGTGTTAGATTTTTGGTTTCTCTTACATATTGGGAAGGGATTGATTTTTTAGGTCTAGCTATCTGTTGCGGTACACCCCAAGCCATAGGAAGTTTCTCTCTGTAATAGAATTGGCGACCATACTGGGGAGGTTCCGAGTTGTTTCTCTTTGGGGGTTTTCGGTATTCAATGTACTTGAATTGATCTTATTTCTATGTTTCTGTGTCGGGTCTGGGGGCATGTTTTCCTAGTGGGGTCCTAAAGGAGTAAATTTTGTCTCAGCTTTTCTGTTTGCCTTATTTTTCTTCCTTTTTCTTCCTGTACGTCGGTTTAGCTTCCACATTCGCGTATACATGCGGGTTTTCCTTGAATAGTCGCGTATGTACGTTGGTTTACTGAGAACAATCATGTATGCCTTTATTTTTAGCCTTATTGGGAGGATTAAGTGTTACTGGGTGAGTTTGGATGATTGTTGAGTCTTCTTGGATGCTTCTGGAGTCCGTCTAAACCCTCTGTGTCTAACCAAAGACTGTTTTTAGTTTAATTTTTAGAAATGTTCTTGTCATTCATTTTCTACTTTTTTTTTTGAGATTAGTGCATTAGGTCTCTTTTACCTTGGTGCTTTGCTTGGCCGTTGTTTGTGAGTGGTTGCAGAGTCTGAGGGTTGTAGAGTCATCTTTTTTGCTTTTATATCACATTTAATTCAAAAATACAAAAATATTTTGCTTTTTGCATAGTTATGCATTGCTTGCATTTTGCATTAGCATGGTACTTGTATTAGGTTTGCTTGGTGAATTGTAGTCATATTTTCATATAGGAATGATTGCACTTACATTTGAAGGAAAAATTGTGCACTTCACATAGTAGCATACCCTGTTTTTCATTCTACACCGTGCATTTGAATTGATTATTAGGTGTGCATTTTGCTTCATATTGTGTCATAACACCATAAGTTCCACTACCATTACCCTTTGAGTAAGAACATCCAAATAAAATCAACGCTTAATCAAATGAATTACACTCTTTTCTTTTCTAGGTTGCATCAACAAGATTAGGTTTTAGGGTCTTGGAATAGTTCATTGTAAGTTAATTCTCCAAGACCACTAAACAAAACAATTAGGTGTCTGTCCAGGTGAGAGTGTGAAACCCTTGGTATAATTAGTGTTTCTCGGGACGCTCCTCTTACACGGGAGTTAAGCACGAGGCAGTGCACACGATTGTGACTGGGATGACCCCTGATTACTTTATGTGAGCACCGGAGATATTTCCAGGATTGTATTCATATCTAGGGGCCTTTGAGGTATTGATTGGTGCAACCCTGGGATACTAGTTGTGATTTCAGGCTTCGGGCTTTGCTACCCTACCCATACGGTCAATCCCACCTGCAACTGTCCGCCTGAGCATTCGTTATATTGAGGTGACCTTAGCTACCTTACCTAGTTTATCGAGGGGGTATTTGCAAAGGTTATTCTGCAGGTGTCCTGGCCAGGTAGGGGTCAGACATCACAGTCGCTATATGCATTGAAGCTGAGGGCCACTATAATTGGTTACTAACCTCTGCTTGTTGTGTATGGGAGTCTCAAGCCTCTCCTAGGCGATACATACATGCTTCATTCGGGAGCTCACTTATCCTACCCTTGGTTTTCTTATTGTTTGGATTTATATTTTCTTAGGTGTATGCTATGTGCACACTAGTCTTCTTAGGGTTTCGTAGATAGATCGAGTCTTTTCTTTTTATTGAGTCATTGTGGATCCGGGTGCAGCTCCCCGTTTCTCTCGTCGTTTAGCAGGTCTTCCACCTTATTTGTCTCCTCCTTCCTTGGGAGAGAGAGCCAGACAGTCCGAGCGGACTAGTCATCACTTTGATTCACACAGAGATATCACCATGAGTCGTCATGAGCCTGAGGTCCCGGAGCTTCCACCTTCCCCGCCTCCGGCGGAAGAAGTTGATCCTTCAAGAACATATGGAAATCAACCTGAGTCTGGTCCTGATGGGATTGGACTGTCACAAGATGATTTATCATAGTTTCCTGATTACATTAGCTCCGACCCCCAGTATTGGTTATACTATCTAGGTGAAGAGACTCGCCATGAACCCACCAGCACTGGCCACATTAGATATGGCATGCCTTATATTCCCAATCCCGGTCTGACACCTCATGTCAAGCCGGTTGGTGACCCTGGTACTGTTCCTGAGGGCACTTCCATTCCTTTCCATGCTAAGAGATTTGGTAATAGTAGTCACACTGCGCCATCCACTCCAGCGGTGGCAATTCATTCACAAACACAGCCCAGACCTAGCACTAGTGTTCCTCTTCAGGGACCTTAGCCGAGATATGTGAATATTGGGGGTACAAGCTATATTCCTTCACATATTCCATCATCTTATCAACATGTTCCTTCAAATGCCTTTTTGATGCATCCTCTTCCTAACTCTAGTGGTCCTTCGGGCCGAAGTTCAACTGCAAGCCATGTTCGTCCTAAGACTGCTAACACTGTAGTATCACAAAGTCAAGTGCCTCCTTCTATGCCAGCAGGTCATGTACCTGTTTCTGGATCGTCTCATGGAATACCTCATGGATCATCTCATGGTCCAGCTCATGGAGCTTCCCAAATACCTACCTATGGAACATTTCATGGGACATCTTATGGATCATCCCGTGGACCATCTCATGGTCCAGCCTATGGATATTCCCATGGACATTCTTATGCACCGCAGTACAGACAAAAATATCAACCATATGGGTATGGGTGTCAACAACCCACTTACTCTTCTAACTATGGCTTTGTAGCACCTCATAATCAAGGTACTTTGCATTACAATGCTTCCATGTAGCCCTTCATGGTTCATATGAGAGGAGGTTATTATCCCACTAGCCAAGGCCATGGTGTGTATAGAAATCAACCTTATATGAATTAGTCCTACCAAGGAGCGTGGAATTGACCGACTCAACCTAGTCTCCCTTTCCTTGCGACCTTGAACCTACCTGATTTGCCGAGATTGACAAACGATCCTATGTTTAATAATATGGCATGGTCGGCAGTCCCTACCAAGCTTCCTTCGGACATTCCCAAGTTCGAAGGTAAGGCTGGTGAAGATTCTGGTGAGCATGTCACAACCTTCCACCTTTGGTGCCCTTCTAATTCCTTACACGATGACTCCATCCATTTGAGGCTATTTCAATGCACCCTCACGAGTCCTATGGAAAAATGGTATATAGAGTTACTAGGGGGGACCTATACTACGTTTAATGACCTTGCCATGACTTTTCTTAATCATTTTTAGCTACCTATATGTTATGACAATGGTACCGAACTCTTGTCGACCTTCTAGCAAGACAAAGCCATGCATATTTCGGATCATATTCAAGAGTGGCGTAGACAAAAATGATTAATTAAAGCCTTTATACCACCAGAGTTTCTTCTAGAGTGGTTCCTCAAGTCATTGTTACCTTACATCATGAAGGATGTTTCTCTGTTCAGAGTTCAAAATGAGTACCAAGCTATTTTTAGGGATCAAGAGCTGGATTGAATCTATGCTCAATCCGGAGTCTTGTATGAGATTATCCCAAATGCTCCAAGATCCAATTTCGACCCCAAGATTAAACCTGGGCCACATGCCGATGGTATTGTTGGCTCCACAAGTACCAAACCTGCAGACTCGGTTATGAAACAAGTGAGCCGGTTATTGATTAACCAGCCTGCATCAGGACAAGCCATGGCTTCGTCTCAACCTACCCAATCAGCGAGTGTACTTTCAGTGCAAACGTTGAACCCGAAAGGAAACTAGCAGCCTGGAAGGAATAAAAAGAAAGGAAAAAATAATCGTAAGGGTGGAAATAAAAATGAAAATGGTAATAATAATGACAAGAACATGAATAATGTTGGGGGGGACAAGGAAACTAAACGTAAGGTGAAGTTTCCTTGTAAGTTGTGTAAGCACGATCACCTCACTCACTTGTGCCCTCGTATAGAGGACGCCTTGAAGTTCATAGCACAGGGACCAGGTGTGTTTACCAATCCTTTACCTAATAATCAAAATATGAACTCGAGGATCGTTGATCCTGGTTGTGCGTCTGGTGGAACTCAAAACCCACCGGAGGCCGCTAGTGGTCACGGTTGCATCAACATGGTGAGAGCTACCAAAGTTCTGACATGTGCAAAATATTATGGTTCGTCACAACCAGACCTTGGGAAAGAACCTGATCCACCTAAGAGCTCTTTGTGAATTGAAAAACCTACGGATAAACCTGAAGTTCCGCCTCGCATTCCTAAGGGATTCTTTAAGCACTCAAGGCACAATCCTAATGCTTGAGCCACCCAGAACTATTTAGTTGTCGAGGATTTGGACCAGATTCCTTATGCGATGTCCACATTAGAAGTACTTTAGACTTGTCCTTCACAAAGAAATTCCTTGTTTTCTTCTCTTAGGGTTAGTGATGATACCTCTTCTTCCATGATCAAATTTGAAACTCATGGAATCCAACCTTACTTGCCTTACTACGTGTCTCTTTTGATTCATGTAGAGTGTCTCAACAACACCATCATGCGTACTATCATTGATGAAGGCGTTGTCGCTTCCGTGATGTCTTTGTCTTGTTGGAAGGGTTTAGGTTCTCCCACATTGTCTCGGTCTGCCAACATGTTGAGTGCTTTCGATGGGAGTTCATTTCAGCCACATGGTATACTTCCTTCTCTAGAGGTCCAATTGGGAGGGAAGATTGTTGCGATCGAGGTCGAGGTGGTTGATGCGCCCCTTGACTACAATCTTTTGCTAGGTAGGAAATGGATGTACAATATGCAAGCTGTAGCTTCTTACCTATTTCGAGTGGTTTGCTTTCCATTTAATGGGAATATCGTTACTATTAATCAAAAGTATTTCCAAAATCCGAGTGTTAAGGCATCACCGAGAGCTTCTATCCCGTTTATCAATCATTCTCATCCGACAACTAAGAATGTGGGTGTGGGTATGTATCCTTCTCTCATGGGCACCTTTAGTTGTCCTATGCCCGTTCTTCTGATTGGGTCTAGTCTTAGTGGGGCTTCATCCTTGTCTAATTCGGTATCTTTTCACACTACTCATATGGAGGATCCTTGGATTCTTCCTTCACCAAGTACTTCGAGTGTGCCTGTCGAGACAAACGTGTCGTTTCCTACAACAATGGTGGTGTATCAATCGAATCTTGATCATGTTGTAGAGCCTAGTCCTTCCTCTTTGTGGACAAAGGAGGAGGACCCTTATGTGATTCCTGCATGGGCAATAGAGTCATCTCACTCTCACGACTGCCTTGATGATGTTTTTATGTCATATGAAGCTATTCTTGAGGCCATGTCTGGATTGAACAACCTTGGGAAGAGTTGCACCATAGATCGTATTTCCTTCCTAAGCTTGATCGTTTAGAGTGTGATGACTTTAGGGCAATTCTAAGCAAGAAAATTGGTAGCCCCATGGTCCCATTAAGCTCTCCTGGTCAGATGGCTGAAGGGAACATGGCTAACCTGTCACCAATGATTCCTATCAATATTTCTCATGATCCTGGTAAGATTGAGAATGTCTACATTGGGGCGGATTGTTCCCCCGATGAGATTAAAGAGTATACTAAGCTATTTAAGGAGTTTCATGATATTTTCGCTTGGTCATATGAAGAAATGCCACGTATACACCCTCGTATTGTCGAACACAAAATAAAGACCTATCCAGATGCAAAATCGGTTCGACAACGTTTGCGTGTCATGAATCCTAGAAAAGAACCCTCCATTAAAGCTGAGATAGAGAAACTACTCAAATCTGGTTTTATCTATCCCGTTCCCTTGACGGAGTGGGTTTCAAATCCCATTCTGGTGGATAAGAAGCATGGAGTGACCCGAAAATGCATTGATTTCTACGATTTAAATCGAGCCTGTCCTAAAGATAATTTCCCTACACCATGTATTGATCAAATTTTGGATGAGTGTGCGGGAAGTGAGGTATTTTCTTTTATGGATGGCTTTTTTGGATATAATTAAATACAAATTAAGCCTGAGGATCAACACAAGACCGCATTTATTTTTCCTTGAGGAAATTTTTCATATCGAAAGATGTCCTTCAGCCTTAAAAACGCCGAAGCTACGTTTCAGTGGGCCATGACCTTAATATTTCATGATCTTAAAATGATTATTGAAGTATATTTGGATGATCTCATTGCTCACTCTAATTTGAGAGTACCTCATCCCTACCATTTGCAATTAGTGTTCGAAAGATGTCGTCATTATCAAGTTCGTTTAAATCCTCATAAGTGCATCTTTTGCGTGAAAGTTGGTCATTTACTAGGATTCATCATATCCAAGGAGGGTATTAGAGTCGATCCCTTGAAGGTTGAGGCAATACTTCAATTGTCTCCACCGCGTAACATTGAACACCTTCAATGTTTACAAGGTATGGCGAAATTCTTGCGAAGGTTTGTGGTCAATTTTTCCAACTTGACTAAAAGCTTCATGCATCTATTGAATAAGGACACCCCTTCTTACTGGGATGAGCGAGCCCAGGAGTCTTTCAATGCTCTTAAGAAATCCTTAGCAACGGCCCCCATGCTTATTCCACCAGACTATAGCCATGATTTCTTGATTTATGTGGACGCGTCTCAGGAGACGGTTGGTATGGTATTGGTTCAAGAGGATGAGGAGCTCCATGATCATGTCATATATTATTTGATCTGAAACCTTATTGATGCAGAAATTTTCTATTCCCATGTGGAGAAGCTAGCCTTAGCCACCGTTCATGCGATTCAGCGTTTGAGACATTACATTCTCCTTCGCCAAACTTTGTTCATAGCTCACATCAATCCATTTCAGTTCGTCCTCACTAGAAGGATGATTGGGGGAAAATATAATAAATGGATTGTGATTTTGCAAGAGTTTGATCTCGAGTTCGTTTCAGCAAATCGAAGAAATCGTTAATCTTTGTTGAGCTCATATCATATTTCCCAAATTTGGAGGAAGAGGAAGTTTATGAGGATTATTTTGTCGATGAGCATATATTCCTCATCTCAACTGTGGACCCTTGGTACAGGGATATTATCATGTATTTGCAAACATTGAAGGCCCCCACTCACCTCTCACGAGATGAGCGACGACGACTACATCACGTAGCGAAGAACTACGTCATAGTGGATGATACTTTGTACCACCGTGGGGTGGATTCCATTTTATGTCATTGTTTAACTCATGATTAGGCTGAGGTCGTGCTTAATGATTTCCATGGAGGGGCATGTGGTGGTCATTTATCTGGGCTTTCTACAGCCCAAAAAATATTAAGAGCGAACTATTTTTGGTCGTCCATCTTTAAGGATTGCGTTAATGCGGTTAAGAAGTTCCACCCTTGCCAGGTGTTTGCATGTACTATGCACTCACGTCCCACCCCTTTGCATCCTATTGTCACCGTCAGTCCCTTCACCAAGTGGGGGCTTTATTTTAGGGATTGCAACCCAGCTTCGGCTGGGGGGCACCATCATATTATTGTGGTTGTCGATTACTTCACAAAATGGGCAGAGGCTATGCCCATAGTTAAATCCGACGCCGAGACAGTCGTGCATTTCATATTTAACCAGATTATCACTCAGTTTGGCATTCCAAAAGAGCTTGTCACTGACCATGGCAGGCACTTTCAGAACAAAATGATGGAAGAGTTGGCTTCCAAGTTAGGGTATAAGCAAGAGCACTCCTCTTCTTATTACCCTCAAGCGAATGGACAAGTTGAAGCAGTGAACAAGTCATTTAAGTCCATTCTCCAGCAAACCATCGCACAAAGCAAGAATAATTGGCATATCATGTTGTATCCTACATTGTGGGCCTAAAGAACCGCGGTTAAGACTACCACTGATTTTTCTCCCTATTAGCTTGTGCATGGGGTGGAGTCAGTATTACAAGTTGAATGAAAAATCCCTTCTTTGAAGCTAGCTGTGGAGCTTTTACCAGACACTTCCGCATTGGAAGAGCATTTGATCCACTTAGAGCAGTGTCAAGATGCCTTAGTGGCTCTAGAGGTTAACAAGCGTCGTGTTAAGGTCCAGTATGAAAAGTCTGTCTGTCCTAGGAGGTTTAGTGAAGGTGACTTGGTCCTTTTGTGGGATCAAGCTAAAGAACCCTTGGGGGCAAGAAAGTTTAATCCCATGTGGCATGGTCCTTAAGTGGTTAAATGTGTCTTAGGGAAAGGCGCCTATGAGCTGGTTGATTATAAAGGCCATCCTTAGCAGAGCCTAGAAATGGGCTCTATCTCAAAAAATACTATGCATGATCTTCAGTCAAGGCTGATTTTTGTATATTATTGTACAGTTTTGCATTGCATAGTTAGGTTTTCTTACAGTGATCGGGTTTGTTGATTAGCTTTCATTTGTTATGGAAGATGTCGATGGAGTCTTCCGTTTACATAGGATTCATTGATGGTGCTAGCCGCCACACTCAAAACTCAGCTTCGACTACTTGGGTGATCTATACTCCTACGGGTCAAGTATTGTCTTCGGGAGGCGTATGTTTACGGCCTTCGTCAAACAATGTTGCTGAGTATAGTGTCGTTATTGAGTTATTGCGTGATGCCATTTCACATGGTGTTCATTCTCTTGAGGTACATCTTGATTCGCAGTTAGTGGCTTCACAACTTAATGGCTTGTATCATATTAGGGATTCAACATTATTACAAAGATTCTTATGTGTTAGATTGTTAGAACAACAATTTGAGAGTATAACTATTGGCCACTTTTCCCCACTCGTAGGACCCAGGTTCTGCGCAGCCCACCGATCCAACAACTACCCAAGATACCAGCCCAATAGAGCAAACCCCATCGGCATCACCAGCAAAGCAAGTGCAGTCTCACCCGAGATATCTCATAGATGGGTAACCACTGGAACCATGTTTCTGCGATTGTTGGGGAAGTATAGTCCCTTGGCTCGCAACCAAGGAGCAACGAATGCAGCAGGGAAGCTGAACAAAGGAGTCAGTTCTGTGTGAATGAGCACAACTGTATGTCATCGTGCATGACCTAACTTTCCTTTCCCCTTCGCAGCTAGTGCAACTCATGCGGCATAGCCGACTCACGTCAATCATCTCTATGAGTTAAGTTAGGATTCATGACAGGAATTATATAGCATGAGATACATTTATACAGTTGCAATTCAGCAAGGCATTATGTTCATCGAATTAGCAAGTGCAAGAAACTAACAGAAACTAAACCACATTTACCATTATACGAAAAGCAGCTAGTAATCAATCACATAAACATTCACTACATCAATCATTCACTTAGACACAAGAAATAACGTGGAAACCCATCTGGGAAAAACTACCAAGGTGCTCTTCATCTGGCATGAGAAAGGATATAGCACCTTGCAGTCTACGGGATGCATACTGATCTTGAGATATTTCTTTAATTTCAGACTCATAGTTCTCATGCTCTTTGTCTTATTTCTCCTAATCTACTGATACTACCTACAGATCCACACATAGCCTAGATCGACTCTCCTAGCGTCTACACCGCTCTAGCAGAGCTTTCTCCTTGCACTATTCTAATTACCTTCCTCTTAGATCTATTCTCTACAACTGTATACAGCTCTCATCTATCAAACCCCTTCTATAATTAAAACTAACAAAAAGAAACCTTCTAACTATTAAATCTCTCCTATTTATATCATTGTACATGACCGCATCGGGTCGACTGCTTACAGGAAGTCTATTAACTGTCACCATCAACCGCCCCCCAGGCTACAGATGTGGTGATCATGACTCTACACAAGGCACTAATGGCCTTACTTACAGTGTGCTTCCACTCATGTGGCATCCGCCGACTTAAGTCGGCTTCCGCACCCACGACCGCCCTGCCGCTTTCAGGCCGTTTTCCCCTTGCGTGCTTCCGCGCTTGCCTTTCCTTTGCCTCGCACCTCTCTGTTCTACCTTCATGGGCCCTTTTCGTCCTTCACGATCTTCCTTTGATTCTATCGTGTGCACGATGGATTTTCCTTAGTTGTGCGCGCGAACTTCCTTCTTATGCCCCTTTCCCGGGCCAGCAATAACATACATTCATGTTCCAAGAATTTTTAATCAAGTTGTTGATTCATATGCTAACTATGTGTTAGATTGGCATTTTTTTCACAAACCATAATCATATCACAAACAAATTTTACACATGTAAATAGAATAATAATCGATCATCATAGGAAAATTTCATTTAGTTCAAAAAGTGATGCCATAATACATAAGTGTCATATAACAAAATTGGGGCTTCCGGGCCACCAAAATATACTACACGGTCATACAAAAAATATCTACACCCAGGTCTCTGAGCCTGAGGTGGAAGAGGGTGTTGATCATGGTAGCACACTATAGCTCTAGCTAGTCGATGAAACTATCGAACCTATGCTCGTGGTACTCCAACCACCTGGAGCTGCATGGCTTCAGGAAATTCCTTGACTTGCGCCATGGGTACTCTCTATGTCAATCGAACAAAGCTCATGTGAATGCTCTGGAGATTCCACTCCGCATCCACACCCATGATCTCATCACCTCTTCCCCTCCGTCGATGATGAGGAAAGCCATCTAGATGTCATGGTCCTACATCTACATATACATGACAGAGTGTCACTATGTGTTTTCACACCAAAAACATGTATTTTTATTTCATATATCAAAACACACAACAACAAAAAATTAAATAATTCAAAAATTAAAAGTGGGTCTAGGATTCATTACCTATGTCTCCATAAGTCGCTCCTGGTGGTAGGGGCATGTCTGGATCACCGTGGAAGTCAATCCCTGCATAGAATAGTCATCTATGGTGATGAGTTGTCTCTGCCACCATGGAAAGAACTCTGCTGGGTAGGGGTTAGCCACCCTGCCACCTCCCAATCTGTGCATGACATTAGCCCAGCGTCGCTGAGCTGGATCCTGGACTCCATGGGGAGCAATGTCTACTCTAGGGATTAGCCCTGGCACCCGCTCAAAAAAAAATGTGCCCAATATGCTACCAAGCCCGAAGTTCTGCACCCTACCCATCTTGCAGTCACTGAGCTGATGTTTCATTTTGCTCAGCAACGCAGTACTCCAATCATATATTGTAAGCCGCATACACTCTACCGCATAGAACATCATTGGTCATGAGGCCTGGTGGAGTGAAGCCAAACCTACAATCCTGCCTAAGGCCGAGAGTATGGCTTTTAGCCCCAGAATATGAATAGAGTTTGTCGGGATTTGACTCCCAACCTTCTATGTATCTAGAAGACAATACACAACTATGTACTCATCTATGGTCAACCGGCCTCATGGCCCACGAGATCGAAGGTTCATCACCTTCCCTCGTCGGGACAAAGCTGTGATGAAATATACGTCCTCAACCTCAATGCTTAGCGACATCCCATCTATCTAAAAAGTTTCATACTCTGGATCCCAATAATCTACTAGCATTTGGAGTAGTCTTGCCTTTGCCCTCAAGCTGCAAAGACACCAAAAATTTTATAAGCCACATGCCCGCAATGCTTGTTGAGCCATGAGATCAGCTTGAATAGCTTCCTCAACATCACCATGTTCCCTCTCTCTCCACTCTAGTACCATCCTGCACAAAAAACAAAAATTTGTATCATGATTTTCCCATAAAAACCTTGTTCGCGGCCCTATACGTGACTGTTTGCAAAACAGTCACGTATGTACGCAGGTTTTGGGGAATTTTCCACGTATGGTGAGCCCTATACATGGAAAAATGCCCGATTTCCACTTGGACCAAAATGCCCAAGTTGGGATGGCCTAAAAAATTAAATTGACCATGAAAATTGAAAAATTTTATACAAAATGAAAGAGAGGGGCAAGGGAATTTACCTAGATCAAACGTGGAGGAATTCCGCCGGATGATGCTCCTAGAATTCGCTTCTGAAGTTCTCAGCTCAAATGCACTATAGTGGGTAAAAATTCAAAATGGTATGAAAATTTTAAAATTTTCACTATTTCATAGAAAAATTTTGAATTTTTTACCCACTTTCTATAGTTTTCGACCGTTTTGGACCGTTTGAACTAATTTGATGTTGTAGAGGCCCGTTTTGAGTGCAGTTTGACCGTGTCTTCGACCCGTTCATGCCTATTTCAGGTATTATGTCTAAACTGACATACAAGTTAGGTTTTCACATCCGCTTGCATTTTGCATAACCTTATGACCGTTTCATTTTAACCCTAGGTATGAACCCATTCTATCTTGTCACTAAACCTTCTTGCTTCTTTTAGAAGTGACATGTTGTGAATGGTAGAGCTTTCCCATACATGGGTACCTTAGTTAGATCTTGTTTTTCATTTGGTGCCCATGCCGACATTTCTCCTTTAGGGTGTGGGAGTCCTTTGTATAGTACTTCCATGACTTTGAACAAGAGCTTCATACTCCTCTTAAACTTTATGTTGGCCTTTCCCCCTGGACTCCCTTGTATATGTCAAGTTGTAATTGCATTATCATGAGTTTTGCTTGCCTTATTGATCCTTATTTTGGCTTCCCTGGCTTTTATTATCAGCCATATAGCCCGAGATTGTCTCATTTCTAGCCAAGCAGAGCCTTTTTACATATCTTTTGCAGCTTGATCCCCCATTTTTTATCGGAAGGGTACTTTCCCCCGAGTGTCGTTATCCTGCACATGTTTCCTTGCATTGAGAATAGGTATTTTCCGCTGCTTGGAACTAGCTTATTTGATCCCTGACACTCGTCTCCTCCTATATTTGTAACTATAAAGCACTTTTATTCTTTTTCAAGCTTTTCAAAATATCTGAAAAAGTCCCAAAAAAATCAAAAAACTAAAAATCTGGACAGGAAAAGATGCTATCTTTGGCAGTAGTCGAGTCGTGTAGCCTTCGAACAGAGCACTATATATCACATCCATTGGTTGGGTTATTAGTTTGACTTTAGGAGTTGTACTCGTTACTTTGAGTTTATCTCCACCAACTGGTTAAGCTTCTAGTCCCTATGGAGCCTCTGTTAATGCCTCCTATGTCACAGAGATGTCCCAGTTTGCATATCGAGTCCATGTTTCTTATCTACAGCCACCATTTTCCTTTATGCTCTTCTTCAAAGGAAGTTGAAGCCTGAGTCGGACATTCCTCAGTTGTCTTGACTTTACATGTCGGGCATTCCCGGTACTATTACTGCTTCATGCACATCTTGTTCGAGTCCTTACACATTATAAAACGTTGTTGAGTACCTCGTGTTGGTTGATGGGGGATGCCTTAATTCCCTCCTTCTAGCGGATTCCATCCCATTGACTTCAGATCATTTATTCTGGGATAGGAGTCTAGATTCATTTGAGTGCCTTGAGACTTATAGTCATCAGTGGTAGGTTCTCTCACCATCGACGGTTTTGGGAATACATTAATGTCCCCTGATTGATGGATTCTTCCAATTGTTCGACCTCAACACATCTATTCACACTTGTTAGCTTTCCCTCTGGTGCCTTGATTCCCATTTTCATTATCGGTGGGTGATCTCACGTCTATTAATGGTATACATCAATTATCGGTAATCAGATGATGGACTACAATGTTCGACCTCGACACCTCTATTCGCATAGTAGGACATGTACTTGTAGCGGTTTGTGTAGAAGAATTTCCATCTTGGTGGCATTCCACATATGCTACCTCCTTGATCATGCCAGTGTTCATGAGATTTCAGCTCTCGTGATTTGATTCCAGTGTATGTCAGATATTTTCAGTCGTTATGGAGATCTTGGTCCATTGTATATCTTCAACTTCTATGGAGATATTGATCCATTGTATATCTTCATCATGGATATTCTAATCTAGTATATATTGTACGTGGCAATGACCACACATGTCACATTTTGTATATCATGCCTATTCATGGCCATTGTACTCGTATGTATCCGGTACTGCTATATGTATTTGAAGTCATATGCAGAGATTTATTATTGTACTATATTGATGGATGGCTGGTTCTTCCACCTTGTTCTTCATCACTCCACTTCTGGGATGGATTTTATAATGTATTTCAGCCATCATGTTACCCCTCTAACCTCACACATTAGGGGGGAGTTGTTATAGTTGATTTGACCACACATGGTTGATCACATATTTATGGCCTTCCCTGTCCCTCTGCAGACTCTTTGGACCCCATGGATTGATATTATACTTTGATGTTTCCAAGTTCATCCCTAAAAACACATGTTTCATTGTTGTCCATGACTTTTAATCCCATACTCGTGTGTATACGCGACTTTTGACATCAAACCCGCGTACATCAGGATGTGTGCATAAATCCAAATATTTTTGGATTTTTCCTTGATGTGTTTCTGAACCACTTGAATCTTAGCCTTCCATATGCCTCAAGATCACTCAGATTTGACCCTCCATTACCCCTTTGGAATGCTATATAAGGAACCCCTTGGATACATTGAAGAAGATGAATTGAAGAGCAAGGAAACTATAGTCCATTGTTGCCGTAGCTTGCATATACTTGAGTCTGCATCCCTTTGTCCCTTTGGAGCACTTTTTGTTCTTCCCAAGATTTCCTTTTCTTCTGAGCTTGTTATCGAGAGATGGAGGATTGAGGTGGTGGAGGCCCAGGTGGAGGACTCAGTTTCTCTAGTTCGCAGACATGCCGACAGAGGTTGTCACTTGTGTAATCTCTGATTTGTTTAATAGAAATATATTATCCTGTCCAATAATGTGCATTTGAATGAATATTGAATCCATGGATATGTTTAATTTCTTATACATTATTGATTATATATGCTAGAGTAGATCTAACACCATATTATATAGCATGCTTATCTTATTTGATGTTGTTGAGAGCAAATTGCTAGCGCAAGTGGGATTGGAAAAAGCTCAATGGGGATCTACTTCAACTGTCCGGAATAAGGTATGATTTGAGATCCTTTAGTGTTAGATGTTTGGTTTCTCTTGCATATTGGGAAGGGATTGATTTCTCAAGTCTATTTGTCTGTTGTGGTACACCCCAAGCCATAGGAAGTTTCTCTATAGTAATTACATACTAGCCTTAATCCTTGGAATTCTTAATTTTAGTCATTAATTTTTGGTCCACATATGTAATTTGTACAATCCCTTTAATGCTCTTAAAACAAAAATAAAACCTTGATTGCCATTTAGAGCAACTGTCATACACGCCAAGTATTATATCTTATGATAGAAATCAAGTTGAGGTATTAACTAAAAGTAGTTGGCATTTTATTGGGCACTGACATCAGGATATTACTTGTGGATATGTATAGATTTTCCCTAAACACTGATAAATTCATTGGTGCGGACAAGCTGATCTTGCAACATTCTCGGCTGTGAATCTTGATCACCATTTCCCTGCACCTACAATGACTGCTCAGAAGGGACACAAACAAATTGATTATGAAGAGTTACTATTATCGATGTTTGATGTGAAACAAGCCTTGATGGATGTTAGTTTCCTTGAAAGATGTCTCCTCTAGAAAAAATGTTGCTTGAAATTGGATGTTTTCTCAATTCTGGGTAAATGAATATTTTAACAGTGTTAACTCTGCTCGCATGGTTTCCTTCTTCAATGAGTTAATTTCTTCATCACCATTCCCTTTTCCCTATATATATGTGCTTCCTATCATTGCACCAGGATTTGAAAGCAATTTCTTCATCCAAATAGGACTCTGAAGGGAACTGACTTTATAAAATGTGGCCCTAGTTCCATTCAACACAACAAACGGTGAAGGTCTCTGAGAAATTAATATACTACCTTTGCAATAGGAAACCTCCTTGCATCTTTTTTCTATTCTGATTTACCTTATAGAGTGACTATGATGGCAAGATGAGTAATATCTTCTCTATTCTACCCACCAATTTGAATTTCAATAATGTTTATTTTTCACAGAAATTACCTAGTGATTCTACACAGAGTTACCCAGATTTAGTGATGTTGTTGATTGTTTCCAAAGAGGTAAACAACAGACCTAGAGATCCTAACAAACGCCTCACTGCCAAGATGGGGCAGGTCGTATGCCACCCAGAAAGGATAAAACATCAGCCCGGATTTAGTGATCTCATGCCCAGTCCTTAATTTTAGGTTGCTTCAACCCAAATGACTGCCCATAATCACTTCATACGAGAACTACTCCTTGATCAACTTGGAAAATTCCTAGATATTCTCCTTACTACGATAAGATAGAATTAAGAATTTGTTATTTTCTAGTACTAGAGTCTTTGTAAACATTATAAGAGTCCTCCAATACATATTAGGTGCAAATTCATGCCCAAAATACTAATATGTTGTTGTAGGAGGATCTTGACAGGTCTGGAATTTATGTCTTAATGGAAGTAGGGTTGTTGTCGATGATATTGAATGCCCCTAAATTGTTCAAGTTTTTGCAACTTTAGAAACCATTCTTATTGTACTCCTTCGGGATTTGAACTTGTTGTAATCATTCATACAAACCCTATAAAGAACAATGTAAGCCTCGAGGTGAAAATCCAGCAAAAAGAAATAAAATAAAATTATGAAATATAAAATTATATTGCTCCCCCAAGTGAAGTTGGCCCTAGTTAAATTTTGAGTGGGAAAACAGTATAAATAGGAGGTGCCCCTCCTCATTATTTCACATAGCAGCACCACAGCAGCTCAGAGAAGTGCACAGTTTTCTGGGAGAGAGAGAAGTTTGAATATAGTGCAAAAGAAGACTGTTCTTCAGGATTTCTATCTTTGGAAAGATTTTCCATATTTTTCTTTTCTTTCTTCATTGTACTATGATCTCAGAATTATTATCTCTAGATGAAGGTTGCTGGGTTTTCTCCCATTTGGGTTTCCCAGGTAAAAAATACTCATGTTATTGTTATGTGTTGTGTCTATCTTCTAGTGATCCTATTGATAAATGCAATTAAGATAGACTACTATAATCTTAAAAAAATCTAACATGGAATCAGAGCGGTGATAGAAGAAGCCATTGTCGGAACTCTGTCGGAAACCTGTCAGAACCAAGGTATCATCTTTCAAGGTCTTCACTCAACATTTTGGTAGAAAAAGAGCCTTGGTAATTTTTCTCTAAGGAGGGTGCATATTTTGGTGAAGACAGAATTTTCAATTTTGACCTAATTCTATAGCTGCAACATAAATTAGGGATTCCAGTTTTGACCTACTTTCTCCACATTTTTGGCTCAAATCTACCTCTAATCAACTTGCCACTCTAGGGTGCATTTATCTGTGGAGTTTGTTTTCCAAAACTCCAACTTTCATTTTTTGACCTAGCCTCTGCTAGGGTCTCATATCCAGATCTACAGTCAAGATGATCAACATGAAGGTTGAAGATCGTTTGGAAGGGGCTTTCAAATTCATCCCCTAGAAGTATAGGTTTCTTCTTCTACTAGAAGAAAATGACATATTACAGGTTGTAAAAGAAAAGGTCCCATAACCAAAATCCGAAGAAGACAAATCTCACTAGAGAAAGAATGATTCCAAAGCAAGGAGGATTTTAGTGGACTCGGTTAGAGATCACTTGGTTCCTCATATATCAGAAAAGACGACGACGAGGAAGATGTTCAAAACCCTAAAGAATCTATTTGAACATAGTAGCATCAATGTAACTCTCACATTGAGGAATCAACTGTCAAATATGAAGATGACGAAGTCCAAGAATATTGTCTCATATTTCATGAGGATCACCAAGCTCCGGGACAAGCTAAAGTCCAGTGGAGACAATATTGAAGAAAAGGATCTCATTATGACCACCTTAAATGGTCTCCCACCATATTGGGATTCTTTCATCCAAACTATAAGTGGTCAAACCAAGTTTCCCAAATTTGATAAATTATGGGCAGAATACACTTAGGAAGAAACAAGAATCATAGCACGCCAAAGACTTCATGGTACTCAACCTGAGGAAAATCAAGCGTTCGTATCTCATGCCAAGAAAGGAAAGGGAAGGGGAAGGAATCCATACATTCACAACCATCAAGATAAGAGATCAAGTCCTCCCCCAGATTAGAAGAAAAAAATAAGGATCTATCTTAGATCCAATGTTACAGATGCAAGAAGTACGGTCATTATGCCAGTAGCTGTCGAAGTTCACACAAAAGGAAGCATGAATATTCGACTACTGATGTAGAGGAAGACCGTCATCACAAGAAATAGAAGAATGAATATCGTATAGAATTCTTCTTCATATCATCCCTTTCAGGTATTGTTCCCACCACTAATGATCTCAGAATTATTATCTCTAGATGAAGGTTGCTGGGTTTTCTCCCATTTGGGTTTCCTAGGTAAAAAATACTCATGTTATTGTTATGTGCTGTGTCTATCTTCTAGTGATCCTATTGATAAATGCAATTAATATATACTACTATAATCTTAAGAAAATCTAACATGGAATCAGAGCGGTGATAGAAGAAGCCATTGTCGGAACTCTGTCGGAAACCTGTCCGAACCAGGGTATCATCTTTCAAGGTCTTCACTCAACATTTTGGTAGAAAAAGAGCCTTAGGAATTTTTCTCTAAGGAGGGCGCATATTTTGGTGAAGATAGAATTTTCAATTTTGACCTAATTCTATAGCTGCAACATAAATTAGGGCTTCCAGTTTTGACCTACTTTCTCCACATTTTTTGCTCAAATCTACCTCTACTCAACTTGCCACTCTAGGGTGCATTTATCTGTGGATTTTTTTTTCCAAAACTCCAACTTTCATTTTTTGACCTAGCCTCTGCTAGGGTCTCAGATCCAGATCTACAGTCAAGATGATCAGCATGAAGGTTGAAGATCGTTTGGAAGGGGCTTTCAACTTCATCCCCTAGAAGTATAGGTTTCTTCTTCTACTAGAAGAAAATGACATATTACAGGTTGTAAAAGAAAAGGTCCCATAACCAAAATCCGAAGAAGACAAATCTCGCTAGAGAAAGAATGATTCCAAAGCAAGGAGGATTTTAGTGGACTCGGTTAGAGATCACTTGGTTCCTCATATATCAGAAAAGACGACGACGAGGAAGATGTTCAAAACCCTAAAGAAGCTATTTGAACATAGTAGCATCAATGTAACTCTCACATTGAGGAATCAACTGTCAAATATGAAGATGACGAAGTCCAAGAATATTGTCTCATATTTCATGAGGATCACCAAGCTCCGGGACAAGCTAAAGTCCAGTGGAGACAATATTGAAGAAAAGGATCTCATTATGACCACCTTAAATGGTCTCCCACCATATTGGGATTCTTTCATCCAAACTATAAGTGGTCAAACCAAGTTTCCCAAATTTGATAAATTATGGGCAGAATGCACTTAGGAAGAAACAAGAATCACAGCACGCCAAAGACTTCATGGTACTCAACCTGAGGAAAATCAAGCGTTTGTATCTCGTGCCAAGAAAGGAAAGGGAAGGGGAAGGAATCCATACATTCACAACCATCAAGATAAGAGATCAAGTCCTCCCCCAGATTAGAAGAAAAAAATAAGGATCTATCTTAGATCCAATGTTACAGATGCAAGAAGTACGGTCATTATGCCAGTAGCTGTCGATGTTCACACAAAAGGAAGCATGAATATTCGACTACTGATGTAGAAGAAGACCATCATCACAAGAAATAGAAGAATGAATATCGTATAGAATTCTTCTTCATATCAGCCCTTTCAGGTATTGTTCCCACCACTAATGATACTTGGCTCATAGATAGTGGTGCATCTAGACACATGACAGGATATATAGAAAATCTCTCAGAAGTTGTTGAGAAGGATTCTCATATCCATGATGTACTTGGAGATGATACCAACTACACTGTGAAGGGATCTGAGGCTACCTCCCTTTAGCTAGAATCTAATGATACTCTACACTTAAGTGATGTGCTCTACATACCTGGTATGAAAAGAAATATTGTTTCCATCTCAACCTTAGAAGACAAAGGATACAAAGTAGCATTTTCAGATGGAAAAGTACTTGCTTGAAAAATGAACTCAAGCATGGATACAACCAAATTAATTGGTATGAGAGAGGAGAGATTGTATCGACAGAACACTCCACTAGTTCAATCCCTATTCCATGACTCTACAAGCATGGGTGAGCTATGGCATAGAATACTATCTCATCTCAATTACAGAGCTCTCCCAGCAGTGAAGAACATAGTTACAGGTATACCAGTGCTACAGGTAGACCATGATGGAACATGTATAGGATGTGCACTTGGAAAGAATGCCAAGAAACCCTTCCTAAATAGTAAGAGAAAATCCAAAGAAATATTGGATCTAGTGCACTCTGACTTGTGTGGCCCAATGAAAGCTGCCTCATTGGGAGGATATCATTACTATGTGACCTTCATTGATGACTACTCACGGAAAACTTGGATCTACTTTCTTAAGACCAAGGAATCCGAGGAAGAAATCAATAAATTCAAGGAGTTCAAAGCACAAGTCAAGAATTTTTCAAGGAAGAGGATCAATATCCTAAGATCAGATAATGGTGGATAATATACCTCTACGGAATTCAATAATTTCTGCAAAGAAGCAGGAATTAAGAGGGAGCTTATAGTTCCCTACAATCCCCAGCAAAATGGGGTTGCTGAAAAAAAGAACGGAACAATTGTGGAGGCAGCCAAAGTTATGATTCATGACCAAAGTCTACCCATGTTCTTATGGGCAGAAGCATCGAGAACAATTGTATATGTACAGAACAGATGCCCACATAAGATAGTGAAGAACATGACTCCTGAAGAAGCTTTTACAGGAGTAAAACCAGAAGTAGGTCACCTTCGAATCTTTGGTTGTCCAGTCTACATACATGTGCCCAAGGAGAAAAGGACAAAGTTAGAACCTTTAGGCAAGAAGGGAACTTTCGTGGGATATAATGAATCTTCAAAGGCCTACAGAATCTATATCCCAGGATCCAAACATATTGAAGTTAGCAGGGATGTTACCTTTGAAGAGGAAATGGTTGTTAAGAAAGGAAGAGGATCAGACATGGAGATCAATGATGAAGAAATGGAGAGGAGATCATATTCCCCTTCTGTTCAGAATGAATTAGCAAATAAAGATGAAACCATCGATCTTATTGATTTATTCATGACAGTTGATATTCCCGAAGATATGGTAGTAAGTTGGAAAATATCTAGATGAGCGCAACAAACTTTACAGGATGCAGAGGAGCATGAATCCCCACACAGTTCTTTTCGAGAAAGAAAAATACCTTAGAGGTTCTTCAGTAATGTAGCATTGATGAGTCACATTATTGACTCAGAACCCGCCACTTATGAAGAAGCATCCAGTCACCAAGATTGGAAGGAAGCGATGATGAAACAATATCAATCCATCATGAAAAATGATGTGTGGGAGATTGTACCGAGACCCAAGGGGAAGTCGGTTGTAACTTCTAGATGGCTATACAAAATCAAACATGGAGCAGATGGGAGTATTGAAAAATACAAGGCTAGATTTGTTGCCATAGGGTTCTCTTAGAAAGAGGGAGTTGATTATGATGAGACATTTTCTCTTGTGGCTCGATACACTTCCGTCAGATCGATCATTGCTATTGCTTCAGCTATGGGATGGAAGTTGCATCAAATGGATGTCAAGATAGCCTTTCTCAATGGTATTATTAAGGAAGAAGTATATATTGAAAAACCAGAAGGGTTTGTTGTCCATGAAAAGGATTCTCATGTATGGAAGCTGAAAAAGGCGTTATATGGACTCAAGAAAGCACCTCGTGCTTGGTATGGACGGATAGATGGATTCGTGCTAAGTATGGGATTCACCAAGTGTGATGCAGGCCCCAACCTTTACCACAAGGTTGTGAATGATGAGCCACTAATTTTGGTACTATATGTTGATGACTTGTTTCTTACCGAAAATGAGAAACTTATCTTATGGTGTAAGAAGAAACTCACCTCTGAGTTTGAAATGAAGGATCTTGGATTAATGCACTAATTCTTGGGATTAGAAGTATGGCAGAGGCAGAAAGATATTTTCCTAGGACAAGGAAAATATACCATAGATATACTAAAGAGATTTGGAATGTTGGACTGCAAGTCCATAGCTACTCCGATGGATGTAAACTTGAAGAAGCTAAGGGATTATGATTTAGATTCAAATTTGATTGATCCCACTATGTATCACCAGTTGATTGGGTCCTTGATGTATATGAAAAACACCATACCAGATATTCGTTTTGCTGTGAATTCTCTCATTCAATTCATGTGCGAACCGAGGCAGATTCACTGGATTGTTGCAAAACATGTGCTCAGATACTTGTGTGATACTGTGGGATAGGGTCTACGATATGATTTAGAATGTGACTTGAAATTGAAAGGGTTTACAGATTGAGATTGGGCCGGATGCTCCACTGATAGGAAGAGTACTTCAGGATGTTGTTTCAGTCTGGGTTCTGCATTTATTTCCTGGTGCAGTAGGAAGCAGAACTCAGTAGCTCTCAATACTACAAAGGCCGAGTATATGGCTGCTAGTTCAGCAACTCGAGAAATAGTTTGGATTCATAAAATTCTTGCAAGATTGTTTGTCTAGATTCCATATCCAATTGTGATTAACTATGATAACCATAGTTGTGTGCAGATGTCAGTGAATCATGTATTTCATGACAAGTCGAAGCACATAGAGAATCGACATCACTTCATACGTGATATGGTGTAGAAAGGTGCAGTCGAGCTACAATATATTTTGACAGATGCCCAGACTGTAGATGTTCTCACCGAGCCTCTTCCCAGAGTGAAGTTTGAATACTTTAGTGGAATACTTGGAGTAGAAGAGAACGTATCCCTCCTTGATAGGGAGAGATAATTGAGAGACACTTACCATACTTTTTCCTGGGTACCTCTACTCATCCAGGTTCTCATTAAAGTATGGGAGAAATACCATCGGTAGATGAGAGGGACTGGTAGTAGATGTTCGGGTTCACACTGGTTCCTCTGCTTATCCAGGTACTCAGCTAGGTATGGAGAAATCCCATCGGTAGATGAGTTAGACAGGTATCATATGGCCATGTGATTGCACAGGTACATCTACTCGTTCAGGTTCTCAGCCAGGTATGGGAGTACCCCATCGGCAGATGAGACAAACAGGTAGTAGATGGTCGTGCACGTGTGTTCATCCAAGATCTCTATCCAAGTATGGAAGTATTCCATCAGTAATAGAGATGGATATGTAGTAGAATATTTTCTCTTAAACATCCGGATAGAACAAATTTATAAAGACAAACTTCAGTACGTTTAGAGATGATAGAGACAGTATAGATGTACATATGAAACCCAGATGATCATGATACTGATGAAGACCAAAGAATTCCTTCCTTGTTGAGAGGGAGTGTTTGAGTTTGTGCAACTTCAGAATCTATTCTTATTGTCCTCCTTCAGGAGTTGAACTTGTTGTAATCATTCATACAAACCCTAGAAAGAACAATGTAAGCCTTGGGGTGAAAAGCCAACAATAAAAGAAATAAATAAAATTATGAAATATAAAATTATATTTCTCCCACAACTGAAGTCGGCCCCAGTTAAATTCTGAGTGGGAAAATAGTATAAATAGGAGGTGCCCCTCCTCATTATTTCACATAGTAGCAACACATCAGCTCAGAGAAGTGTGCAGTTTTCTGGGAGAGAGAGAAATTCGAATACACTGCAGAAGAATATTGTTCTTTGGGATTTCTATATTTCGAAAGATTTTCCATATTTTTATTTTCTTTCTTCATTGTACTGTGATCTCAAAATTATTGTCTCTAGACGAAGCTTGCTGGGTTTTCTCCCATTTGGGTTTCCTAGGTGAAAAATACCCATGTTATTGTTATGTGCTTTGTCTATCTTCTAGTGATCCTATTGATAAATGCAATTAAGATATACTACTATAACCTTAACAAAATCTAACATGAATTGCCATTAAGCCACCCATAACTGCTCATCACCATCTCAAGGATACCCACAAGATACCCATGTAAATAAATTAGATGGAATTTGCAACATTTATTACTAGTTCCGTGCAACTCTTTCTGATAATGTATTTAGGTTCCAAATGTAATTTTGATTCAATGATATTTTTCATGGTTGATAGTTCACACAGTTAAAAACTTCAAACCAATTCGTGGTAATGAAACCATAAGTCTCACTGATCAGACTTCTCAAGTGGAGGGCTATAAATATATATAATACTCTGTTTCATATTAATTAGACACCATTATATATTTTAGACTATACTTCACTTCAATTGGATGTTTGAAAATCCATGTATGTAGTCTTGTAGAAAATCCTTATTGCATCGAGAGTAGTGAGGTGCTCTACAACCCAGTACAGTGGAGATATTGTCACGTTTATGTGATATTGTCACATTATGTTACGAGGGAGATGATACTGAGGGCACTTTTTGAGCCTTAATCAGTATCCTAGCCTCTAAAACTAGGAAAGTTTCAGATGAATAACAACAATGATGGGGCCTAAACTTAGGAAACAAGCATCATCTCTCAAATTTGAGACAAGCTCTAAGAAATCAGGTTCAATTTGGACAATTATGGGTGAAAGGATAGCAATAAATGATCATTTTGGGTGCATTTAGACCTCCATATAGTATTAAACAACCTCAAAAATGCAAACCTAGGCACTCCTGTAGTATTTTTGAGCATTATGCAATCAACCTGACCATTGTAATTGCATTCAATAAAGCATTCTAGATAGTCAATAGCTACCTACAACAAAATATATCATATCTAGGCATTTTGTTGGAGTAACAATGATCATAAAAAACATGGACAAACTTGTCCTCAGCCCTGTATTTATCTCAACATACCTCATTCAACTATGTCTCAACACTATGAAGGAGACCACAGACCATAGATCGATGTTTGAGTGTCAAAAGGAATTCTATATTGGAGGCGTCAACCCTAAAGGAGGATTGTCTTGTAGAAGCGAATTGGAGGGATATATTGCATTACTCACCATTTCAGAATATTCAAAGAAGTCAAAATTTATGCATTTGCAATTCTATAAGACTAGAAAACCAATAATTACTTTAATGTAAATCTCAGTGTGCCATTAGTGCTCGTCAAGGTCATTGACAATCCCATATCTTATAACTTACTTTCATGTTTCTCCTAAGGCACTATAACAAGCATAGAAAATCACAGTATTGTTTGAAAATAATTTATATAATATAAATTTACTTTCAATTTCCTTACTAGGCACTAGATGTCAAAAAAATTGTAGAATATGGTCAAATTTAGTCCAATCTATTTTAAACAAAAGGCTCAACATAATTAGTGTAAAGTTGCAAATAAAATGGTTAAACCTTTAAATAGACAGAGGTAATTTATAGTCAAATAAAATCCATTTGTTACTAAAGAGACACAACCCTTATGACAGACCACCACAAGTGTAACCATCTCCACAAACATGAGCTCAACAAGTGGATACTATCCACAATTTAGGATGTGAAAGGGCTATCATAGGTTATACACTTTGTTCCTAGAGATTGCACAATACAGATACAAACACATACATGAAGTCATTCTGTATGAAAATCCATTAGTTTATCTCTTGTTTATTATCTATGTTATTTTATAACCCACCTTCCTGGTCGGCTAACATAATTGTGTACATAAGTCGAAAGATTCAAGATATCACTATGCTTCTATGGCACCCTAGTAAGGCATTACATCTTGATTCCTATCGGGGAGAGGTTATTTATATATTTATTCTCAGACACATTATGCTCCTCGGGAAGGATTGAGCTTTCAAGACCCTCTCACTCAAGCTTTGTGGGAATATATATAGTGTTAATGCAGGACCAACCCAACTAGTAATACCTTTCATATATTCGCCATGTGTCCACCTATTTGTTAAGAAATACATTCTTTCTAAATAATAACTTGCAACCGAGAATCTGAATATGATCAAGGAAACAAATGAAAGATACAATTTAAGATGGATGAGGTGAAAAAACTATTGAAGATCTCATCACGAGCCTATTTTCCACTAAAACCTTTTGAGCTTCTTAAACATCCATTAACTTTTACTATTTCTTGTTAGGTTTCTCCTCACTAGAGGGCATGTTCTCATTAAAGGAAACATTCCAGTTGTAAGTACACTTATGCTTATCAGGAAACATTCCAGTTATAAGTACACTTATGCTTATCGAGGACTGGGTGAAAAACCCTTCCTTGTCTCACCTCACGCATCCTTAGTGAAACAATAACTTCTCTTCACCTTGTGAAATTCCAAAGTATCACCTCCAGCCTTGCAAAATTCCATCATGTAAAGAGAAGGAGCTACTTCAAGCACCTGAAGCACAAGGAAAACAGTTTAGAGATGATTCTAAGCAATATTCCAATCCATATACAAACTATGTGGGAAACAAAAACATGTAGCTCCAAACTCCAAAATAAATTGCAATATTAGGATTAACATACTATTATTCTTGAGAGAAGGCTCCATCGGGACTACACTTTCCTCTATTTCATAGAGCTTTTAGTACCATATTTTAAATTATTGCCTTTGTAGATACATTCAAATGGCCCTTTTTTCTAGTCTTTGAACCTTGCATCTTCATCTCAAAGTAAGAAGGGAAACTCCACCAAAATTGGGTAAAAATACCTTCTTTATAATGATCCACTTTCCTAGCAAAATTAGTTTTTCTTATGGGTCAAACATTTAAGGCTTAAGTACTTCAAAATTTTGCATGGATTCCAATGAGTGAGGAAAGTAAAACTGGAAGAAGTCATTATATTTTGATCTGCAATGGATGAAATTATTGTTCTACCTTTTAATTTCACTTTTGCACATTGGATCCAAGAGGCTTTTCAAATTCATCAATTTTTAATACTATCTCATTTGCAGGGTGTTTATACACAAACATTGTTTCACGCTTAACCATGCCCTATTTAACAACATACTAGTCCAATTCAATAAAATATTGTATCTCCAAACAAATAACTACAAATGAAATACGCATGCCAGTGGTCTTATGCTAATAATTTTCCCAAGTAGGTAAATGTGTGTAATTGAGCCAGAAAAAACATACATCAAGAAAAATCTGGATGATAATCAACACCATGGTTATCATAGTAACTGAAATCATAGTAGAGATATGAGATTTGGATTTAGAGTTACAAGATTGTGTGAGACTACATGAAAGTTTTGACAAACTTTGTCCATATCTTCCATCTCTTCTTCTATGGTGTTGTTGATGTTACGCAACCTTTCTACGAGCCATAGGGATTTTGTTCCAGTCCTTAAAATGTTCAAAAATTGCCCAAATATTTCCATATCTTTTTCCATGGAGACCATGATTTCATTGAGCAATGCTTCTTTATCTGACTTCTATAAATTGCAGTTAGGATTTTATTGATAGTGTGGATTTGCCAGATTTTATTACACCTTGTCGAGTTTTACCGATATTATATATTAAGGGATAGTAAATTATGTCATATCACCACCCATACCTGTCATGTTGTATATCGATTCTCTGAATTCCAACTTTCTCTTTAACTCCAACAATTTATTACGATCGTTGATACAGAGGAAAAATAAAAATTGAGAATTCTTCCACACGAATCTATGGAGAGGGATGTGTGTATTTGTCCGTGATGTTAACGAGATGTTCCAGTTTTAATTGCTGGAGAAAAATCTGTTGGAAACAACAATTATAAACAACTTGCACACATATCACCACCCATACCTGTCATGTGGTACATCAGTTCTCTGAATTCTAACTTTCTCTTTAACTCCAATAATTTATTATGATCGATCATACAAAGGAAAAATAAAAATTAAGAATTGTTCCACATGAATCCATGCAGAGGGATGTGTGTCTCCATTTTCCATGTTAATCAGTTGTTCTAGTTGTAATTGTTGGAGAAAAATTTGTTGGCAACAATAATTATGAACAACTTGCAAAGTTAAACTCTCAAATTGAACTAAACATATAGAAATTCAAACAAGCAATAAATTCATTGTCAAATATCTACAAGATAATTTATTTATTTTTAAGATCATTAAATGGATTGTATAAATTACATCCATGGACCAGAAATTAATGACTAAAATTAAGAATTCCAAGGATTAATTTTCCCATAAATCATTTGAGTTTATAAGATTGCATTGAGGATTAAGGACAGTTGGTAATTGTTGTTATATGTATGGAACCTGCATATATTTTTTAATCAGAATTTCATGGAGCACATTGTAGAATGCACCAATCTCCTTCAGTAATGCACCAATATCCTTTAGTAATTTTCCCATGAAGCCACATATAGGATTCTCTTAAAACAATATACTCACTCGGCTACTTACCATTATGTGAACATTTTCGTTTTAACATAAAGAAACTTGAGAGAGGTGGCATTGATTCCCATGATTTGTTTGTAAATTGTCCGAATGCCTAACGTTGGAAACTAAACAGGTTGAATCAGGATTATAGAGGTTTTAACTTTACTTCAAACTTGAGATTAGAATGAATCATGGCCCTAATAATTGCACATAATTATTTCTTGTAAAGATGTCTAGAACAATAAAATGTCCACGCAGTGGCCCTAGAGTCAGTTCAATGTTTTATTTGGTGCAAAATTTTACACATGGATGCATGTATGTAGGAAGATAGGATGCTTCCACCACCCATCTTTGGAAGTAGTTGTAAAAATAATATATGTATGCAGATAGAGATTATATTCATAATGGCACGTATTATTAACCATGTCTAGTCTGAAAACAACAGAGAACACACCCGAAGCATCACACTAGAGATTTTTTGAACAAAATGTCTTGTCCTTTTTTGGTTGTCATATGAAAAACCGAGTACAGTTGTTGCAAACAAGAGTTTGAGATCATGTTTTCATCGTCTATATTATGTTTCGTATCACCTAAAGTTGATATGGAAACTCAATGATTGGCTCTGGAGTGTTGTTAGTCGCTCTTGCCATAAATACCAATTTCAACTTTTTGTAGCCAATGTCCTAGATCTCAATGTTATTATGTCGTAGGAATTTCTGCTTATCTAGATTCTCGTATGAGGAAGTATTGTGATTATTACAATTCCCCTCTATCTAAGCCTTTGTTTTTGTGCTAAGACAATTTAATAACCTTTGATACCAAATGATAAGTTGCAATTCTTATGCTCATCCATTCAAAATATAGCTAACTAGCTCTACATGACACTTGAGAACCAAGAACTAGATGTTGATGCACAACTACATGATTCTACTTATTTTGCAAACTTGGAAATTGCAGAAAGTGATAAGATAATGGCTGCAATTCTAGATATTTCAAGATTGCACAAGATTGATCCTTCCTTATTTAGTTTGGTAGAAACTCATCCTGCTTGTATTGAAGATCAGGACTTGCACCTATTAACCATGACTTCTTAGAAAGTTCATCCATCCCAAGACACCTAGCTCAAGTGCACTTAACCGTGTAGATTCTCCCCTAGTCAAGCCCACTTAGATTGTTATCCCATTTGCAAAACCTTCTCCAATAGTGTGCTTTGTAAATTATTCATTCAACATTCTATTCTATGTATTTATGTATGTGGGGAGCTTCTTCATACCATGAATATGTCAAGCCTTCAAAACTATCCATCAATTTCATTTGAGCTGAGTAATCATGCATAATAATTTGAATAGTAGCTTGGAGGCCATAATTTGATTTCTTACATAGATGGATGTCAAATAAAATTATTGAAGTTTGCAACTATTTTGTGAATATTCTTTAACAGTTTAATGCAACTTTTAAGTGGTAGACAAGGTAAACAACATTACTGACACTGGACGCACTGAAGGATTGTATAGACATGGCCATATTTCTTCTCGAGGTAGGGTTGGTTATACAAACATGGATAATTTTGAATATGTTGCAAGGACTATTTACAGCTATGACTGTGATTAGCCTAGTCCAGTATCCATATTAGAAGCTTCTTTCTCAAATGAAAGTTGCAACTTAGCATAGAGCTTGGGTGGCACAGATGGTAAGCAAATTTGAAATATTTCTCATTTGTGGTTTACCAAATTATATATCTAATTGGATCTAAAATCATGGTAAGTTCTTATAGATCTCAAGGAGATTAGCCAAATGTATCATTTGTTTTCTTAACACTAGATTATCACTTGATTAAACTAAGTATTGTGCTTATTACATATGCCTTCTATCTAAGTCTGTGTTTTTGTATTAAGACAATTTGTTAATATTTGATACCAGATGATAAGTTGCAATTCTTATGCTCATCTGTTTAGAATAGAGCTAGCAAGCTCTGCATGACACTTGAGCACCAAGAACTGGATGTTGATGCAGAACTACGTGATTATGCTTCTTCTACAAACTTGGAAATTGTAGAAAGTGATAATATAACAAGTGCAATTATAGATATTTCAAGATTGCACAAGATTGATCCTTCCTTAATTGGTTTGGTAGAAACTCATCGTTCTTGTATTGAGGATCATGAGCTTGAATATGTAAGGAAAATTATATGCAATGTGGAACTAATGTCTATAGATGTAGCCTTGTTGGCTGAGGAAGACATACCTGATTTTCTTTTATATCCTATTTTTTGAAGATGTGGCCTTGTTGGGTGAGGAAGACAGGCCTGATTTTCTTGTATATCCTAATTTGTTCAATAGACTAGGAGTCCAAGAGTCATCAACTGATGGTCATTTTCCATATGGTTTGAAGAATAGTTTCTACAATTCGACTTTTACGAAAGTACAAGGGTCATGGAAAAATAGGAAGCTTATTTTTTATTGCATGAAGGATTTTATATGTTCATCCTAAAACATTAGGTACAAAGGGGGTTATAGGAATATGATTAATACCATCACTTTTTGTCACTCACATTTAACATGAGAGATTAAGCATATCACTTTTTGGAATCATTGTTGGGGACATATTTTGTAATGCCCCTAAAATTCATAAATAAATAAATAAAATTCTTAGGCTAATAAAGTACTGAACTTCAAGGACATCTTTAAATCTCTGCGGAATAAAAACTTGTTTGTGAACTGAACCTAAGTTTCTTAGGTTCTTTTCCCTATATGTATTTATGTCTTATGATGATGATGTTGTTCCATTACTTTGACATGTTTGAAATTCTTCTTTTCCTATCTATATTAGTTGACGACATTTGTTGACACTTATGTTTATTTTACGTTCTACTTTTATTTACTTGTCTTTAAATTTGTTTATGTTTTTATTTATAAAGACGTTGACGTACCTCTGTATGTCAAGGGGTGGAGTGGCGGGGTTCTATCCCTTAGGGACCACTCTAAAAGGTAAGGATTCCTATTGCTACGGTGTTTTCCTTATGTGAGATTAATATTTACTTAACTTAACTTAGGAACTCTTTTACTAGTTCCTAGTTTGACTCTTTAGGATTAAATATTTATTTAATCATTTTAGTAAATAATAATACATAGGTTCTTTATTTATTATTTATAGTTATTTAATATTTCTTTATATTAAATATATATACTTACTCTTTTATTCATAATATACATAAACTATATATATTACTGTTTAATATGTATCTAGGCATCATATAACATGATCTCATTTACAAAGTGCTTTCCTTAGCTTATAATCTTTTATTTTATCAAGGCCTTTAGGTAGGGTTGATCAACTAAGTTAGGCAGCTCTAAACCTCCTTGCATGTTGGATTACCTCATATATCGTGGTAGTTCTTCAGTACTTGATGAGAAGTAGAAATTCAAAATTTCATTTAATCAACTTAAAAATAAGTAAGATAAGGTCGTTGTTTTTCAAACTCATTTTTACTCAACACAATTAATTTTCAGTAACTCCTAGCATTATTCAAAGCCCACACTCAACGCTAAAAATAGGGAGTTACACTTAGTGCAATTCCAGAGCCTCTCTCTCAACACTAATGCTAGGATGTACTTGTATAATACACCTAGGGATACAATGGACAAAGATCCGATGTTCCAGAGCTTATGCTCAACATCAATTTGGATTGTTGCAGGGCTTATGCCCAACACTTCCAATTCTTATATTTCATGTGCTTCAGAGCTTATGCTCAACACAAACATCTCATAACTCATGTGCTTCGAAGTTGGCGCTCAACACAAACATCAAATCACTCATGTGTTCCAGATCTCGCGCTCAACACAAAAATCAAATCACTCATGTGCTCCATAGCTCATGCTCAACACAAAATTTCATCAATCATGTGCTTCAGGGTCTACGCCCAACACATGAAAACACTCAATCATGCATTCATTCTTCTGCACATTCTATAACAATAAATCATCTCAGTATATGCATTCTAAGGTAATCATATAATATATCTATTACATTGTACTACGACCATAAACTTGTCCATCAGGGTCCATGCACAACATATACAATCGCATACATGCTAAATAAAACATATGCATTGGCTTACGCTCAATATATCTAAAAAATCATCACACTCATGTGCAGTGGGGTATTACTCCCAATATACAAAATATAAACATCAAAGCAACATCATATGCAATGGGACTTATGCCCATTGGTGTTAGGTCAAAATTCGGGATATTACATCCCTCACTGCTTAGAACAACACCATCCCTAGTGTTCTAGGGACTAGGAATGAAGTCATGAAATAAGGCGGGGTAAGCCTCTTTCATGGTGGCTTCATCCTCCCAATTAGCCTCATCGGCTTCAAAGTGCTTCCATTGCACTTTCAACTGGACTATAGTGTGCCTCCTGAGTTGTACTTCTTTCTTGTCCAGAATATGAAGGGGTTCATGTACAAAATCCCCTTCAAGTTCCACTTGTAACAAGGACCAATCAATAACATGTTTAGTATCATACACATATTTCTTCAATAAAGATGTGTGGAAAACATTATGAACCTTTTTGTGAGCAGGTAAGGCTAATTCATAAGCCACTGGCCCTCTCTTGGCCAGTATCTCAAAGGGTCCACAAAATATTGATGCTAATTTTCTGCACCTCCCCAAGCTTAATGAGCTTCTCTTTGATTTTACTTTTAAGTAAATGTGTTCACCGATTTGATAATCTTTATCTTTCCTTTTCTTATCCGCGTAACTCTTATGGCGATCTTGTGCTTCTTTAAGGTTCTGTTGGACTTTGGTGACAAATTGTTCCAAGTCCTTTAGTAAATCTGGCCCTAACATGAACGGATCCAATGGGCTATCCCAAGTGACCGAAGTTCTACACTTTTGACCATAGAGTACCTCAAAGGGACTCATCTTGGTGGAGGTCTGGTGTCCATTATTATACGCAAATTCTGCGATATGCAGATAATCCTCCCACTTGGTGTGGTTGTTCATAACATACATCCTAAGCATGCCTTCCACAATATGGTTTACCTATTCGGTCTGCCTGTCCATCTGCGGGTGGTAAGCATTTAACTGCGTCTCTAAACCAGAGAATAAAGATATCCAATTTTTTTTGATAAACTTTGTGTCTCGACCTGAGATGATTGCCTTGGGTATCCCATGCAATCTGAATATCTCCTTTAAGAAGATGTCAGCAATGTGCACTGCCTTGTAGGTTGATTTAACCGGGATGAAGTTTGCAACTTTTGATAACTTGTCAACCACTACAAAGATGGAATCATTTTGCTTCTTTCTCTTTGGTAGACCCGCAATAAAATCCATAATAATGACCTCCCACTTCCATTCCGGAATGGGTAACGGTTGTAGCAATCCCGAAGGATGTTGGTGCTCAGCTTTGACTTGCTAACGTTCTTAACATTTTGCGATAAATAACACTATGTTGGCCTTTAACTTAGGCCGAAAAAAGTGTTTCTTCATTTCTGATATCATCTTTTCATATCACGGATGCCCCGAGTAGGGTTTCTGAAGGAATTCTGTGAGGATGTTGTACCTGATGTCCCCTCCTTCTAGAACATATAATATCTCTTTAGACCACAATAGCCCGGTCTCATCTACCTTATACTCTTTTTGTTGTTGAAATAACCTGTCCTCTTAAATTTTCTTGAGGATTTAAACATAGAAATGGTCAATTCCATTTGTCGTTATGATCCTATCTTGAAAATCTGAATCGGTTTGACTTAAAGTCATCTCATATAACATATGAGCTCATCGACTTAAAGCATATGCAATTTTATTTTCCTTTCCCTTTATATGATTTAACTTGAAATGGTACTCACTAAGGAAGTCCAACCATCTGACCTTCCTGGTATTTAGATCTAGCTGGTCAAATAGGTACTTCAGACTCATGTTGTCTGTCTTCAAAAGAAATTTCTTCCCCATGAGGTAGTGCTTCCACATTTTCAAGGCGTGGACAATGGATGGTAACTCAAGTTCATGGGTGGGATAGTTTTTTTCGTGCTCCATTAACTTCCGCAACTCGTAACAGATCACGCAATCATTCTGCATGAGGACTCCTTTGAGTCCTTCCTTTCTCGCATCCGTGCAAACAACTCAATCCCCATCGGGATCCGCAATTTGTAGTATCGGTGCAATCATCAAAAGTTGTTTAAGCTTCTGAAAACTTTCCTCGCACTTGGTCGTCCATAAGAACTTGTTTGCCTTCTTTTGTAAGGCGGTCATAGGACAAACCATCCTCGAAAATTTCTCGATAAACTTTCGTTAGTAACCCTCTAATCCCAAAAATGACCTAATTTCAGTGACACAGGTAGGGGTAGGCCAATCCTCTATGGCTTTAATATTAACTAGGTCAACGACTATCCCCTTCTTAAAGATGATGTGACCTAGGTACTGTATCTATGGTTTGTAAAAATCACATTTACTACATTTAGCGTAAAGATGGTGTTCCCATAACACCTATAGTACTATGCATAGATGCTCCTCATGTTCCTATTTACTCTTATAGTAAGCTACGATGTCATTTATAAATACCAATACAAATTTATCCAGGTATTTACTGAAGATATTGTTCATCATGCACATAAAATTGGTTGGTGCATTGGTCAGCCCAAAAGGCATTACTACAAACTCGTAGTGGCCGTATTGAGTCCGAAAGGTCTTTTTATGTATAACTTCATCGTGGATCTGTACCTAATGGTATCTATACTGCGGGTCAAACTTGGAAAATATCTTGGCTCCTTCGACTTGATCAAACAAGTCCTCAATCCTAGGGAGTGGGTAACGGTTCTTGATGGTCATATTGTTGAGTTGGCGGAAATCGATGCACATATGCATCGTACGGTCCTTCTTCTTTATGAAAATTATAGGTACTCCCCAAGGGGATACACTAGGTCGTATATAACCCTTCTCAATCAACTCTTGTAACTACAACTTGAGCTCCACCAATTCTGGTGCGCTCATGTGATATGGGGCTTTTGAAGCCGGAACTGACCCTGGTGTCAGTTTCATGGAAATCTAAGTCTCATTTTGGTAGTAATCTTGGTATTTCCTCTGGAAATACATCCTTAAAGTCCACGAGAACTGGAAAGTCCTCGATGTGTTGTTCTCTATCAGCTTCTACATCCTGGATTTTTACTACAAATAGTTTGCAGCCTTTCCTAATGCACTTCTTTGCCTGTAAGGCGGATATCTGTCTAACAGAAACCTTCTTAGGTATGCCTTGAACCTTTGATTGATTTCTTAGGTATGCCTTGACTTGTTTAGAAAATCGAGCATGACATGGTGTTTTTCAAACCAATCCATGTTGATAAGTACATCATACGATCCTAAGGGTAAGATATTCAAATCTATCCTAGTAGGGTAACCGTTCAAGTTTACCTCACAATCTCTTACTATTTCCAAAACCTTTATTTTCATACCAATGGCTAATTGTACCAGCCATGGTTTCTCATGCTTAACCTTGTCTAGTTTACATGTTTCAACAAATGTAGGTGATACATAGCTTAGGCAAGCACTGGGATCAATTAAAATTGAAATAGAAGTGTTTGAAACCTTACCTGTAGCTTGATGGTCTGCTTGATGGCCATCCAATGCTGCATAAATCCTTGGTGTGCTAGCTATATACTCTACCATTGGGTCTTCATGTAGATTGTTTAAGATTCCACCAGTCTTGTTTGGACAATATCTAGCATAATGGGGTCCTTGGTATTTCCAACATTTAACTTACGGTGGGGCAGCATTGGCTCCTCCATTTGATGCTGGCATATTGGCATTTGGTGCAAGCACATTTGTCTTTGTACCTATATTTTTGAAGTTTTTGTTGGCTGGGAAACTGTTGTTCTATTTTCTATAAGATGGTGGTTTGAAACCTACTCTCTGGTTGTCCGAGAAGGTTCTAGACCTGTCTCGACTTCTGTTGATGTTTCCCTACCTTAACTGTCCATGCCCATAGTAGAGCCTAGCTTTGTGTAGGGTAGTTTCCATAGTTTTAGGCATGTCAAACTCAATTCTCTCTCGAAATTTGGGAGGAAGACATCCAAAAAACTGATGTATCTTCACTTTCTCGTCCTTTATCTAAGGCACGTAATGTAACAGATCTAAAAATATGTTAATGAAGGAATCCATGGTCATGGATCCCATCCTTAACTCATGAAATTATTTCACTTTCCTATCAAAGAATCTCTCGGACATGTATTTCTCCTGAAATATTCTGTGAAAACTACTCCATCTGATTTATTTTACCTCATCTTTTTTGGTATGCTTTAGGTCTCTCCACCATCTAGCTGCTTTTCCATTTAAATTATAGATGTCTAGACAAGCTTTCATTTCACTAGAGTAGTTGTGTACTTGAAAGTATTTACTCATACCTAGAAGCCATTCTTCAACTTTCTCCCCGGTGTTCATCTCTCCTTCATAGGTTGGTGCGTTTATCTTTCTGGAATCTCCTTGGAGGTTGTCATCATTCCTTTGTTTCTTTCTACAAGGAGAAAGGGAATTATCACTGGAAAGATTGTGATAATCTCTTTCTGGAGGTTTAGGTGTGTGTTCTTCTTTTCCTTCTTCCTTTGGGCTGCTGGCCCATTTATGATAAAAATATTTCTTAGATTTATTGGTTGAATGAGTAGGTTGTCCATGTGCGATTCCTCCTGTCATGTTTCGAAGTAAAGATCCATTGATTTCTTTTTGCTCTTTTCTTTCATTCATATTATCATCTTTGAAGCTTTTTAAGTCTGCTTGCAGACTCTGTATGGTTTTCAGTATATCAGAATTTAATTCAACCATCAGTTCTCCTTCCTGTGTGGGGGTATTCATTTTTCCTTGTTGGTTGTTATCCTCTTCCTCATTCATGATCTGGACTATTCTTTTAATCCTGCAATTAAAATATTTAGTAACGCACAATTTTATGTTAGTTAACAAAATTTCAAATACAGTTTTGAAATAATTTAATTCTGCAACGAATGTTTTGGTAGTGCCCAATAGGCCTCTTAGTGTTTGAAGCTCAACTCTGATACCACTTGTAATGTCCCTAAAATTCATAAATAAATAAATAAATTCTTAGGCTAATAAATTATTGAACTTCAAGGACATCTTTAAATCTCTGTGGAATAAAAACTTGTTTCTGAACTGAACCTGAGTTTCATAGGTTGTTTTCCCTATAGGTGTTTTTGTCTGATGATGATTATGTTGTTCGATTACTTTGACATGTTTGAAATTCTTCTTTTCCTGTCTATATTAGTTGATGCCATTTGTTGACACTTACGTTTATTTTACGCTCTACTTTTGTTTACTTGTCTTTAAATTTGTTTATGTTTTCATTTATAAAGAGGCTGAATTACCTCTATATGTCAAGGGGTTGAGTGGCGTGGTTCTATCCCTTAAGGGACCACTCGAAAAGGTAAGGATTCCTATTTCTACGGGTTTTAATTAGTTCGTCATGAACTAATGCAAGCTCCTATTTTCTTGTGCAAGTTATTTCATCGATGAACTCAATCTTATGATTGTGACAATAAAAACGCCTTATATCTACATCGGGCTATATCTACACTACATTATTCATGTGCATACTTGTGTGAAGAGAGGACTAAAGTCCTAAGCCTAACTAAACCTAAATCCTATGGTAATAAGGGTTTATGAGATTATATGTATGCATGTCTATAAACTATTTGTATAAACTATATGCTAAGGTTTTCATACCTTAGATGCATTATAATATATGCCTAAACTATGTGGTATAATGGGTTTATGTTTATGGCATAAATATATGCCATTGAAACTTTGTAATAGCATGAATATGGAGGGTTTAAGACTTAAGCGATGGGGTGTGGTAAACGATGGTGCATTCGACGTGATTCCAAACTATAGCAGAGTGGGTTCTATATAAACGATAGTGGTGGACAAGGTGGAAAATTGAATGATCCTTGGGAAGCGCAGGAATCATGCCTAGAGTGTTGTGTAGGGTTTGCTATTGTTCATTTTGTCTTTCATTATAGTGGAGGAGGTGATGGTCTCGCTCCTGGTGAGAGATGCACAACCAACAAGCTTCCACGTTCTTCGAAAGGTATGCATTTCGGCACTGGATTGTTCATTGGTAATGTTTATTTGGTTATGGTTTAAATGCATACTATTGATCGCTTTCGTTGTGTTCTGTGCATGTGGGAAAGTCGTGGCACTTTGCATGGCTCAAGGGTGGTGCCATAAGTTGCTTGCACAACCAATCTCCGGGTAAGCCCCAAATTTGGCAATGGCCTTACACTGCTGTGTGGTTTTAGCAAAGGTTTCGAGATTTGGGTGTGGGAGAATGCATCGTTGACTCATTTCATTGCTTGGGGTTCTGATAGTTGCTTGGCATTTAAATATGTGATTGTGTAGCGTTTTTCATGGCTCTTCCATATGTGATTTTTGGATATGTACAGACTGTTACTAGCTTGGATATGCTTTCTGTATAAATTTATCGTTTTGCAACAATATGTATTTGGTTTTATTTAATATTATTGGGAAACTCTGTTTGGGTAACGACCCTATGTTTCTTTTTAGGATGTGTTTCAAATTATTTTACATTGTCATTGCTTACAATGGAACTCATGATGATTTGACTGTGTAAGTAGGAATAATGCTAGCAGCGTGTGGTTTTATGTGAATGTGTTGGTTTATTAAAGCTATGGCTAGGTTTTTAGCAATCGTAAGCATGAAGATCGACTTGTATTGTGGATACATAGCCTAGGTTTACTTATTTGAATCTATTTATGGTTTTAAAATGTTGACTGTGCATCTGGTGGTGAGTGTAGCTCTTGTTTTCTCATTTGTTTAAATAGTTGGTTAATGAAAACCTTTACGGACAGCCTTGGAGGAGAAACCCTTGGTTTATAATTCGGCGCAGTGTGTTGCTTTGTTTGTTTGAGCCTACAGGATTTGATCCTGGGCTGGTAGATAATTAGATGGACTTGTGATTTGAGGGTTGTAAACCCTTGATTTGTTTACATGATTCCTTGGTAATGGTCGATGATTTTCCCTTAACGCGAAGCGTTGGGAATGCCTCTGTGTTTATGTTTTATTAAAAATTGTAAATGGTTTTCAATTCGCTGATAGCGTTTGATTTGTAATTTATGAAATGAATATAAATTCCCGCAGCCAATCCTTTACAGGATTCGATGGCTGGGTTGGGTCAACGATTCTTAGAAATGTTTTAATGTTTTCCTAACATAGTTTGGATTTATTTTAATAGGATTTAAAATGTAATTCTTGTTTTAGGCTCTCGACCTTCTTGCTTTGAGTGAATTCAATAGTATGGATTGCAACATTTATTTAAATGTACTGCTTGTTATAAGTATTGATGTTTATAAATAATTATGAAATGGAAACAAAAGCGTTTTTGCTGGCAATATGGAATCTGCTAGCATTCTTGATTTGGTTTTGAGGTTTAAGAGATTTGATCTCTGGTTGGTTTGTTTCTTTAAATCTGTAGTTTATTAGTTGTTTTTAAATGTTTTTGACAGGGTTTACATTAATGAGTTCAGAGATTTGATCTCTGGTATGTATATTTATAATTATAAATGGTTTATTTAAATGTTTTGATGCATAGTTTATATAATGTTTTAGTTTCAAGGAAAGAATGAGTTTATTTATTTTTAATTAATATCAGGGTTTGTTTTACCTAGATTTGTGAAATCTCTGTGTAACTTTAATCTATCTAGTAACTAGGGTTTTAACCTAAGTTACCATGTTTAACATATAAATTATTCTAGAATTGTTTATACTTCAGAACTAAGAAACTTTAAACTGAAAATACATATCTAGGAAATAAATGACTGTGTTCAAGTTTAAGAAAATAAATCAACCTGCAATATAAAATCTAATCCTAGGGATTATATAGAAATATTACAAACATGGTTTAAATAATTTAAACAAATGGAAATCTAGGTGAAACATGTATCGACTATGCATATTTTTAATCAAGATCATAAATACTATTTAATAAAAAACTGTTAAAAGCTAGAGAAGGTAAAAACCTCATACCTGCAACTTCCAGGCTATTAATGGCTAAAAACCATGTACACTTAAACACACAGAATTAATAAAACTTAGCTAGATCTGACCTCAGATTTGTTAACAGGATAACTTGGGAACTACCATGCTCCTCCCAAACATGACCCGAAACCATTCTTGATTTTAATCTGGATCCCCCCAAGCTGGTTCCAACATGCAAGTACTCTAGAGCTCCTAAAGGTAAGGCTTTACCTATCTGGAATATCAGGTTTTGTACCAGATTGTTTTGCTTTTGGAAATGCTCTCCAAAATTATTAGGAAAATAATGATCAGATCCCTAAGCCTTTCTTTGGCTTGGGTCTGTATAGACAATCTTTAGGAAAAGGCCAGTTAAACTTCAGTTAGATTAAGAATCATTTATTTTCTTGAAATAATCTTTTATTGATTTATGTGAGATTAATATTTACTTAACTTAACTTAGGAACTATTTTACTAGTTCCTAGTTTGACTCTTTAGGATTAAATATTTATTTAATCATTTTAGTAAATAATAATAAATCGGTTCTTTATTTATTATTTATAGTTATTTAATATTTCTTTATATTAAATATATATGTACTTACTCTTTTATTCATAATATATATATATATTAGTGTTTAATATTTATCTAGGCATTTTATAACATGATCTCTATTACAAAGTGCTTTCCTTAGCTTATAATCTTTTCTTTTATCAAGGCCTTTAGGTAGGGTTGTTCAACTAAGTTAGGAAGCTCTAAACCTCCTTGCATGTTGGATTACCTCGTATATCGTGGTATTTCTTCAGTACTTGATGAGAAGTAGAAATTCGAAATTTCATTTAATCAACTTAAAAATAAGTAAGATAAAGTCGGTGTTTTTCAAACTCATTTTTACTAAACACAATTAATTTTCAATAACTCCTAGCTCTATTCAAAGCCCACTCTCAACGCTAAAAACAGGGAGTTACACTTTGTGTGATTCCAGAGCCTCTCTCTCAACACTAATGCTAGGATGTACTTGTATAATACACCTAGGGATACAATGGCCAAAGATCCGATGTTCCATAGCTTATGCTCAACATCAATTTGGAATGCTGCAAGGCTTATGCCCAACACTTCCAATTCTTATATTTCATGTGCTTCAGAGCTTATGCTCAACACAAACATCTCATAACTCATGTGCTCCAGAGCTGGCGCTCAACACAAACATCAAATCACTCATGTGTTCCAGATCTCATGCTCAACACAAAAATCAAATCACTCATGTGCTCCAGAGATCGCGCTCAACACAAAATCCCATCAATCATGTGCATCAGGGTCTACGCCCAACACATTATAAAACTCAATCATGCATTCAATCTTCTACACATTCTACAACAATAAATTGTCTCATTATATGCATTCTAAGGTAATCACATAATATATCTAGTAAATCATACTACGACCATAAACTTGTCCATCATGGTCCATGCCCAACATATACAATCGCATACATGCTAAATAAAACATATGCATTGGCTTACACCCAATATATCTAACAAATCATCACACTCATGTGCAGTGGGGTCTTATGCCCAATATCCAAAATATAAACATCAAAGCAACATCATATGCAATGGGACTTATGCCCATTGGTGTTAGCTCAAAATTCAGGATATTACATATTCCAAACCTCAAAGGAGTTGACAATATTAATTAGTCATTTTATTTTATATACAATTTAAGTAGGTTATTGTTGGTACCAAAATATGCCCCATCAAAATTTTAAGTTTCTAACAGTGCGCATGTAAGGCCCGGACCCTGTGTTTTGTTGCCGAAAAGACCATGAGTGTTCCAGTCAGTTTGGTCAGTTCTCCTTATGTCAAATCCTTCAACTTGGTGACACTTCAAAATTTATCCTTAGATTTCCCTGCAATACATGTTGAGCATTCAATAACTCATGGTCAAATTTATTTTTCCAAACCTTTAAGTTCTTGCATTAATGTTTGCCAAAGTTTCCCTTGATATTTAATTATCCTTTGATGAGACCTCACTATTTTTTTTTATCAATATTCCTTTGTCCCCTTTGAATTTCCATTTGCTAACTAAACCAGATATTAAAATATATATGTAATAATACAAAATTAATTTATATATATATATATATATATATATATATATATTGTTAAAAGTTTTTTTTTAAACGTATCTTTGTTTATCTCTAGATCTTATATGTCTTGTAGTCATTTTATATCTAGAATGGATATTATTTATGCAACATATTCTTAAAAGCAATTCATTTACAAGTGCATGTCTGGATTGAACTTTTGTATTATTGCACTCCTACTTTCACAAGGGAATATTATCCAATGAAAGTATAATCAGAATTCAGCTTATCTTCCTATTTCAAAATTTTGGCCTTTGGCACTTCTGCTTTCATGGGGGTAAACTATTCTATTCTCTAGAACTATGATCCATTGCACGTGAATCACTCCCCATTGCATTGTTTGGGTTGTATTTGAAACTCATCTCTTGTGTCTATTTAAACAAAGGGTCTATCCTTTCTTGACTTAGATACAAGTCACAAGAGGCATCCTTATTTGCCTCTTTGTTCCTTCATTGATACTACTTCCTTAGGTCTCTCAAGTCAAAAATAATGTTGGGATTCTTAGTCTTTTCTTAGAATTACAAATGATGCAATATTGGTGTTAATATTGTCCCTTTACCTAATTCTTAAATGGTTCTAGCTCAATGGAAGAGCGCCTGCTTTACAAGAAGTAGGTTGAAGGTTCGATTCTTTCATGCCCTAATAATATTGTGTTGTAATCTCACAGATCACATAAGGTTACCAATAATACATACTAAAACATAACCATAAATAAGAGACAAGAGACAAGAACAGATAGGAAAACAGATTNAACTGAACTGAGTTCTTGCTTGGCTCAACAGCCTAATATATACCAGTTACAAACAGTTACAAAAAATAACTACATGTCGGTTCGGTGAATCGACACGACTGTTAGTTAAGTCGACTAATCAATCTGTTTAGTCGGCCGACCGACCTAGTCGACTGATCGACTAGTCGGCCCATCGACTTAGTCGGCTGACTAAGTCGATCTTTGTTCAAGTCGACTTATGTCAGCTTGCTCCTTCTACATCTCCCCCACGAACAAAATGTTTCTTCGTCCCGAAGAAACAAGGAGGTACAAAAATGAACTCTTGTGGATACAGTCAAACTTGCTCATGCTGGGGACTGTGCAGCCGGATGGTCAGTCTCCTTTGGACACAGACTTCGACGATAGCTAGAGCTGTGATGGCCAAATAATGTTGAAAGTCGGTCCAACTCTGTAATGCCTTCTGGATATCGATCGTTAATGTGGTAAGATTTGAAAGGATCGACATCTTTTCGGACATGGTCATTTCTGCTATGTTTTCCATGCTGAGACCCAACAGTTGGTTTTGTTCTTTTGCAGCAGTGATAATTCATTTCATCTAAGGACAGAGGATGTCGACTCTCTCTAAATTGGGAAGGGCCTGTTGAACCCAATGATGTGCCTCCCGTTCTAGCTTCTGCAGTTTGTTAGTCTCCATCACGATTTGTTCTTCAATGGTCTGCCGCAGTTTTGCTTCTGTCGACTTCCGACCCTCCAATGCCTGAATGCCCTGCCTTGCCTGCCTGGTCTGCTGATAGACTTTCCCATAGTGATTAGGCCAGTCTCGTAATACTTCCTCAGTGACCACTGATTCTTCCATATGCTCCTGGAGAACTTTGTAAGCTTCCGAGAATGCAGTGTGTTGGGCCAGGAGCAGTCGAACAGTCTCCTCCTTTTGTCCTTATTTAGTCTCGTGCAGTCGGGTCTGGACGGTCGATACCATTGTCTCGAAGAGCTGATATGCTCTTTCAAGTGGTTGATCTGTGTCGACGTCGATAGGGCCTGGTATCACGGTCTGGACTAGAGCTCTGCATCGACCGAGAAACTCGACTTCTTCTGCATTTTTGGCGACCAGCTCTTTCATTTTTCGATCTGTCCTTTTCTTGGATTCTTTGGCCACTATTTTTAGGAGTTGGCCGACCTCTGTGTCGTCCAAGGAACTTGCATCCCTTAGGGTAATGCGGAGGCCGGATGGTCTATGCTGCTCTTTTGTTTTCTTCTGTTGGTCTGGCTGTTGTTCTTGCTCCTGGGTACCTGCTGTAGTGGAAGTTGGGTCTGTGGTTGGTGGATTGGAGGTCGAAGGTTGTTCTGGTTGGTTAGGTGGTATAGAAGATGGCTGTGTTTCTTTTTGAGGAGGGGGTATGGGGGACGGGGGTTTTTCTGTTTGAGGAGGTGGGATGTCGGCTTCTGGTTGTGAAGATAACGGTGGCTGTGCTGGGTTTGGCTGTAATTCTGGTGGTGGGGATTTCGACGGTGGAGGTGGTGGGGAAGGAGGTTGGGATGATGGTGGTGTTGGGGACGGAGTGGGGGTATGGTCAGGGGTTGCGAGAGTGGATTCAACATGGTTGAGACTGCCGTCGGAAGAGATTGCTGCTTCGGACAGTGACGTGGGTGGTTCGTTCTGTGTCTCGGGATCGACCTGCTCGGTGACAGACTGACTGTGTCCTATGATGTCGCTCTCGTCATTGATCCTGGTAAAAGTTGTCGTTTCCTGTGCATAAATCTGTTTGTGGATTTTGAGAGGAGCCGTTGTCTTTATTTTCTGGGCTGATTTAAACAGTGAAGGCAGTGTCGCAAAGAAATCTTTAAGCTCAGCGTCCTGGCTGACCCTGGCTCTGAGTGCCTCCGGGATTGCGCGTTCATATTCTTCACTGGGGCTGCCCATCCGTTCTGCTGGTGCTTGTTCTTCGACTACGGGCGTCGGAGATGGGGGTGGGGGGGTCGACACAAGGTCAACGACATTTTCAAACGTCGTTTGTGTTTTGGATTTCTTGGGCCGACCCTGCGGAGCTCCTGCTTCCAGATACCGTTGAAACTGAACTTCAACGGATACTTTATTGGCACGGGAATCCTCGACAATGTCGACGGCCGCGGCTGCTAGTTCCTCCTCATCATCAGATGAGTCGGCCAGAATAAGCTTACGCTTACCCCTCCCTTGTTGTTGTTTTTGGGTTTTGAATTTCTTCCGGGTGACAGCTATCTCCTTAGCCAGTTTCTTAATGATGCGGCTGGATAAAGCATACTTAGGATCGGCTTCTTCGACTTCACCTGTGGGTATCTGAGCTGGGTCGACTGTTGCTGGGGCCGGTGCTGGAGCCGGTGGAGTTTTCTGTGGCACTGTTGGCTGGGGGTCGACTACCTTGGCAGTCGAGGGTTTAACAGTGATGTGTACCCGACTAGTGGGCACGGTCGGGGTATCCTCTGACACAAATGTGTTGATGTAGAGATTAAGCTCGTAGTCCTCCTCCTTCTCCTGGTCAGTAAGCGGCTCGATGATGGAGAAGTCGACCTGTTTGGCAGCCTCTGGGACTGGTATGTTCGTCTTTGCCTGTCGCGTCAACTCTTGGAAAATCTGGTCGACCGTGGGGTAATAGTCGAGGTCCTGTGCTTTAGGGTCCTGAACTCGCATGTACCATACTGAGGTATGGTCCAGTTCCAACTGGATGTGAGACTCAACAGGGAGGTTTCGTCGGATGTTCTGGGGCACCCTCCACCTCGTCGTGCGGACCTTCAGTTGTTGGAACCAGTTTTCTAGAAAGACTTTCCCCTGGGCCAGCTCATGTAGGGTGCTTTTTTGTGAAAAGGGCTTAAATATGTGCATTTGGAACCTGGTCGACTCCCAGAAGACTGGACTGCCTTCGGGACAAATGTGATACATAACAATCCAGATAATAAGGGATGGAAACTTGATTATACCTCCGACCTCTTGGCAGCGCTCGCAGATGGTTTTGACCATGTCGACGACATAGTCTCCCCATCGGTAGATCCTGCCGTTGGTGGCGATCGTGTCGACAGCCTCTAGCATTTCTAGGTTAAGGTCGCTGCTTCGACCAGCCAACATGAGGGTGACTGCTATAATTTTAGCCACAATTTTTGGCGTCCTTGTCACAATCTGGCCGATCATCAATCCCTTCGAGTTTTTCCCAGTGGGTGTGCTCGTAAGTTCCTGGACCAACCCTTCTTTGATGCCGATAGGTACCGGACTGCCTTGGTTTGACAGACCTGTAAGCTTGGAGATAACATCCCCGGTTATGTCAATCGGCTGGTCGAAATAAAACCGGCCGTTGTGGTAACGACTGATGATGAATTTAACCGTTGCCTCTTTTGTCCCACCGAAGCTTGCCATCATTGGTGCGTTAGGGTATTGGAAAATGGTGCTCTTCTGGATTTTCTCAGCGGCCGGGGTCATTCGGTTGTCAACAAAGGCCCACTCTTGGATCTCTTGCCATAGTTTCTGAAATGGGCCCTCCTGGACCTTTGCGTTTTTTATGTTCTTGAGTCTGTTGAGCAAGGGGGTGTCCTCGGCTTGCAACTCCTTTGCCTTGGCCGCAGCTCTGGTTAGTTTGGGTGCCATTGTGTCGGACTAGTCGGAGTTTTGACAGGGTTCTTGTGCTTTGGTCGACTGAGATTGCAGGTGCTCGGATGGAAATGGGTGTGGTGAATGAACCTTCGACGGTCCATTATTTATAGGCGTGGATGGGGTTGAGTGTCGAAATGTGTGTGTTAATGGTGGATTTGACAGTTCAACTGCAATACTCGAGTGCGACTTAATGGAGGATTTGTTTCGGCGCTAGAGGTCATCAATGCGTGATGGGACTTCCGAAGTCGATGGTCGGTGTCATGGGTGAAAACGGTCGGCCTAACTGGTCGACGAAGATGGTCGATGGTGGTGATGTCGGTGGTCGAGGTAGTGAGTTGCTGTCATGGTGTGTTGTCGGATGTATTATTTTGTTTTGGAATTTTTCTGTCATTTTATAGGTTTTGGTTGACGGTTAAGGTCGTTATTTTTTTTTTCTTCAGTTTTTATAGCGTTTGAGTCAGGCTCCATTAACGAGCTTCCGGAATACTAGGCCCTGTAACGTTTTCAGTTGGACTGAACCGTTGGGATGTATTTCTTCGACAACGTAAGTTCCCATCCATTCTGTGTATAATTTCTTGGGTTTGCCCTTGACTCGACTGTTATACAATAAATCAAGGTCGCCGACTGAGAGGTTTTTGTTTTTGATGTTACGGTCGTGCCAGGCTTTTTGTTGTTGTTTGTGAATTTCTTGATGTTGAATAGCCATGATTCTATGTTCTTCTAGCTTACTGAGTTGAAATAGTCGGTCCTTTCTTGCCTGTTCGACATCGACATGTAGTATCTGTGCAATAATAGGTGTCTGCTGTCAGAAATGTAGGGGGACGACTGCTTCCTGCCCGTAGACTAGTCGAAAGGGTGTTTGATCGGTCGACCGCTTATATGTTGTCCTATATGCCCAGAGAACCGCAGGGATTTTCTCATCCCAGTCGTCTTTGTCGGTGCTGCATATTTTGGTTAACCCTTTTGTCAATGTTTTGTTAAAAGCTTCAATCGCGCCGTTCGACTGAGGGTGATATGCAGTGCTTCTTCGGTGGTCGATGTGAAACTGGTCGGTGAGATTTTTTATGGTTTTGTTGATAAAATGTGATCCTTGGTCGCTAATCAATGTGATTGGGCATCCAAAGTGAGTGATAATGTTTTCGTAGATAAACTTAGCAGCTACCTCACTTGAACATGTATCGACGGGTTCAGCTTCTGCCCATTTAGTGACATATTCCACTGCCGTGATAATATATCTGGCACCTGATCATTTGGCTGGGATAGGAAAAGGTCCTATGAAGTCTATAGCCCACAGTTCAAATGTGAGACTAGGGTTTACAGATATCAAGGGCATTTCTGCGCTCGGGAGAGGTCGACCAAGTCGTTGACATCTATCACATCGACTAACAAAGTTTTTGCAATCCTTGTGGATGGTCGGCCACCATAAGCCTGACTGTTGGATTTTCCTTGCAGTTGTATCCGCTTGAAAATGTCCTCCTGCAGATCCATAGTGTGCTTCATGCATGATTTGTTCTCTCTCATGGTCGAGGACACAACGTCTTAGAATGTCGTCTAACCCCATTTTGTACAAAAATCCATTGATGAGGCTGTAGGGTGCAGCCTTCATAGCTAGGATTTGTTTCTTCTTGGCGTTCAGACCTTCAGGTGCCTGACCTGTCTCCAAGAACTGAGCGATTTCTTCTAGTTCTTCGGGTACTGCTTCTATGCGAAATAGATGTGCATCTGGCAAGTCGTCGTCGATTCCGGTCGGTTCCTCCCCTGTGTCGATACGTGATAGGTGGTCGGGTCCGACATTTAGCTTTCCTGGTCAGACCACTACTTCAAACTCAAATTCTCGAAAAATAAGTAACCATCGACAGATTCGTCCATGATGAAGGGGTTTATTAACAAGGTACTTCAAAGCTTGATGGTCAATATAAAATATAAAAGGGTTGGCCAATAGGTAATGTCAATACTTCTGGAGAGCAAAGACCATACCTAGGGCTTCTCGTTCAGTGGTCGAGTAGTTCCTTTCAGCTTTATTTAGTTTTTGACTGCTGTATACGATAGGGTAATCCATCCCATCATCCCCTGGTTGAGTAAGGATGGCTCCAATTGCAATGCCTGGTGCATCAATATGTACATGAAATTTAGTCGACCAGTTTGGAAATTTAAGTATGGGCGCTTCGACCAGTTTTCTTTTCAATTTGTCGAAGGAGATTTGGCATTCCTCCGTCCATATAAACTCCTGATCGTCTTTTAGCAGTTCCTCCAGAGGGTAAGTCATATCTGAATAATGTCTGATGAATTTCCTGTAGTATCCTGTATGGCCCAATAACACCCGGACCTGTTTAGGGTTTATTGGGGGTTTTAGGTCGAGGATGATTTTTATTTTGGCAAAGTCGACCTTTATACCGTCTTTGCAGACAATATGCCCTAAGAGTATGCCAATGGGAGTCATAAAAGTACATTTCTTAATATTTAAGGAAAGTTGTATCTGTCTACATCTCTCTAGCATAAGTCGGAGCCATGTGCAGTGGTCCTTGAGGGTGGAATATATGGTCCAGTCGTCGAAGTATATGTAAGGGAAGATTTATTTTCTTTTCTATCTTAATTTTAACCTTCGAAGTAATTTACATTCTGCTTTATATTCTCTCATTGATTTTGATGTGCAGGTTTATGAAGGTGAAGATTGCATAGGCAACGGTCAAATTTCACAAAGAAAATGAACTCATAAAATCTTTGATGAAAAATCAAGCAGAAGATCAGGCATTCTTTTCTGTCAACTTAGATAGAAATTAAAAGCTAACGGATAAGTCATCAAAACAGAAGATTGAATATCGAGGAGCCATCGAGAATGACAAGTAAAATATCCCTATGCATTCACCATCGAAAGACATCGACTCATCATCCAGAATGGAGAGCATCTCGAAAAGTTTGTTTTAATAATTTGTAGGCGTCTCATCTTCTATATAAACACTTCCAATTTGACTAACTGAAGGAGGGGAACGCTCCAGGAAACTGGGCAAATCTTATTTTGTTTTCATTTTTTTGCAAGTTTCTCTGCTAGGGATGGTCTCCATAAACCAGAGAGATGACTGTGTTTCTCTTTCTATTTTGTTTTCTTGTTCCTATGTTAAACTAAGTTTTTCTCACGGAACCAGAGACGGAGGTGTTTCCTAACGCTGATACATCAAAACTCTTTTGAAGCTATGGTGCTTTGAATGGACATTGGAACCTGTTCTCACAACTTTGTAAAATTTCTTTTATGGAGTAACTGAAGCAGATTACTTGTTTTGTTCATCATTATCTTATGTGGGATTGAAGCAAACTGTAAACTTTGCTTTTAGTTTATGCTTCATTTCCTAAGATCAGAGTCTTTTAAAACTTATTTTGAAAGATAGTGATTGTTTTTGCATTTGATCTATCAGTTGATATTGATTTACTTTGCATAATTAAAAGCATCTAACGTTTTTTTCGTGATCTTAATCCGTTAATTTGTAAGAGATTTTAAGTTTTTTTTTAGCATGTAATAGTTTGATTGTGAGACTGTTCTTCAATTTAAATTATTATATGTTTATCTTTTAAATGCAAGCTTAATTAATATTAATTTTAACTCATGCTCTTGGCTAATATAGGTAGTCTACATTTAGGTTATCATAGAATAGAATTAGGAGCTACTATTTTTTGCATTTAGCTTAAGATAATTTTTAGCATTAGTTAGTCATTAGGTTAAATTTATTTGATTTGTTAACAGTTTGGTTTGAGTAAACTTGGCACACACCCACCTTCGAGAGACTCTCTATTCTGAGAGCACATCATACAGGCAGCAGGGCCTTGATCCTGTGAAGGACAGTTACTTTAAACACATATAAGATTGGATTAAGTTGAGTCTGTGGGCTGTCTTTCCGTAAGTTGACCTAGGACAGTTTTTCTGGCCAACAAATGGTGCTAGAAGGAGGGCCATGAGGTAAAACAAGTGGTTTTATTTTTAATTATTTTTAATAACCATTTATCCTCTTGCTCTTTGATTTTT
>LPNX011076733.1:554381-574848 GCA_001517045.1 Pseudotsuga menziesii
CCGGATGCTTAAAATGAAAATTTTATAATTTTGCATGATCTATAAAATTTTCATCTCTAAATTTTTTATAAATTTATATATAATTTCCATTTCTAATTCAAGAAGACATTATGATTTTGATGCTTTCTCTATTTTATTTTAAATTTTATTACTCTTTTTAATAGAGAAAATAAATCAAAATTATTACAACAAACTTTTGGTGTCCTCATGTTCAAATTCATATAGAAATATATATATTTATGAAACCAAAAGTATATAAAAAAATAATAATAAAATTATTTTAAAAAGATGAGCACTAGTAACTAATGGAATTTGACATCATATATTACATGACTTTTTCTTGTCGTAGAATATTAAAAAGAAACCATTTTGATAGGGTTCTCTCACTTTAATTTTGATCTTCTTATTATAACAATATCATGATTATCCATTTGTGAAGTTCTTATAATGCATAGCTATATCATATTTTGGCATTAATATGGTATATTTATTGTATATGACTTCACGTGAGTATGCTTTGATATCAAGAGGATGAAGTTTGCATAACATTATAATCTATTGATAAGTACCAGGACGGTCTCATAATTATGCAGAGTATATTAAAACGCTTACTCATATCTTTTGTTCGAGGATAAGATCATTATGATAAATTTCAATCATGATGGTTATGACGCACGGTTTGAAGGTTCTTTGTGGACATTAAAAAACACAATTAAAAATCAATATTATTGCTAAATCAGAGATGATACACATCGAATGTTGGATTCAGCCTTATTAAAGTATTTAATTGATTTAAGAACAATGCGCACATGTGATTATTTTACACAGATTATGGAAGGAGGTATATGGTCATTTATAGATTCTTTTCTTTCTTTACATGACATAGTTTTGACAAGAGTATACTGCCATGGTCTTGTAGATATACTCTTGGAATGTTTTGACCACAATTCGTGAGAATACTGCAGGTGCATTCTTCAACCCAAAAGGCATAACTCTGTATGCAAAGGACCCAAATTCACATACAAATGTTGTTTTCTTTTGATCCTATTTGGTTATGGGTAAATCCATCTGTAAAAGAATAACATTCATGGCCTGCAACTTCATTCAGAATTTCATCAGCGTAGGGGGTGGGGAATGGATATGTGAGTGTGACTTTGTTGAGCTCCCTAAAGTCGACACAAATTCTTAACCTGGTCGTGTCATGTTTCTTGGGTTGGACGACCATGGGACTTGCCCATTCCGACTGGTCGATGGGGTAAATAATTCCTACTGCTAACATGTTGTCTATTTCCTTCTTAACTATCTCTTTATACTTATGAGCCAGTTTGTAAGGTCGTTTCTTGACAGGTCGGACATCAGGTTTAGTATCTATTTTCATTTCTCCCATTTCTTGTACTAACCCTTTTAAGTCTTTGTAATCCCTTGCAGAGACATCTTGGAATTCTTTCAGTAAGTTGATGATTTCGGTGGTTTGGTGTTCATTCCAGTAGTCTCCAATCTTATCTATTTTTGGGCGGTCGTCGTTTGAAATGTCGACCTCCCTAGTTTTCACTTTGGCATCCAGCCACTCTGGTGCTTTAGCTTCATTGATCGGTCAAGTTCCTTCTTGAAACTGTGAAAATGTAGCCAGAAAGTCGGCTGCAGTCATTCTGTCTAAGTCTGGTTTGTCGGTGGTCTCGACTTTCAGGATTGAGTAGATCGGTTTGGTTTTTTCAATGTGGTCGGTCTTCCACCTAAAGCTCTTACCTTCGGTGTTTTTGTTTTTCAAGTGTAATCGTGTCGACTGTGATTTTGATTCAGCTTGTATCTTGTTACAGTCCTTGATTTGTCGATGGTCGTGGTTGAATTGTTTATCTGTCGGTTGAAGAAACTTTTTGATTTGGTGTGCTGTCTCAGCCAACTTTTCGTTTTGAGGTAGGAACTGGAAGTCCTTAATAAAATTTGCTTTAAGTTCAATCCAAAAGAAGGTTTCTCCTCTAGCCTCCTCCATTTTATACCATTTAGTAGGCAAGTCGGCTAGGGTTGAAGGGAACAAATGTGGCCAAGCTCGCTCATCTTTGTGTCCAAGCCGTCTCCACTCCTTTTCACAAAGCTTGATGTGTTCTTCTGGGTCTTGGCCTTGGACAAAGATAGGGATTTGAGCTTCCTGAGTTAGCTTTTTCCCACCAAATCGTTCGACAAAGAAAGTTGAAGCAGTTGTCCAGGTCTGCAATTTTGTCTGATGGGTGTTCCACCATCTAGCTGCTTGACCTGTAAATGTTTCCACTAAGCTTTGAAGTCTGCCATGTTCTCCAATATTTTTAGATACTTGTTCAAGGTGCATTACTGGGGATTCTCTTTCCTTATACCTAGGTAGTTGGGTATTATGTAAATTGGTCGGTTGTAATGTAGGTCGTTCCCTGATTTTGTTTTCAAAGACTTTGGGGATAATCGATACAGTGAAGCACTGTCGGGTGGGGTTTTTCTGTACCTTTTGTATAGTCCAGCACCCTCTTGCTTTTGTTTCATAATTTTCCATCTCCCAGTCATATAATTCAGCATCTGAATTGTAACCAATTGAGTCTTGGCTACCTAAGTGAAGTTCCCCATAAGTGTTTGGCTCGGTATAGTCTGTATTATGATGAATCTGGTAAAGCTCTCGGACATCGACTTCCTCATCAATCGGTTCGGTCCAAGGTGCTCCTTGAGAAGGATTAATTGGTACGATGACTCTTTGACCATTTCCTTTTAACTTAATTCGTTCTTTGTCTAGGGATATGGAGGCTTTCATCTTTTGTCCCCAAGGTCGACCAACTAGTGCGGGGAAGGAGCTAGATCCTTCTTTTGGGTCGATGATTTCAAAATCAACCTTAGTCGAGATCCCTTTGATGGTCGTGTCGACATATTTCCAAACCCCAATGGGTTCAATAAGGCCTTGTTCGGCAAGTTTTAGGTAAATGCCTGACTCATAGAGTCGAGGTCGGTCCATTTTTTCCCATGTATCTCTGGTCATGATATTTACCTGAGACCCGAAATCGAGCACCACTTGTCGGACATGATAACCTTCGATTTCCAGGTCGACAAGTGGGTCGACATTGTTTTTGTCTTTTTGATTGAGGCTACAAATGTTCTTAGTTTGTTTTCCATAGTTAGTGCTTTTTATTTCGTGTAATAAATCAATAAACTAGCCTACAGATTTGTCGGTTTGGATGAGATGTGTTAATTGATGTGTCATGCTAAGTCGACTGGTAATAATATCTTCTTGTTGTGCAATGTTTTGAAATATGTGTGTGGCTTCTTGATAAGTTTGTTTTTCCTTCAGGGGATCCGGATAACCATTTGTGTTTTTAATTTTACTAATTTGTGGGTTATCAGGGCCTGTTTTTGTGCCTTGACGAGTGACAATATGCAGATTTTTAGTGGTTAATATATCATGCTTTTGTACACAAGACAAGACATTAACATTCTTCTTATTATTGATTTTTTCTAACATGGTAGGACAATCCTCCAGAGAGTGATTGGCCTACCCCACAATGCGTACAGAATTTAAGGTCAGTTATGTCCTTGTAAGGACAGTCTGCACATCTGTGTCCTTCTTTATAGCAGATGAAGCACTGGCTAGATCGACATGGTCGGATGTCACGATTCCCAACGAATCGACCTCTTCCTCCAAACCCTTGTCGTCGATTGTCGTACCAGCGCTCATATCAGCGGCCTTCGTATCGTTGCCCGTTCTGATCATTAGTATTATTTTGCTCATTGCTCTGCGCCACTGCGTTCGTCTGATAGACCGCCTGATAGTTCTGTCTGTTTTCCAGGTTTAGTTGACAGTCGGCCGTATTGTGACTCTTTGTCTCACAGATGGCACACCAGGACGCTTTTGCGTTCTTCATGTTAAACGCACATTCCTTCGTAGAATGATCCCCGGTCTCCTGGCAAATATCGCAAAAAACTTTAGTTTGCACAAATCGGACGTCTTGGCTGCTGAATTCATGTCGACAATTATCTTTTGTGTGTCCGGCCGTCGAACATTTTGTACACCAGATTTCTTGATTTTTGAGGGACAGTTCTTTCAAGGACTTCTGGACACTTTCTAGCTGTTATTCTATCCTGTGGTCCGTCGGATAGGCAGGTATATCTTCGTCCATTTCCACCTACAGAGCTTTGGTCAGCGCATCTTCATATGTCTTAAAGGTTTCCAGACTGATGTGTCTACGGATTTTTTGTGATAAGCCTGCAAGAAACCATTGAATTAGCAATTGTTCATCAATAACATAATCTAATTGACTCAACAGGTCCTTCCAGCGTTTGTCATAATCGAGGACAGTTTCCCCTGGCTTTTGCTGCGTTGTCTTGAGCTTTTTGGAGGCCAGGTGCTTAGCGCCTGGGGTCTTGAAAAAGGATAAGAACTGTGCTTTAATTTCAGCTTTCGTTGCTCTGGGTTGCCGTTCTGAAAAGGTCATATACCAGGTAAGAGCCCTTTTTCGTAAGGTTCCTGCGAACTGAGCCATCTGTCGGTATTCATCCTTCACCTGGTTTGCATCCCAGATGGACTCACAGACGAACCAATGCCGTTTGGGATCTTCATACCCCTCGTATAGAGGAATGTGGGCAGTTCCGTGACCCATGTCTGATTCGTTGTCACTGCTATCCGACGGCGGCGGAGGTGGGGGTGTGGGTGGTGGTGAAAGAGGTGGGGTCGTTGATATAGTCGAGCCTTAGGAGTTTTGGTCGACAGAACTTGTGCCTCCGTTGGTGGTCGATTTTGCGTCGTACAGTAGATTGTTGTGGATTTGTATTGTCGATGGTCCACAGGAACTTTGCGTGCTCAGGTCTGACTCTTGGATTTCTTCGAAAGCTGTATGTGGCAGGGGGGGTGCTCCTTCATGTGTCGGTAAGAGCAAGTGGATACTCCAAAAGGATGGTGCCATTTGAAAGGTCACCTAATTCCCTTCGAGTGGTCGGCGTATAACAAGATGCCGTCCCGGGAATGGTTCATCACCTAGTCGGCTCCAAATAGTAATGTCACCAGCTCGCAGTCGTAGGCCGTCTTCAATAATAGTATGTATTGTGGTACGCGGATTTACTGGGGAAAGGGTTACTCCTTGGTCGGGGATAGTTATTTGGAGAGCTTCAAGCTGCTCTATCCACACTTCTTCTTCCTTAGGGGTCTCCTCCTCTTCTACGCCCTCTCCGTGTCGGTCATGACCCGACTCTGGCGAAATCTCCTCACGGTCGGTCTCCCTAGGGTTTTGTCTTTGATGCAGTTCTGCTACTCTTTCTCGTCTGGCTTCCCTTCACTGCTGTCTTTCGTCCCTTTCGATTTTCTTAATGTCCAACATACTTTCCTACAATGCTATACCTTCGATTTCCCTTCGTTCGACTTTTCATTACTGGTGACAGCTATCGGCTTTAGGTCGACTAGGATCCACTATACTCTACCTCCGACACATGACCAGCTACCCCCCCATAGCCTACCCGACGCTTTTAGAAAGCCCGAATAGTTCGAATCACTTGCTCAGGAAGTATTCCCACTCCCTTTCTGCAATAAATTTCTCCCACTTCCTCTGTTTTTCCGCCCAGTTGGTGTTTGGTGGTTGTTCGCATAGGGGTGGTCTAGGTTCGACGATGTGTCCTGCTCCTTTCTCTATCAAGAATTTGAACAGCAAGGTCGACAGGGAGCATAAGAATTGGTCGGTGAAATCTGTGTAGAATTTTGCTTTGACAGTTTCCACTGACGTCCTGTCTTCGACCGCTCGCTCCTCACAGAAGTCGTCGACGATTTTCTCAAACCACTCCGACAGATTTGTACGTCCCCCTCTGAACAGTTTGTCTAGCAACTGCTTTTCTTTAGTCGCGTCCGGTCTTCTCATCCAGAAGCTGCTTCAACAGTTGTGGTACAGACTCGACAAATTTTTCATGTGTCTCTGTGAAAAATCTGGCTCTAGCTTCAGCGACTGTTAATCTGTTTCGTCGGGCGTAATTTTGCAAGTAGTTCGCAACTTTACGGTTCCACGAGTCCTTGATCTCCTGCTCTGTTATCATATGTGAACCTATACTTTAGACATGTACTACCGGCAACGGAACCAATGTTGTAATCTCACAGATCACATAAGGTTACCAATAATACATACTAAAACATAACCATAAATAAGAGACAAGAGACAAGAACAGATAGGAAAACAGATTATATTAATGTAGTGAGTTCATACAAGGCACATAACTGAACTGAGTTCTTGCTTGGCTCAACAGCCTAATATATACCAGTTACAAAAAATAACTACCTGTCGGTTCGGTGAACCGACACGACTATTAGTTAAGTCGACTAATCAATCTGTTTAGTCGGTCGACCGACCTAGTCAACTGATCGACTAGTCGGCCCATCGACTTAGTCGGCTGACTAAGTCGGTCTTCGTTCAAGTCGAATTATGTCGGCTTACTCCTTCTACATATTGCAATATTGATATTTTTAATAAAATATATTTTATTATGATTTGTTATGGCTATGGCTATAGGGGGGTTTTCAAACCATTTTTGTATGTTGCTACGAGGGGGGTTCAAAACTACCCTTGTATGTTACAGCAAGGAGGGGTTCAAAAAACCCCCTGTAAGTTTATATGAGGGGGGTTCATAACCACCCCAAAAAAATTTGTTAATAGTTTTAGGGGGGGGGGGGGGGGGTTTGAACCACCTCCATAGGTACCTATGAGGGGGGTTTATAACAGCCCCCAAAGTTTTTTAATAAATATTTTTATGGGGGGGAAGTCACTTTTAGCTTCATTTTTTATCTCTTCCATAAACGCCCTTAAAATTCCAAACTTTTAGCATTAGTGCTATTGGGGGGGTTTTGTTAAGACCACTACCAAAGGTTTGTAAGATGATGTTTCAAGGGGGGTTAGAACCACCCTTGTAGGAACCTATTAGGGGGTTTGAAACCACCCCCATAGGTACCTACAAGGGGGTTTTGAAACCGCCCATGTAGGTACCTAAGAGGGGGGGGGGGTTTGTAACTGCCCCAAAAGGTTTATAATAAGGACTTTTACGGGTGGGGGTTAGAACTACCCCCATAGGTGTCTATGAGGGGGGTTTAGAACCGCCCTTAGAAGTCACTTTTTTTTTCGGGGGGGTGGGTTAGAACCACCCCCAAAAGTCACTTTTAGGGGCAGTTTTGATCTCTTCTAAAACCGCCCCTAAAATTCCAAACTTTTCGCGTCGATTTTTTAAAGACTGCCTCTAAAGCCAAAACCACCCCCAAAAGTGACTTTTGGAGTCGGAATACAACCCCCCCCCTAAAATTTAAATTTGTTGTAGTGTATCCATAGGCTTATCCCAATTTACTGGAACATTACACTTTATGCCATAAAGTGCTTCAAATGGACTCATATTCAATGATGCCTGGTAACCATTGTTATTGGAAAAGTCCACAAAGTACAAGTAATCCTCCCATTTACTAGGATTTTCCATTACATACATCTTGAGAATGTCCATAATGATTCGATTCACCTGCTCCATCTGAATGCAGATGATATGTTGTACTAAGGTTTAGTTTAGTTCCAAATTCTTGGAACAAACCTTTCCAAAAGTTCAAAATGAATTTGGATCTCGATTTGAAACTATTTCTCTAGGAATACCATGTAACCTAACGATTTCCTTCATGTATACTTCTGCAATCTTAGTTTCTTTAAATGTTGGCTGAACAAGTACAAAGTGGGCCGACTTTTTCAACTTGTCAACCACCACCAAAATGGAATCATGTTTCTTCGATGTTCTTGGAAATTTTGTAATGAAATCAATGGTCACTACATTTCACTTCCATTCTGTAAAGAAAATGGACAGAGTATACCAACATGATGCTTATGTTCTACTTTTAGTTTTTGACATTTGAAACATTGAATAATATACCTAGCCACTTCCTTCTTCATGCATGGCCAGTAATATTCCTTCTTGACTATTGTCAATGTCTTCTAGTAACCAGGATGACCTACATAAGGAGCATAATGCTTCTCTTCAATTCACCTTCATCTAGTATGTAAACTCTACCATTAAACTGAATAATTCCATATCCATTCAATGCATGCTTGGAAAATTTCAATGGCTTGTTGCTTTCCTACAACGCTGCCATAACCTGTAGGTAATATTCATCTAATTTTAGTGCTTTATCCTACAACCTAATTTTCAAATCAGTCTTCCAATCACTAACGGCTTAAACTTGCATTAATTGACATCTTCTGCTAAGTGCATCAGCTACCATGTTCTCTTTTCCTTTAATATACTTAATTTCAAAATTGAATTCACTTAGAAATTAAATCCACCTAGCTTGCCTTACATTCATATGAGGCTATTCAAATAAATATTTTAAGATGTGATGGTCTATCTTTAACTTGAATTTGTTCCCCATGAGATAATGCCTCCACATCCAGAGTGCATGAAGTATGGTAGCTAACTCCAAATCATGAGTAGCATATTTATTTTCATGCTCTTTTAGCTTCCGTGATTCATAACAATTTACATTCCCATCTTGCACCAAAACTCCACTAATTCCTTCCAATGATGTATCGATACAAACCAAATACTCCTTGTCTAGATCCATAATTTGTAATACTGGAGCACAATTGAGCAACTCCTTCAAGAGTTTAAAAATATCTTCACTCTTATGGTTCTAGATGAAATTCACACCCTTCTTCTTAAGGATGTAATCGGATTTGCAATCCGAGAGAAATATTTTATGAGTATTGTATAATAAACCGCTAGTCCCATAAACAATCTCACCTCTATCACAGTTATGGGAGTATGCCATTCTTGAATAGATTTTATCTTGGTAGGGTCCATTTCTACACTCTCTTCATAGATAATTTTGTTAGGGTTAACCTTGACTCAGGAATGAGTCAAAGGTGTTTTGGGTCTTGATCCGGGTGCCCAGGTGCACAATGGGGACAACAGTTCGACTAAATGAATTGAGTATTGTTATGGCAGAAGCATATTAATAATCAGCAAAGCAAAAAATACACTACACACATAAACATACACACACAGAGACAATATGCAAGAGTTCGAACCAATCTATGTTACTTCATTACTGTTGTATTATGCTTATTACTCTCATGTAAATTACAATAATGTGCATGCTTAAATAGTGTGATGAGAAAAATTGGGTTGTCTTCACTTTACATTCAGTTACATAGAATGTGGAACAGTTCAGAAGTTCAATCGTTACAGATGACTAAAAGACAGAGAGACAATCTGTCGTAGTCATGTCGATCACTAGTGGCGACGATCCTTGTCGAAGTGCTAAATCTGTCGAAGCCGACATTGAACTTGTCGAAGTCATGTTGAGGTGCAGACTTGTCGAAGTCGATGTTGAACCTATTGAAGTCGACAAACAATTCCAACTATTGGGTGGATCATACCTCCTCCTTAAGAAACAATGGTCGTGTTGGCACCCCAACAACTCCCCTTGATTTTGTGTAAAATAAAGGGGCCCCGTTGTAATTTTGTAAATACTTGCTTTTAGTTATGATTTATCAATTTCATTTCGGACTCTTGGTATTTCACTCTTTGCATTGCTTGTCATTTTGGCTGGGTTCAAATGTCTTGATCATTCAAGAATCTTGTATTTTTTTTAATTGAATCTCGGTTGCTTTGACAGGTCAAAAACATTATTACTAGATGTTTAAAATGAAAATTTTATAATTTTGCATGATCTATAAAATTTTCATCTATAAAATTTTTATAAATTTATATATAATTTCTATTTCTAATTCAAGAAAACATTATGATTTTGATGCTTTCTCTATTTCATTTTAAATTTTATTACTCTTTTTAATGGAAAAAATAAATCATAATTATTGCAATAAACTTTTGTTGTCCTCATGTTCGAATTCATATAGGAATATATATATTTATGAAACCAAAAAGTATATAAAAAATAATTATTATTATTATTTTAAAAAGATGAGCACTAGTAACTAATGGAATTTGACATCATATATTACATGACTTTTTCTTATCCTCGAATATTAAAAAGAAACCATTTTGATAGGGTTCTCTCACTTTAATTTATAATCTTTTTATTATAACAATATTATGATTATCCATTTGTGAAGTTCTTACAATGCATAGCTATATCATATTTTGGCATTAATGTGGTATATTTATTGTAGATGACTTCACGTGAGTATGCTTTGATATCAAGAGGATGAAGTTTGCATAACATTATAATATTATGGTATTGGATTGATAAGTAACAGGACGGTCTCATAATTATGGATAGTATATTAAAACGCTTACTCATATCTTTTGCTCGAGGATAAGATCATTACAATAAATTTCAATCATGATGGTTATGATGCACGGTTTGAAGGTTCTTTGTGGACATTAAAAAACATAATTAAAAATCAATATTATTGCTAAATCAGAGATGATACACATCAAATGTTAGATTCAGCTTTATTAAAGTATGTAATTGATTTAAGAACAGTGCGCACATGTGATTATTTTACACAGATTATGGAAGGAGGTATATGGTCATTTATAGATTTTTTTCTTTCTTTACATGACATAGTTTTGACGCTTTCGTTACTTGTGGTATTGGCAGGGTTGGAGAGCGTAAGCATTGAAACTCAAAGTCGCAGCATGAAGAAATAGATGAATAATATGCCAAGTATTCTTCACTGTGTCACACCATTGAATGATGAAAACNGTTTGGAGAGCGTAAGCATTGAAACTCAAAGTCGCAGCATGAAGAAATAGATGAATAATATGCCAAGTATTCTTCACTGTGTCACACCATTGAATGATGAAAACAGTTTACATGTCATCCTATGAAGCAATCTGTCATAAACAGTTAAATAGATAGCAAAGGGATTGAATTACAGCTAATGAACATGCATATCATTGCTAAAATCACCGAATTCAATGCCACCAAGATCGCAAGTAGGGATTGATGAAAAGCTAGTAATTGGTTACATAAATTGTGGAGACTATACCACGGATTTAGATGCCATGAGATTTCAGATTCTTATCGCCGAGGCCAGCTAGAATCACTGCAACTAGAAAGACACGAACTTGTTGGGTGTAAAATCCACGTTGTCCTTAAGCAACCTGCCATCTTTTGCCAATCATAGAGTTGCAATTTCAAAACGCCACTTGTGATGCATGTTGAATAAACGACTGCTTAAAATTCGAGATTATGGACCCTGTTGGGAGAAGGATTTGACTCAACAGTTATGAATTTAATCACAGTAGGAGGTATTTCCAGATTCCACGAGGTCGTTACCACAGGAGAATGCGTTTTGTTACTTTGTGGTTGCTTCAAATGCGAAAAACCCAAGAGTTGTTGATCTATCTAGAAAATTTGTTGAAAAAGCTGCAGTTTGAAGGGCGGATTTCATGAATCAAAGATACCATATGAAGGTTTAACAGTGAAGATGGTAAAGGTGTATCGGAATAATTTCATAGAAGATAGTTCTCCAAACAAAAGCAGTTACGCTAATTGAAAAATCGTTGAATCTGGAACCCAAGCTTATAGCAACAATATTTATCAATTCAACAGTAATTGTACCAGAAAATGAGATTCCAGAGTAAAAGATCAACTCATAAAAGAAACTACCAGTCACATTAAAGTACTATGAAGATTGAAAAGTTGTGTGCTCAATAAAGGGAAGATTTCTTTTCTTTTCTCTCTTAATTTTAACCTTCGAAGTAATTTACATTCTGTTTTATATTCTCTCATTGATTTTGATGTGCAGGTTTATGAAGGTGAAGATTGCATAGGCAACGGTCAGATTTCAGAAAGAAAATGAACTCATAAAATCTCGATGAAAAATCAAGCAAAAGATCAGGCATTCTTTTCTGTCAACTTAGATAGAAATTAAAAGCTAACGGATAAGTCATCAAAACAGAAGATTGAATATCAAGGATCCATCGAGAATGACAAGTAAAATATCCCTATGCATTCACCGCCAAAAGACATCTACTTATCGTCCAGAATGGAGAGCATCTCGAAAAGTTTGTTTTAATAATTTGTAGGCGTCTCATCTTCTATATAAACACTTGCAATTTGACTAACTGAAGGAAGGGAACGCTCCAGGAAACTGGGCAAATCTTATTTTGTTTTCATTTTTCTGCAAGTTTCTCTGCTAGGGATGGTCTCCGTAAACCAGAGAGATGACTGTGTTTCTCTTTCTATTTTGTTTTCTTGTTCCTATGCTAAACTAAGTTTTTCTCACGGAACCAGAGATGGAGGTGTTTCCTAACGCTGATACATCAAAACTCTTTTGAAGCTATGGTGCTTTGAATGGACATTGGAACCTGTTCTCACAACTTTGTAAAATTTCTTTTATGGAGTAACTGAAGCAGATTACTTGTTTTGTTCATCATTATCTTATGTGGGATTGAAGCAAACTGTAAACTTTGCTTTTAGTTTATGCTTCATTTCCTAAGATCAGAGTCTTTTAAAACTTATTTTGAAAGATAGTGATTGTTTTTGCATTTGATCCATTTACTTTGCATAATTAAAAGCATCTAAAAAAATTTTCGTGATCTTAATCCGTTAATTTGTAAGAGCTTTTAAGTTTTTTTTTAGCATGTAATAGTTTGATTGTGAGACTGTTCTTCAATTTAAATTATTATATGTTTATCTTTTAAATGCAAGCTGAATTAATATTAATTTTAACTCATGCTCTTGGCCGAGATAGGTAGTCTACATTTAGGTTATCATAGAATAGAATTAGGAGCTACTATGTTTTGCATTTAACTTAAGATAATTTTTAGCATTAGTTAGTCATTAGGTTAAATTTATTTGATTTGTTAACAGTTTGGTTTGAGTAAACTTGGCACACACCCACCTTCGAGAGACTCTCTATTCTGAGAGCACATCATACAGGTAGCATGGCCTTGATCCTGTGAAGGACAGTTACTTTAAACACATATAATATTGGATTAAGTTGAGTCTGTGGGCTGTCTTTCCGTAAGTTGGCCTAGGACAGTTTTTCTAGCCAACAAATGGCGCTAGAAGGAGGGCCATGAGGTAAAACAAATGGTTTTATTTTTAATTATTTTTAATAACCATTTATCCTTTTGCTATTTGATTTTTCAGCTTTTATATTTTTTATTCTTCTTCGTCATAGACATGTGTTTAAGGGCTGGTTAGACGACAAGCTAACCATTTGAAGAGTGAATTAATATTGATTGTTTAACATTCGTGGCTCATGCCCAAATTCCTACTTGGGAATCAGTTTTTAGTTTTACATTAATTGATATTCCCAATGAGACAGTTAACCTCTTGTCGAAACTTGAATTTGATGGTGAAGGAGATATATCTGCAAGGAAACACCTCAAGAAGTTTTTGTCTAAATGTAATAAACATAAGATTATTGATCTTAGTGCTACTTGTAGGTTATTTTCTCTTACTCTCAAAGGACGAATCAAATGCTGGTTGGAAACATTTCCACCTAATTTCTTTTTTACATGGTTTCAATTTGCACATGAATTTTTAGATACTTTTAAAGATTATGATTCTCATAAACTATGCATTGAATTGCAGGCTCTTCGAAGGAAGAAAGGTGAGTCTTCAAAAGACTTTTCAGTAAGGCTTTCTCATATCCTTTGCAAATTTCATATTACCGATTTACCTTCTGAATCTGATCTTTTAAATATTGTTTTCAACTCTCAAGTTCCTCTTATTCAACAAAATCAAGATGTTTGTCAAAAGGATTTTTCAACAAATCATTTACCAACCCTTCTAGAAACTTCTTCCTCTATCATTGATTCATATACTTCCATAAGTTCTACCCAACCCCAAGGTGACAAGATCGAAGTAGAAGAGGTACCAACTCCTTCCGATGATTATTCTCTTCTAAAAAGAGAAAGGCATACTTCTTTTATCCAAAATATTGAACCTATATATATATTAAGGAATCAAATGGGAAAGAACTTACTCATGATGAATTTATTTGTATAGATAGAGAAGTTGATTATTTTGACGAACGACAATATTCAGATTCTTTTGTTACAAAAATAGATCAAGATGAATTAATTATAAATCAAACTATATGTTCACCATTTTTTATTTTTTTATTAATTCTTTTTTCGATTCAATTATCAAAGAACACAAATATGTTAATGATAATTTTATGTGTTCTAGAAATTCAATAAAAAAAGTTGAAGAATATGACATGAATCTTAGTTGCTCAACTAAATGTTGTTCACGAAAAGAGATTAATCTTTTTCAAGCAAAGATTGATAAAAGTTTTGATTTACATGAAGGATTATCAATTAATCTTGATCTCGAATCAATTTCATATGGAATGCTTAAAGGTACATCACCAAATTATATTGAAAATAATCAGGTAATAAAAGAGAAATCTTTTAGAAATATTAATGATCTTTCTAAATTGAGAGACTCTTTTAATTTCCTCACTTCTAATTCTTACTTTTCTATTTATCTTGATTTATTTTCTGATTTTGATATGCGTAAGATTCCATCTGAATTATCTAACTATGTGACTTCAAAATCACATTTTTATGAGATATCTAACATTGATGATTCACTTATTACGCATGAGTTTGAGGGATTGAGACATATTTTATTTTTAAATCATTATTCGATACAATATTTTAAAGAGAAAGAAGGTTTATTGCAAGATGGTTACAGTCAACCAATATTTGATGAGAATAAAACACCAATTTTTGTTGAAACTAAAAATGCTTGTTCTCATCATAATTACTTATATGAGAGATATAATTTGATTGGTGATAATAAAATCTTTGTTGAAGAGTTTCCTATAACTTGTGATCAACAAAGACTTACATCTCTTTTACTTGATTCACTTTTAGTTGTTGACCCTTTAAATAAGATTACTTCTTTTGATATTAGGCCACTACCAATTCATCCACCTATTACATCATTTCATGATCCTACTTTGTATTTAAATCCAATTCTTCTAGTTGTTAGTGTGATAAATGCTAGTGATTTGATTCTTCGAATTGATTCTCATAAGATATTTTTACCACATATGGAATTCATATTGTTAGATCATACTTTGCATTCTAAGTTTCATGATAGGATTGTGGAGTGGCTCGAAAATTCTTATCTCAAGAAGTTTCCATTCAATGGTAAGGCTTTATTTTCTGTATATACAAGTAAAGATTTTAGTGGTAAGTACGATGCATCTAATTTTCTATTATTAACATATCGTTTTCTTTTACTAATTGAAAGTGATGTTTTTTTTACAGGAATGAAAATGCTTCGATGGCTTCATTGGCTATTTCACTTTACTTAATTTTCATTACAATTGATTTCTCTTGTACATAGTTAGGCTTAGGTTTAGATTAGTTTTTCTTCATTTTTACCATTTCTTGTTTTGTTTTAAATAAATGTAGTTATGAAGATGATGCCAATTTCAAGCTCAAGAGGTGACACTTTTTAATACATTCAAGGATGTTTCCCTTACCTTTTACCCTCTTGCTTATAATTATATTTGTTTAAAATTTTCTTTTTAAGTCATATATCTTTTATTTTTTTGACTTAATTGAGAAAATCTTTTATACATTTTTATGATCATAAGCAAGAACTTTTAAGAAAACAAAGAATGTTGTTGTACATCAATACCAAAATCTTTTGAGTTGTAACTACATATGTGTTTAAGATTTAGCTTAATTTCTTTATTTTTCTTTGTTTCCTTTTTTCAATAAGAAGGCCTAAATTATTAAACATCTCGTTTCATTTTAAAGAAATTCTTATGTCACAAATTATAATTTAAAAAGAGAGATACATTGTTCATCTTGTAGAAACTAATTCTCTTTTTCCATTTCATTTGTGGCATAGTTGTTTCATTTTTCTCCATGTAAGATGTTAATTTATTCAGGGCTGAGTTTTTATTTTTGCGTTTTCATATATCCATTTTAGATTCCTTGCTTTGATTGGTTTTATTTTGCAAGTTGATAGGATTTTATTTTGAGTGGTTTGCTTGTTTTCCAAAAAGGGGTAAATTAATTTTAGCATATGGTGATCAAAACCATGTATTTCTGTCAAGTATTTGATCGAAATCATTTTCTGTTAAAGGGACATCATTATAAAGACACTCTTCTTTTGTCAAGATTCTAACCATAGCGAGATTAGTCTTAGATTTGAAAATTTTATTATGGATCATATTGATGGATTAATTGAGTTACTCGGCTATTATCTAGGATCTTTATCTTTCAAAATGATGCTATAATGTAGATGAGTTTCTTTTCAAAGGAATCATTTTCCCTAGATTAAAGTAAGTCGGGAATTGTAAGTTGTCTTTTAGACTTTTTACGCCATCCTTTGCTCTTTAGTGGGCCATTTGGATATGCTTCCCCATCCACTAAGTAATCTCTCTTGAGATTAACAATAACCTTAATATTATTCATTGTACATAACATTAATAAAATATAAGGGATTAATTGAAGAATGGGAGGTCTCCTCACGAGTCAACCCGTCATGATCGTAAGCTCTGTTGAAGTGACATTACCATATCTAGTTACCAAGCCAGGGTGATGGCTCTTAATCATTTGATTAGGAGAAAGGAGGTCTCATCACGAGCCGACCTTTATATTTTTCGGCAGTTCTTGTGAATGATGTTGCCAGCATCTCGTTACCAAGCCAAGGTAGTAGTTTTCAGTTAATGTGTTTATTTATTATTCGTTCAAAAAAAAATTGTATATAGTGGATGGGATAAAAGCATCTAAGTGAGGTTAAAAGGTTTATCCTGTGGTATTGAGGTCATACCTATATACTACGTGTTCTTTGACTTGTTTGGTTAAGAGAAATTGATTTCTTCGAAAATTTTCTTTCTGCATTTGTAGAATAATCATTTATCTTTATAAGATTTTGGATAATGGTCATGATAGTTTGATTGATTTTGAAAGTTTTGGTTCAATCTTTACATATATAAGCCAATGGCAGGATTAAATTATGTGATTGGGAAATTGACATTTGAAGAGGCCTTTATCATTATTTCTCTTATATTATTTAAGATTCATAATTATTTTGTAGAGATAATCGGTTCGCCCAGTATGTCGCCATTTTGTTGGCACCCCAACAACTCCCCTTGATTTTGTGTAAAATAGCCCCATTGTAATTTTGTAAATACTTGCTTTTAGTTATGATTTATCAATTTCATTTCGGACTCTCGGTATTTCACTCTTTGCATTGCTTGTCATTTTGGTTGGGTTAAAATGTCTTGATCATTCGAGAATCTTGTATTTTTTTTAATTGAATCTCTGTTGCTTTGATGGGTCAAAAACATTATTACTCGATGCTTAAAATGAAAATTTTATAATTTTGCATGATCTATAAAATTTTCATCTCTAAAATTTTTATAAATTTATATATAGTTTCTATTTCTAATTCAAGAAAACATTGTGATTTTGATGCTTTCTCTATTTCATTTTAAATTTTATTACTCTTTTTAATGGAAAAAATAAATCAAAATTGCTGCAATAAACTTTTGTTGTCCTAATGTTCGAATTCATATAGGAATATATATATTTATGAAACCAAAAAGTATATAAAAAATAATAAAAAATTTATTTTAAAAAGATGAGCACTAGTAACTAATGGAATTTGACATCATATATTACATGACTTTTTCTTATCCTCGAATATTAAAAAGAAACCATTTTGATAGGGTTCTCTCACTTTAATTTTGATCTTTTTATTATAACAATATCATGATTATCCATTTGTGAAGTTCTTACAATGCATAGCTATATCATATTTTAGAATTAATATGGTATATTTATTGTAGATGACTTCACGTGAGTATGCTTTGATATCAAGAGGATGAAGTTTGCATAACATTATAATATTATGGTATTGGATTGATAAGTNAACTCATCAAAACAGAAGATTGAATATCGAGGAGCCATCGAGAATGACAAGTAAAATATCCCTATGCATTCACCACCGAAAGACATCGACTCATCATCCAGAATGGAGAGCATCTCGAAAAGTTTGTTTTAATAATTTGTAGGCGTCTCATCTTCTATATAAACACTTGCAATTTGACTAACTGAAGGAGGGGAACGCTCCAGGAAACTGGGCAAATCTTATTTTGTTTTCATTTTTTTGCAAGTTTCTCTGCTAGCGATGGTCTCCATAAACCAGAGAGATGACTGTGTTTCTCTTTCTATTTTGTTTTCTTGTTCCTATGTTAAACTAAGTTTTTCTCACGGAACCAGAGATGGAGGTGTTTCCTAACGCTGATACATCAAAACTCTTTTGAAGCTATGGTGCTTTGAATGGACATTGGAACCTGTTCTCACAACTTTGTAAAATTTCTTTTATGGAGTAACTGAAGCAGATTACTTGTTTTGTTCATCATTATATTATGTGGGATTGAAGCAAACTGTAAACTTTGCTTTTAGTTTATGCTTCATTTCCTAAGATCAGAGTCTTTTAAAACTTATTTTGAAAGATAGTGATTGTTTTTGCATTTGATCTATCAGTTGATATTGATTTACTTTGCATAATTAAAAGCATCTAACATTTTTTCCGTGATCTTAATCCGTTAATTTGTAAGAGATTTTAAGTTTTTTTTTAGCATGTAATAGTTTGATTGTGAGACTGTTCTTCAATTTAAATTATTATATGTTTATCTTTTAAATGCAAGCTTAATTAATATTAATTTTAACTCATGCTCTTGGCTGATATAGGTAGTCTACATTTAGGTTATCATAGAATAGAATTAGGAGCTACTATTTTTTGCATTTAGCTTAAGATAATTTTTAGCATTAGTTAGTCATTAGGTTAAATTTATTTGATTTGTTAACAGTTTGGTTTGAGTAAACTTGGCACACACCCACCTTCGAGAGACTCTCTATTCTGAGAGCACATCATACAGGCACCAGGGCCTTGATCCTGTGAAGGACAGTTACTTTAAACACATATAAGATTGGATTAAGTTGAGTCTGTGGGCTGTCTTTCCGTAAGTTGAACTAGGACAGTTTTTCTCGCCAACAAATGGTGCTAGAAGGAGGGCCATGAGGTAAAACAAGTGGTTTTATTTTTAATTATTTTTAATAACCATTTATCCTCTTGCTCTTTGATTTTTNGGAGGGTCTCATAATTATGGATAGTATATTAAAACGCTTACTCATATCTTTTGTTTGAGGATAAGATCATTACGATAAATTTCAATCATGTTGGTTATGATGCACGGTTTGAAGGTTCTTTGTGGACATTAAAAAACATAATTAAAAATCAATATTATTGCTAAATCAGAGATGATACACATCGAATGTTAGATTCAGCTTTATTAAAGTATTTAATTGATTTAAGAACAGTGCACACATGTGATTATTTTACACAGATTATGGAAGGAGGTATATGGTCATTTATAGATTCTTTTCTTTCTTTACATGACATAGTTTTGACGCTTTCGTTACTTGTGGTATTCGCAGGTTTGGAGAGTGTAAGCATTGAAACTCAAAGTCGCAGCGTGAAGAAATAGATGAATAATATGCCAAGTATTCTTCACTGTGTCACACCATTGAATGATGAAAACAGTTTACGTGTCATCCTATGAAGCAATCTGTCATAAACAGTTAAATAACCAGCAAAGGGATTGAATTACAGCTGATGAACATGCATATCATTGCTAAAATCATTGAATTCAATTGCACCAAGATCGCAAGTAGGGATTGATGAAAAGCTAGTAATTGGTTACATAAATTGTGGAGACTATACCACGGATTTAGATGCCATGAGATCTCAGATTCTTATCGCCAAGGCTAGCTAGAATCACTGCAACTAGAAAGACACGAACTTGTTGCGTGTAAAATCCACGTTGTCCTTAAGCAACCTACCATCTTTTTCCAGTCATGGAGTTGCAATTTCAAAACGCCACTTGTGATGCATGTTGAATAAACGACTGCTTAAAATATGAGATTATGGACCCCGTTGGGAGAAGGATTTGACTCAACAGTTATGAATTTAATCACAGTAGGAGGTATTTCCATATTCCACGAGGTCGTTACCACAGGAGAACGTGTTTTGTTACTTTTCGATTGCTTCAAATGCGAAAAGCCCAAGAGTTGTTGATCTATCTAGAAAATTTGTTGAAAAAGCTGCAGTTTGAAGGGCAGAGTTCATGAATCAAAGATACCATATGAAGGTTTAACAGTGAAGATGGTAAAGGTGTATCGGAATAATTTCATAGAAGATAGTTCTCCAAACAAAAGTAGTTACGCTAATTGAAAAATCGTTGAATCTGGAACCCAAGATTATAGCAACAATATTTATCAATTCAACAGTAATTGTACCAGAAAATGAGATTCGATAGTAAAAGATCAACTCATAAAAGAAACTACCAGTCACATTAAAGTACTACGAAGATTGAAAAGTTGTGTGCTCAATAAAGGGAAGATTTATTTTCTTTTCTATCTTAATTTTAACCTTCGAAGTAATTTACATTCTGCTTTATATTCTCTCATTGATTTTGATGTGCAGGTTTATGAAGGT
>LPNX011076733.1:576638-629884 GCA_001517045.1 Pseudotsuga menziesii
CACCTCAATAAGTTTTTGTCCAAATGTAATAAACATAAGATTATTGATCTTAGTGCTACTTGTAGGTTATTTTCTCTTACTCTCAAAGGACGAATCAAATGCTGGTTGGAAACATTTCCACCTAATTTCTTTTTTACATGGTTTCAATTTGCACATGAATTTTTAGATACTTTTAAAGATTATGATTCTCATAAACTATGCATTGAATTGCAGGCTCTTCGAAGGAAGAAAGGTGAGTCTTCAGAAGACTTTTCAGTAAGACTTTCTCATATCCTTTGCAAATTTCATATTACCGATTTACCTTCTGAATCTGATCTTTTAAATATTGTTTTCAACTCTCAAGTTCCTCTTATTCAACAAAATCAAGATGTTTGTCAAAAGGATGTTTCAACAAATCATTTACCAACCCTTCTAGAAACTTCTTCCTCTATCATTGATTCAGATACTTCCATAAGTTCTACCCAACCCCAAGGTGACAAGATCGAAGTAGAAGAGGTACCAACTCCTTCCGATGATTATTCTCTTCTAAAAAGAGAAAGGCATACTTCTTTTATCCAAAATATTGAACCTATATATATTAAGGAATCAAATGGGAAAGAACTTACTCATGATGAATTTATTTGTATAGATAGAGAAGTTGATTATGTTGATGAACGACAATATTCAGATTCTTTTGTTACAAAAATAGATCAAGATGAATTAATTATAAATCAAACTATATGTTCACCATTTTTTTATTTTTTTATTAATTCTTTTTTCGATTCAATTATCAAAGAACACAAATATGTTAATGATAATTTTATGTGTTCTAGAAATTCAATAAAAAAAAGTTGAAGAATATGACATGAATCTTAGTTGCTCAACTAAATGTTGTTCACGAAAAGAGATTAATCTTTTTCAAGCAAAGATTGATAAAAGTAAGTTGTCTTTTAGACTTTTTACACCATCCTTTGCTCTTTAGTGGGCCATTTGGATATGCTTCCCCATCCACTAAGTAATCTCTCTTGAGATTAACAATAACCTTAATATTATTCATTGTACATAACATTAATAAAATATAAGTGATTAATTGAAGAACGGGAGGTCTCATCACGAGCCGACCCATCATGATCGTAAGCTCTATTGAAGTGACATTACCGCATCTAGTTACCAAGCCAGGGTGATTGCTCTTAATCATTTGATTAGGAGAAAGGAGGTCTCATCACGAGCCGGCCTTTTCATTTTTCGGCAGTTCTTGTGAATGATGCTGCCAGCATCTGGTTACCAAGCCAAGGTAGTAGTTTTCAATTAATGTGTTTATTTATTATTCGTTCAAAAAAAAATTGTATATAGTGGATGGGATAAAAGCATCTAAGTGAGGTTAAAAGGTTTATCCTGTGGTATTGAAGTCATACCTATATACTACGTGTTATTTGACTTGTTTGGTTAAGAGAAACTGATTTCTTAGAAAAAATTCTTTCTACATTTATAGAATAATCATTTATCTTTATAAGATTTTGGATAATGGTCATGATAGTTTGATTGATTTTGAAAGTTTTGGTTCAATCTTTACATATATAANATTTCTTTCTACATTTATAGAATAATCATTTATCTTTATAAGATTTTGGATAATGGTCATGATAGTTTGATTGATTTTGAAAGTTTTGGTTCAATCTTTACATATATAAGCCAATGGTAGGATTAAGTTATGTGATTGGGAAATTGACATTTGAAGAGGCCTTTATCATTATTTCTCTTATATTATTTAAGATTCAGAATTATTTTGTAGAGATAACTGGTTCGCCCAGTATGTCGCCATTTTGTTGGCACCCCAAAAACTCCCCTTGATTTTGTGTAAAATAGCCCCATTGTAATTTTGTAAATACTTGCTTTTAGTTATGATTTATCAATTTCATTTTGGACTCTCGGTATTTCACTCTTTGCATTGCTTGTCATTTTGGTTGGGTTGAAATGTCTTGATCATTCGAGAATCTTGTATTTTTTTTAATTGAATCTCGGTTGCTTTGATGGGTCAAAAACATTATTACTGGATGCTTAAAATGAAAATTTTATAATTTTGCATGATCTATAAAATTTTCATCTCTAAATTTTTTATAAATTTATATATAATTTCCATTTCTAATTCAAGAAGACATTATGATTTTGATGCTTTCTCTATTTTATTTTAAATTTTATTACTCTTTTTAATAGAGAAAATAAATCAAAATTATTACAACAAACTTTTGGTGTCCTCATGTTCAAATTCATATAGAAATATATATATTTATGAAACCAAAAGTATATAAAAAACTTCATATGGTATATTTATTGTATATGACTTCACGTGAGTATGCTTTGATATCAAGAGGATGAAGTTTGCATAACATTATAATCTATTGATAAGTACCAGGATGGTCTCATAATTATGCAGAGTATATTAAAACGCTTACTCATATCTTTTGTTCGAGGATAAGATCATTATGATAAATTTCAATCATGATGGTTATGACGCACGGTTTGAAGGTTCTTTGTGGACATTAAAAAACACAATTAAAAATCAATATTATTGCTAAATCAGAGATGATACACATCGAATGTTGGATTCAGCCTTATTAAAGTATTTAATTGATTTAAGAACAATGCGCACATGTGATTATTTTACACAGATTATGGAAGGAGGTATATGGTCATTTATAGATTCTTTTCTTTCTTTACATGACATAGTTTTGACGCTTTCGTTACTTGTGGTATTCGTAGGTTTGGAGAGTGTAAGCATTGAAACTCAAAGTTGCAGCGTGAAGAAATAAATGAATAGTATGCCACGTATTCTTCACTATGTCACACCATTGAATGATGAAAATAGTTTACGTGTCATCCTATGAAGCAATCTATCATAAACAGTTAAATAACCAGCAAAGGGATTGAATTACAGCTAATGAACATGCATATCATTGCTAAAATCATTGAATTCAATGCCACCAAGATCGCAAGTAGGGATTGATGAAAAGCTAGTATTTGGTTAGATAAATTTTGGAGACTATACCATGGATTTACATGTCATGAGATCTTAGATTCTTATCGCCAAGGCCAGCTAGAATCACTGCAACTAGAAAGACATGAACTTGTTGGGTGTAAAATCCACGCTGTCCTTAAGCAACCTACCATCTTTTGCCAGTCATGGAGTTGCAATTTCAAAACACCACTTGTGATGCATGTTGAATAAACGACTACTTAAAATATGAGATTATGGACCCCATTGGGAGAAGGATTTGACTCAACAGTTATGAATTCAATCATAGTAGGAGGTATTTCCAGATTCCACGAGGTCGTTACCACAAGAGAACACGTTTTGTTACTTTTCGATTGCTTCAAATGCGAAAAACCCAAGAGTTGTTGATCTATCTGGAAAATTTGTTGAAAAAGTTGCAGTTTGAAGGGCAGAGTTCGTGAATCATAGATACCATATGAAGGTTTAACAGTGAAGATGGTAAAGGTGTATCGGAATAATTTCATAGAAGATAGTTCTCCAAACAACAGCAGTTACGCTAATTAAAAAATCGTTGAATCTGGAACCCAAGCTTATAGCAACAATATTTGTCAATTCAACAGTAATTGCACCAGAAAATGAGATCCCAGAGTAAAAGATCAACTCATAGAAGAAACTACCAGTGACATTAAAGTACTACGAATATTGAAAAGTTGTGTGCTCAATCAAGGGAAGATTTCCTTTCTTTTCTCTCTTAATTTTAACCTTTGAAGTAATTTACATTCTGCTTTATATTCTCTCATTGATTTTGATGCGCAGGTTTATGAAGGTGAAGATTGCATAGGCAACGGTCAGATTTCAGAAAGAAAACGAACTCATAAAATCTTGACGAAAAATCAAGCAGAAGATTAGGCATTCTTTTCTATCAACTTACATAGAAATTAAAAGCTAACGGATAAGTCATCGAAACAAAAGATTGAATATCAAGGAGCCATTGAGAATGACAAGTAAAATATCCCTATGCATTCGCCACCGAAAGACATCGACTCATCGACCAGAATGGAGAGCATCTCGAAAAGTTTTTTTTAATAATTGGAAGGCATCTGATCTTCTATATAAACACTTGCAATTTGACAAACAGAAGGGGGGGAGCGCTCCAGGAAACTGGGCAAATCTTATTTTGTTTTCATTTTTCTGCAAGTTTCTCTGCTTGGGATGGTCTCCATAAACCAAAGAGATGACTGTGTTTCTCTTTCTGTTTTATTTTCTTGTTCCTATGCTAAGCTGAGTTTTTCTCACGAAACCAGAGATGGAGGTGTTTCCTAAGGCTGATACATCAAAACTCTTTTGAATATATGGTGCTTTGAATGGACATTGGAACCTGTTCTCACAACTTTGTAAACTTTCTTTTATGGAGTAATTGAAGCAGATTACTTATTCTGTTCATCATTATCTTCTGTGGGATTGAAGCAAACTGTAAACTTTGCTTTTAGTTTATGCTTCATTTCTTATGATCAGAGTCTTTTAAAACTTATTTTGAAAGATAGTGATTGTTGTTGCATTTGATCTATCAGCTGATATTGATTTACTTTGCATAATTAAAAGCATCTAACATTTTTTTTCGTGATCTTAATCCGTTAATTTGTAAGAGCTTTTAAGTTTTTTTTTAGCATGTAATAGTTTGATTGTGAGACTGTTCTTCAATTTAAATTATTATAGGTTTATCTTTTAAATGAAAGCTGAATTAATATTAATTTTAACTCATGCTCTTGGCCGAGATAGGTAGTCTGCATTTAGGTTATCATAGAATAGAATTAGGAGCTATTATTTTCTGCATTTAGATTAAGATAATCTTTAGCATTAGTTAGTCATTAGGTTAAATTTCTCTGATTTGTTAACAGTTTAGTTTGAGTAAACTTGGCACACACCCACCTTAGAGAGACTCTCTATTCTGAGAGCACATCATATAGGCAGCAGGGCCTTGATCCTGTGAAGGACGGTTACTTTAAACACATACAATATTGCTTTAAGTCGAGTGTGTGGGTTGTCTTTCTGTAAGTTGGCCTAGGACAGTTTTTCTGGCCAACAGGTCCCCATTGTTTGCTCGTACAAATGAGGAAATTTGTTGGTTAGATCAGTAGCAAAGTACCATTTTCCTTGTGCTGGGATTTGTCTAGCTTTAGCCACCTAAAACAAGGGAATGGTTTTCGTCCATGTATGGTGTATGCATCATCCCACAATGGTGTCACAAGGAAGAGGCTCCTTAACATCTAGATGGATGTCTTATGGTTTTGTTGTCTGCAAGTCATTCTGTTCCAAAAGTGGTGCATGGTATGGTTGAAGTAGATCCACATTAAATACTAGATGTAGACACAGGCATGAAGGAATGTCGAGCTAGAAATCATTTTCTCCAATCTATTCAAGAATAGTGTACGGACCATATTGCAAAGCTGTCAGCTTCCTGTATGGACCAGTGAAGTGTTCCTTCCTGAGATGTAACCAGACCTGATCCCCAATTTGAAATGAATGAGGGATATGATGCTTATCGTTTTGGGCCTTGTCTTTCACATTAGCTCGTTGCAACATTTCTTGTGCTTGTTTATGAATGTCGCAGATTCAATCGTAAAACCTCAATGCTTTTTCAAATTCTTGTCGGTCAGATTCGGTGTCGTTCGACTGTGTAGATGAACTAATCAAGTCAATGGGTGATAAGAGTTGAAATCCGTAACAGATATCAAACGGAATATTTCCTGTGGAGATGTGTTGAGAAGGATTGTAACTTTGTTGTATATATGGGAGGCTTTCATCCCATGTTCGACGATGCTTGTGGTTGTACATGCGGAGCACTTGTATGAAGTTGTTGATAAAGAGAGTCTCATCTCAAGTTGTTGCCAAAGAGTCTTCCAAAATATGCTGACAAATATGGCACCTCTGTCAAAAATTACGGTCATTGATAAGCCATAATTTTTCCGAACATGTTCGAAGAAGAGCTAAGCAGCTTGCTGCTCTATTGTAGTCTTCTTGCATGAAATGAGAATGGACATCTTGGAAAATGTGTCAACTACTACTAAGATCGCATCATGTTGATGTTTGGTAGTAGGATATCCTGTCAAGTAGTCCATATAAATAGATCCCCATGGTCGACTAGGAACCAGAAAAGGCATGTACAATCCTTGTCATTGATTCTACGGTTTATCAATGGCACAAACCACGCATGATTGAATGTACTTGTTGACGTCAAAATTAAGTGAAGGAAAATAGAAATACTTTTGGAGGATGAAAAGGGTCTTTGATACTCCAAATTTTCCTATAGTATTATTTTAGTATGTGTCCCAAATGAGCTTTTTTCGGTGCTCACCTGTCGGTACACAAAGGTGTCCAAGCTTGTATAGCAAGGTATCTTTCAGGAAATAGTCGGTATTGGATGGCGGGTCGGTTTGAAGCTGTCGATAAATTGCAGAAAAGTCCTAGTCTACCGAATACAATTGAGTCCAAGTAGTGGTGTGACTAGACTGAGTGATCACTATGCCTAAGGCATAGTCCGATGTGTCCATCTCAATCTCAATAGGATGATCCAAATCAGGTAACACAAGCACTGGTGAAGTACAAATCTTGTGTTTGAGCTGTTCAAAATCTTATTGTTGTGTCGATGTCCATTTGAAGATGGTTTTCCCAGTTCCTTTAGTCAACCGATTCAAAGGCCAGTCTTTGTGGCCGAAGTTGAGTATGAATTATGGATATAAATTCACCAAACCAAGAAAACTTCTTAGTTCATGAATGTTTTGAGGAAAGGGCCAATCTTTAAGGATTTGTACTTTTTCTGGAGAGACGTGAATTCCTACAGATTCGATTACATACCCAAAATATTTGTTTTTGTTCATCGTAAATGAGCATTTGTCCATGTTCAAATAGAGTCGATGTTGTTAGAGAGTGTCGAGGAGTTTTTGAAACTGTTAGACATGTTCTTCGCATGATCGGCTGAAAATCAAGTTATCGTCTAGGTAGATAATGACACACTTGCTGATAAAAGGTCGAATAATGTCATCCATGTATCGCATGAAGGTCGCAGGTACATTGGTTAGCCCAAAAGGTATGAATAACCATTCAAACAATCCTTCCTTTTTTTTGAAAGCAGTTTTCCATACATCGATGGGATCAATCAGAATTTGATGATATCTCGACTTGAGGTCGAGATTAGTAAAGGATTTAACACCTTTCAGATAGTCGATGACTTCATCTATACTTGGAAGAGGGTATATATTCTTTACCAAAATCTTGTTGAGAGCCTGATAGTCGATACACATGTGCCAAGTCTCGTCTTTCTTTGGAACGAGGACGACTGGACTTCCACAAGGAGAGGAGTTGGGTCTGATGTATCCTTTGTTGATCAAATCTTGAATTTGTCTATGAATCTCTTCATTCTCGATAATGTATCTTCTGTAAACAGATGTGTTAGGTAATGAATAACCATGAACAAGTTCAATGGAGTGTTTTACCTGGAGGTACTCTTCCTAGCTCTTGAAATTCATTCCAGCATTCATCAAGAATATTGTTTATCTTCTACTACTCTCTGAGATGCATTGGTCGAAGATTCAACTAGTTGTTGCATTCCTCCTAGGATGTTGAGGCTTAATCATGATCAATGTAAATCTCTAAGCATGGTTGATGAGCTTCTTTTTCTGTTTGGAATATATCATTGCAGCCATTGGTGTACGTCATCGCTCTGGTATACCATACCATTGGTACCATATTTTGACAATCACCTTCTAAGGCCATGACTGATAACTCCCATTTCAATCCCATAAGTAATGTTTCCCAAACAGGGCGACGACTGCGAAAAGTAGTGCCATGTCACAAATTACTTCATCTTCACTCTAAGCCATTGGATCTCAAACTTCAAAAAGTGGAAGGCGAAAGTTCTAACTCTTTACGACCAACTTTTTGTCCTTTTCCACTTTCGCCTTTGGAAGAAAATGGAAGGCAGATTTTCCAACTTTCGTGGCTGCAATTCTTCCTTCTCCTCTTCCACTTTTCTGCTTCCACCTTTGGCGAAAAACAGAATGCGAAAAGCGAAAGTCGGGTTTACCAATTTTCACCTCTGAAATTTTCTTTTCCGTTTTTCTGCTCCTGAATTTCCCTGGGTGGAAATTATTTGTAGCCTTCAATTTTTCTCTCCTATGCATCTAGGCCATCCATTCTCTGTCATCATTCAATTTGGAACATATTTTCTCATTCTTATTCATTAGCAAAGCTTATTCCTTCATTTACTGGATAAATCCCTTGCCAACTACTTAGCCCATAAATGGTGCTAACAACTGGATCCAACTAGGCATGTTATCCTCCCTGCGAGGTAGCAAAGAACCCCACAGACCAGGTGCCAAATCCATTGGGATGCTTCCAAAATTTCCTGAAATCCCCAACATACTCTAAAAATAAAACTGAACTAATACTGAAACAAACTGAAAAATTACCGAAATAAATGCTCGCCATGTCGAGCTTATTCATACCTACCTACCCTAATTACTAAGCATCAATGCTCGGTCAAGTAACTTCTGACTTCCAGTAAATCCAATCAAGCAAATGATCTCATAAACAAACTTTCTCCTCATGCTTGATCAGAAACATAAATGAAAGAATTAATGGAAAAAGGTTATGATAAATAAATTGATCTTTACTGCAAAGACATACCCAGCCATTCCTATTGCAAAGCTTCTCCACATAGTCAGCTACTGAATCATAAAACCCCTGACAACCTTCAAATTTTTTTGTCATTTGTTTACCCCAATAAGGTTGCTCCAACTATGACTCCACCTGCACACTATCAAACTACTCTTCAAAAGAATCATGCAAGGAATGTTCCTGACAACTTGGACATGAGACATCAACTTCTTCATCTAAAATCTTAGAATTTAAAACATGATTCCTTACAAGCATTTCAAAGAAAATATCATTCTGTTTTTCCATAGAATCAATAAAAATTATTTCTGAATTTAAAAAACATAAAGAAGCATCCCATTTGGAGTCCTCCTTTTCTTCTAGGTGATCTAATCCATTATTGCAGTCTGCTCCTTCTTGAGGTGTATCATCCAAGTGGCCATCCTCACATTCACAATATAAAAGCATGTTGAAATCTTCTTTAAAAACATCACCAATAGGGTTTGTAACAGGCTGGTTGCATTCTTCATAAAAAAAATCCTTATAACCCTTTTCTTACACAACATTTGGTTGATCATCTTTCTGTTTTTGTTCTAAAACCTCTTGCCTTTTTGCAAACTCTTCATCTTATTTAACATCCATTGGTACAAGGATTTCAGGATCACAAAGAAGACCATCATTAAGGAAAATGGAAAACCCCAAGTCAGTATCAACAGCATAGATAGCATGATTATCTGGTTGAAATTTTTTCTGACTCCTGACCATATCTATTATTTTGTCTCTGTATTCCTTGTTTCTGAACAACTCATTTAAAGGAATGGAAATTTTCAATGTTGAAATCTCTGTTTGCAAATTGAAAGCTCAAAGATTCTTTATGTACAATATGATCTTTTTGCCTTTCATTTTTATTTCATGTATTATGTTGGCTACTAGGAGGTTGGTTTTGATTGAACCTTCCTTTACTTACAATAAAATTGCTATTTCTCAATTTGATATTTCTCTGAACATCATTGGTTTGATCAACGTTTTTCTCACAAAAAACAGAATTGGAAGGCAGGGAAAGTTCTTCTTGTTCATATCGCTCAACCAATTCTAATTATTTTTCCATTTTATCACCATTGTCTTGGTCTTGAATTCCTTTAGACATTCTAATATTGTCTTCAACCTCCAAACAATTAATGAACATACGCTGCAATGTGACTGACTTTCTCTCCAAAAGAAGAAAATACAATTCGGGAGGAAAGGTAGTTGCATAATACAATTTTGCAGCACCTTCTAATGGTTGAATTTATTTCGGCATGTTATAATAAAAGCTTGCAACCCTCCTAATTCTTTTATTGTTATAAAATAATATTTAAACTTTCTTTTTTTCATCTTCTTTTTTCTAACTTCTTGTCACCCTATTAAAGAAAGAGCCAAAATATCCAATTGTGATTTGAATGGTGGAAGATCAAAACCCTTAGAGAGAACTTGTTCTTGATCTAAATTTGAGGTGTGGGTGTCATGTGGTTGTTTTGTTTCACCTAATGGGTTGTCAACCACATCTACCTCCCTAAGGACGAAATTCCATTATCCATTACTTCTACTTCATCCATCAAGAAAGGAGTGGTCAAGTTCATTATTCATAATTGAATCCTCCATAAGATTCCATCCCTTTGGTTTGTATGACATAATATGCATTGAAATTCTATTTTACCATAATCCAAAAAATATGTGTATTTATGGATTTTGATGTCCATTTTTGTCAATGAGGAGCGTAATCAAATGCTTTTAGAGGAGATTTTGAAGGACAAACTAAAAATAGTCACATGCATAGTTTTAATGAGATAAGAGCTTTGAGCCAAATGATTGGTGACACATAAATTTTGGCATCACTTTTACTATTGTTTACCTTCCTTATCTACCTTTTGACCTACTCTTTTCCATCCATATATATCCTTACTCCATTCCACAACCAAAATAGTGATATTCATATCAAGGGTAATAAAGGTAATATGGATTGGTTTTGTAAGCATCTTCTTTATTTTGATAAGTTAAGTATCATGTATTACCTTGGGTTGCTTATGTTGGACCTAATATTATGTTGCCTCAAGTTGTGAAGGTTTTTGTAGCATGATCAGATCAATTAAAATCCTTTTATATCCACGATACATATTCCATACACAACAACAAATATAAAAGATTCTTCCTTTTAATGATCAAGGGATGCGTGAAAAAATGAATACACTCTACGAATAATTGAATATACCGTAGTTACATTGATGGCCAATAATTGAAGATACCATCAAACAATAAACAATTTTTGAAGATACCCATTTTCATTCATGAATACGGGGTACTCTAGAATAGTTAAAGAAACAATTAAAGTAGTTGTTACAATGATCAATGTAGATGCTATGATCTTAACCGTATTGCAACATCTATGCTTGTATCTTTTATTGTTCATATGCAATGGTACTCTATGAATAGTAAATCCATTAATGTAATTTAGAACTAAAACTCATAGATTCATGGAAGCAATTATTGGCATTAGTTATGACCAATTATGAAATATACCCTTATATATGTATAAATAAGGGGTAGGTCTCTTCATCAATTCGATCAGAGATATGTAGAGATTAATGTTTTAATGAGTATATCTATTACCAACTTTTGTCTTCTTGTTAATAGAAAAATTTGCATTAAGTTCATTCATGTGTTTGAATTATTTCTTTAGTATTGTATTCAACCTACAACACACCATTCCAAAGGAGTAAGGACCCATTTAGTCGATTCAATTGCTGTCATTGTTAATTAGGTTTGTTTTTGTTATTGATTAGGTTTTTTCATTGTTAATTAGGTTTTATTTTCAACTTCTATTTATGATTTGTGCTAATATTAGTAGTTAACATCGACCTAAAATAATTGCACTCTAAAATTAACCTAAGACTAAGCATCTTCTAGAGGGACATGTCATCATTGATTTTACAAGAATCATTAACAGTTTCCTGTGTAGTGAAATCTACATATAACTATTTTTTTAATTCCCCATCGTGGTTGTATATCCGATGGCCCTTCCTATGATATATGATGATCATGCCATAACACCGATGACAAATGTCGTTGGTTCTTCTGTTTTTTGTAGGTATATGTGTCGGATATCCGATGGTCATGTGGTCGAATATTCAACAATATTTCCTACGGTTCTGGCGATCATGCTATACCATCAACGGCATATGTCGTCGGTATTTCTATTTTTTTGTTGGTATATGTGTCGGATATCCGACGGATATGTTGTCGGATATCCAACAACTATATGGTTAGATATCCACCCTTCTGTAAAATAATTTGGGTCAGATATCCAACTGTCTTGTGGTCATATATCTGACTTGTAGTTGTCAGATATTCGACGTGTATATTTATAGATCTATGGTCGATTATCTGACAATTTCATGTTGGATATCCGACGAGACCATATTGCTATCGGATATCTTCCGATAGTCAACCAGTGTTTAAAAAAGGAGAGGCTTGTCGGATTGTCGACAACTTGATGTCGAATATCAAACATATATGTCGTCGGATTTTGGGTTCATATTTTCAACGGAATTTATTATGTATTGAAAAGTGAAATTAGCCTCTTGATGAAAAGAATTGATTATGCACTAACTTCTTACCTACCACTAGGATTTCCTTAGGCTTAGATGTTAGGAGTAGTCCAACTTCTTCATTAGTAATTACTGTGGCCATCAACAAGGGAAATTTGATTTTACCGAGGATTACTCCCTAGATCCCTAGTAATATAGGACACTCACTTGAGTAAATTATTCTCTAGTCACTCAGTGTTGATATTTGTGGTTTTGCACTACTAATTCAAATGATGATAGAGGTTTCTTCCCTCCTTACCCAGAGGTTGTTACACTTCATTCATAGGATTATGTCTCTTTTCTAGCACTCTTCACCTTCTAGGGTTCACCCTTTTTGTGTAACCCACTTGTATGTGATATATCATTTCATTTAATTTGTACTATTTTTCTCACCTTTTAGGGGTGCTTCATATATCCCCTTTTTTTTCTATAAATAATTGTTGTATTTTTATGTCCCCTTTATCTATTCGGTCTTTCAAGCACATTTATAAATTTAATTCCATTTTAGTGCAACAATATGAACAATTATTCTTTGATAATGTCTGTGGGCACTTTGGATTATCATCTTCAATCACCACCAACCATGAAAACAGCCTCCTAATCCAATTTTGGCAATTGTTGTGGGGATTGATGGATATAATGTTGAAGAGAAGTGTTGCCTTCCACCCATATACATATGGTAGAATTGGGTAGTAAATGACACCATTGTTTAAATTTTTCATATTTCCAATCATAAGCATGAAAAAAGATGGGATACCGAGATCCCCTATGTGAAACACAACTATAATCAAATAATACATAATATGATTGGAAATTTACATTTTTAAATGTGTATTGGCTTCTTTCCAAAGGATCCATTATCCATTCTAGGCTCTATTGTTAAGGTGATGATGGTGAAGGAAGTTGTTGCACATGGGAAATCAATTTAGTTCATTTACCACATTAGAAAAATGCATGAATAAGATTATGAGGCTTTGTAGAAAAGACAACATAAGGATAAACATGATAAAAAATAGCAGATAATTGGTTTTGCATAGAAATTGATACATTGTAGAGAAATTCAATAAGAAATTCCCATAATTGAGAGAGTAGTTTTCGAGGTCCAAAAAAAACTAAGAATGGAGGTTTGTTCCTAGAGGATATTTCAAGTGGACTAATTCTCAAATAATTTTGGATTTTTGTTATAGAATTTGCTAACTTTTGTGCAAGTATGGTTGCACAAAGTTGTGCACTGCTTTAAGTTGTGATTATGTACAAGATAGTTTCGTGTAGATTATGCAAGTGTAGTTAGTAGTTCCTTCCAAGATATTATTGAATGGAAGAGTCATGTGGGGTAGCTTCACTAAGAATTTAGTTGTGGATTCTTGTGTTGCAAGCTTGTTGTGTGGGAAGTTAGTTGGTTATGCTAACATTTTATCACTTATCTCTTTTGCAATGGCTTAGTTGCAAGACTAGTGCACCTCAGTATAGCAACATATTGTGCACTAGTACACTTTGACACAATTGGCATCCATCATGGCATAAATACATATGGTCATGAATTGTATTCCATTATTGTCTCTTCCTCTTCCCCAAACTTTGTGCCATATTGTAATTTGTAATTGTAGAGAAGCTAAAAATTTGAGAAAATAAGTGATGCATGTTGTTGAAAATGTAATTTAGAAAGATATTCTTTGTATTATTATTATTATTATTATTATATTGTACTTTTGTTATTCCTCCTTTGGGAGTTTTTTTTCCTCGATCGAGGATTTCATTGATGTAATTGGTCATGTAAGAGTCGAGGTAAAACCTCTATTGTAAGCTGGGGCAATAATCCCAAAAAGAATAAGTGTAAAATGTATTTTGAGTCTCCCTAAGAGAAGTCATCCCAATCAAGTAGAGAAGTCATCCATGTTGGGGAAAAAGATCACTCAACTGAAGAATATAAATAGGGAGGTGCTCTTCCTCACTTGGATACACAACAATCAAAAGAAAGTTCGCACCAAGGAAGAGAAGAAGAAATTTTGCTGGGATAGAAGAAGAAGAAGCTGCATAAGTTATCTTATCTTTGGGTTTTCTATCTTTGTTTGGCATTGTACTAAGTGACGAATCTATACAGAATAAGTTGTTGTGTTTTCTCGCTTGTGGTTTCCCGGGATAAAATATTTGTGTATTTATTTTATGTTGCACTTGTCTATATTTCAGTGATCCTGTTGCATTAAATTAAAGATATAACATATTTGAATTAAAGTGCAAAAATCTAACATGGTATCAGATCCACCCTAAAAGAAGGCACTATGCATATGTTACTGTCGGAAGTAAGAGATTACGGCTCCATGTTTTCTATATGTCCATCCATAGATTAAGATCCACTTTTGCATCATTGAAGTCACCATACAAGGGTGCATCTTTTTGTGGAGGAAGATTCAAGTTTTACGGTTTTTCATATTTTTGACATAAAAATCGTTGGGGACAAGACTAGGGCTCCATGCTTCGGGACTTTCTGTCCACCAATTAAGTCTGAACCATACATTCTCCAACTCACCCTAGGAGGGAAAATCTTTTTTTGGAGTTGGAATTTAGATCCGAGGATTTTCATTTTTAACCTCCTCTCTACTATCGGGGCAAAACTATGGCATCAGGATTTCTGCAGTTCTATCCACAGTTTTTGGAAAAGGACACCACTAGACAACGTGCCTCAAGGATGCTCATATTCTATCTAGGCATAATTTCAATATTCCAAGTTTGAAAAATTAGGGTTTCTTTGTCAAACCCTAGGTCAACCAAGTCAAGGAGTAGTTTGAGCATCTCAAATTGGTAAGATATATTTCCTTGTTATTTCCATATGAGGTTTTGATATCAATATGATGAATCATACCAATATTGAGGACAAGATTGAACGAGCTGGAAACTTTCGAGCATGGAAATATAGAATTTCTCTTATCATAGAAGAGAATGATTTGGATAACTATGTAACTGAGGAGGTTCCAAAACTACAGGGACAAGAGGCTAAGGCTACTCACAAAAATATCATAATTAGATCCAGGAGGATTATTGTGGAATCAATCAAATATTTCCTCATTCCTCATGTCCCTTCATTGAAGAATCCTAAGAATATATTTGATGCTTTGACCAAGCTATATGAAGGGAAGAACATCAACCAAAAGATGACCTTGAGGAATCAACTCAAGAATGTGAAGATCCAAGACTCATAGACCATCTAATATTACATCTCAAGGGTCTCTCAAATTAAGGAGCAACTTGAATCCATTGAATAGAATGTTGAAGAAGGAGAGATAGTAATGACCACATTGAATGGACTTCAGAAATCATGAAACTCTTTTGTCCGTGGAATATGCGCTAGAAAGAAACTTATCAAGTTCAACAAATTATGGGAGGAGTGAACCTAAGAAGAATCTTGACTAGTGTCAAGAGAAGAGAAGATGGGATATGATGATGATCAATCCCTAACAACTCATGCAAAGAAGGATAGAGGCAAGATGGAGGATTACCCTCACTAAAGGCCTAAAAGATTCAAAAAGAATCATAGATATAAACGTGACTTATCTAGTCTCAGATGTTATACATGTGATGAGAAATGCCACTTTGAAAAATATTTCCTCATAAACAAAGGATCCAACAAAACAAACAAGAAGAGGGATCATGCTCACATTGCTGAAGAAGATGAACCAGAAAGGAAGGAAAACAAGGGAATATTCTTCAAGTGATGAGGAATATGTACTTTGATCCAGAAGGATTCATCCCATGACAAAGAAGAACCTCTTATCCATCTTAGTATTTGGATAATAAGGGATGCAGTTGTGAATGAAGAAGAAGGGACACTTAGATTCAGATCCAGTACATAGTCCCATGTGATCTATGGTGTAGAATACTTGATCAGCATTTTTTATTATAAGCAACAGAAACACGGGTCCTCAAAATCAAACAATGGAGTAGAGCACATTGTTAGAGACTCCAATAATTCTTGCAAGGAGATAGATATCAAGAAGGACTCCACCAAACAAACAAAGATTAGTGTTTAAATTATTATTTCCTATTTACCTAGCTACTTAAATAAGATTATTCAATTGTGTACATATTTATGTTCCTAGATTTGAGGAAATGTATTATGCATGCTAGAATGTTTACATTCATAAACAAAATACTACTATGCATGTGATGGGTAAGTGGCATATGGTGTTGTAAAACATTACATTGCTACTTATCTAGAATGAAACCTCCTTACTGACATATTGGGAGTAATGCACGCTCTTAATAATGTTTTGTTAGAGATGGATGGCATCTAGAAAGTACTGTATGTATATAGGATGGATGTTGAAGCATTGGCTAAGATAGTTGCATGATTGTGTAGCATATTCCTTTATAAGAATTTGTCATTATTAACATGTTTTGTAAACTATGAAATGTTTCTAATCATGCAACTAAATTTGACTTGTAGGAAGGATCATATGCAATCAACTATAACAGAAGAATGATGAGGCTTGTTTTGAAGAACAAGTGACAATGATTCAAACATAACACTCAAAGTAGATTTACTCAAATAAATCACATGAAGAAGAACTTGAAGCTCCTAGATTCATAGGAATAGTTGTAGAAGAGGGGACTTTAGAAGAACATGATGACCATGATATGACCGAGCCATAAATACTTGTAGATCCACCCTAAGAGGTAAGCTCCTAGATTCATAGGAATAGTTGTAGAAGAGGGAACTTTAGAAGAACATGATGACCATGATATGACCAAGCCATAAAGACTTGTAGATCCACCCTAAGAGGTAAACACCCACAAGAGAATACCAACATGGGCATGAGAAGCAATCCAAGATATAGAGAGGTATTGTTCTCCATATGGTACTTCCAGAGAAAGAAAGAGTCTGAGACCATACTCCAGCTATGTGGTGATTCTTTGTGACATCATTAATGAAGAACCTTCCAACTATGAGGAAGCAGCAGAACAGAAGGAATGGAAGGATGCCATGATGAAGAGTATCAATCGATCATGAAGAACAATGTTTGTTAGGTTGTGGGCCCGAGACCATAAGCCAAGTATGTAGTGTCTTCCAAATGGATCTACAAGATCAACATGCAGCAGATGGCAACATCAAGAAATACAAAATAAGGTTCGTGGTTTCTCTCAGAAAGAGAGAGTTGATTATGGTGAGACATTTGCTCCATTGAACAGACACACTTCTTCAGTGAAGTAGAAGTGCATATCGAACAACTTCCAAGACTAGGGACTCTCTACAGAGAAGTTCTAGGGAAAATTTTAAGGATCCATGCTTATTTAAAAGCGTATAAACCTTGGTGAATCTTACCAATTCTGAAAATGTCAACTATAAAATATTTGGCTATATTTTTCTAAAATTATTTCAATTTAGAAGGATTCTATGTAGTTTATATAATAATTTGGCAATTTTTAGAGGGAAAAAATTTTACTCCATCAAAATTGGGAGAAATGGGGCTTCAAAAACAACAAATGGGAAAATCTTTTTTTAGGAAAAACCATGGAAAAATAGCCCATAGGATAAATTCCCCCCCTAATATTTTCCTTGTGACAAACAGAGAGAGCCACATGTGCATAGATTGAAGAAGGATTTGTACGAGCTTAGAAGGAACCGATGGGATAACACATATAGTTACATGAGGAGTTTGAGGATCACCTAGAATGATGGAGATCTCAACCTTTCCTGTAGGGTTGAATATGGAATCCTATAGAGAATGAGAAGCTCATAGATGGGTGCAAGAGGAACTTTCAACAAAGTTCGAGATGGAGGATATTGGTATCCAGTGACCTTGAGATATGACATAGATGGATACACAGAATATCAACAGTAGAGGAAGCTACATGCCACTCTAGAGCAGAATGTCTTGATGCAGAGAATACAAGATGCAGAGGGAGGATGGTGCACTGCTTTAGAGGGAGTGACTACAGTAGATATTAGGTTCAAGAATATTGACATGATTCTTGGGATTATATTTGTGGCAAAATTCAGAAGATATTTTCCTTAGCCAAGGAAAATATGTGATCATGATCCTAAAGAGGTTTGAGATGTTGGATTCCGAGGCTACACCATTGGCATCGAACTTGAATTTGTTGTGTGATCCTATTTCAGAGATAGTTGATGCCATCGTTTACATGCATATGATTGGTTCATTGATATACCTGATGAACACAAGGCCAAATATTTTCTTTGCGATGAACACCTTTATCCAGTACATGGTGGAGCCATATATGTTCACATGGTTGAGACAAAGAATTAGCTATGGTACCTTAAGGGTATGAGCGAGTGTGGCCTCAAATATGAGAGAGATCAGAGGATCTATCTATAGGGATATGTAGACTTTGACTGGGATAGTAGTGCTACAAATAGAAAGAGCACTCTAGGCTATTGTTTCAATTAGGGATCTGGTATGATCCCTCGGTTTAGTAGGAAGTAGTTGAGTGTGGAACTAAGTACAACCGAGGAAAATTACATTGTAGCCTATTCGGCTAGTTGCGAGGTAGTATGGCTCAGAAAGATACTATCATATTTGTTTGATCTTGAGTTAGAGGCATCTTGTATCTTTTGTGACAACCAGAGTTGTGTAAAGTTGTCCGACAAACCAATGCTCCATGAAAATTCTAAGCATATTGAGATCAAGTATCACTATATCTGAGATATGGTCCAGAGAGGAGTAGTGAAGCTCCAGTATGTGGTGATAGATGAGCATACAGTCAATATGTTAACCAAGCCGTTAGCAAGAGTAAAGTCTGAGTACTTCAGAGAGAAGCTTTGAGTTATCCAGATCAATGTTCCTCGAAAAAAGGAATGTAGAACAATGTCTGGAAGATGCAAATGCACCAGGGTTGTATATACATGGAGTAAGATATAGGTGGTTCATAAGTATGTAATGCATATATGATGCTCCTAGGTTGTATCCACATGTCTGAAGACGTTGGTGGTCCATGGGTCATAAAGCATCAGGGATGCGCCTGGGATGTATCTACATGGAGGAAGACATAGGTGGCCCGTAAGGATGTAATGCATCTAGAATGCTCTTGGGATGTATCCACGTCTATGAAGACTCAAGTTGACTAAGAGAGAGTCATAATATATATGGGATGATATCCACTGGGTGGAAGAGTTAGATGTTCCTGGGTTGTATCCACTGGGTGGAAGAGTTAGATGTTCCTAGGTTGTATCCACTGGGTGGAAGAGTTAGATGTTCCTGGGTTGTATCCACTGGGTGGAAGACGTAGGTTGACTGAGAGAGAGAGAGAGATAACACATTTGGGTTGATCTCCATCAAGTGGAAGATGTAGATGTTCATGGGTTTTATCCACTGGTTGGAAGGTGCAGGTTGTCTAATGGACATGATATATGTACCTGGGATTCTCTCCACATGGTGGAAGGCATGTATGCTCTTGGGTTGAGCTTCAGAGAGTGGAAGATATAGGTTTTCTACAAGGATGTAATGTAGGCATACGGAATGTTCTCCATGAGATGATGAGATTATCTGGATACGATGGGATGATAGTATGAGACACAAGTGTGTGACCCTGGGTTGTACCTACTTGGTGGCTTGCTCGTATAGATGATGAAGTCATATATGGGATCTAGGCCTACATCCAGCATGAAAATGGGTTGGCTCTATATAACTTCTCATGACGTATAGATTCGATAGATATCACTAGTCAATGCTTGACGAGATGAAGAGTTGTTTCAACTATGATGATGATGTCCAACGATGATGATGATTTCCAGATATTGTGTCCAATCGTGGGGATGAGCGGGTCAGAATAATACCTTCCTTGTTAAGAGGGAGTGTTGTTGAAAATGTAACTTCGGAAGATATTCTTTATATTATTGTTATTATTATTAGTATATTGTACTTTTGTTATTCCTCCTTTTGGAGATGTTTTTCCTCCGATGGGGGATGTCATTGATGTAATTGGTCATGTAAGATTCGAGATAAAACCTGTGTTCTAATATGGGGCAATAGTCCCCAAAATAATAACTATAAAATGTATTTTTGAGTCTCCCTAGTAGAAGTTGACCCAATCAAGTAGATAAGTCGACCCTGTTGGGAAAAAATATCACCCAAATGAAGAATATAAATAAGGAGGCGCTCTCCCTCATTTGGATACACAACAATCACAAGTAATTTCACTCCAGGGAAGATAAAGACAAGTTCATTGGAATAGAAGAAGAAGAAGTTGCAGAAGTTATCTTATCTTTGGGATTTCTATCTTTGTCTGACATTGTACTAAGTGACGAATCTATACAGAAGAAATTGTCGGGTTTTATCCCCTGTGGTTTCCCAGGATAAAATATTTGTGTCTTTATTTTATGTTGTGCTTGTATATCTTTTAATGATCCTATTGCATTATATTAAAGATCTAACATATTTGAATTAAAGTGCAAATCTCTAACAATTCATATCCATCAGCTTAGCTATTTATGTTGTTCATTTTATTGTACAATGGTTCCTTTGGTTCTATTCTTCATTTTGATGTGATTTATATTGTATTTTCACTAAATGGTTATAAAATCAATAGTTATAACTACCGCAAAATGCATCATTGATGATTAAGCAGTACCTAGTTTTGGAGGATATAAATTTAGAACCAAATTATCCCAAGAATCGTTCTCTAATTATATATGGACAAGGTCACCCACAATCGACTTGGGTTATTTCTTTTTTTACGATACCTTAAGAAAATATACTTAGTGTATTGCTCGATAGAATATTTTGTTGTTTGTGGTAAAGAGGAAACAATTTTCTTATTTTCCTACATCTCATGCAATAAATTAAAAATTACTAAACTAGCATGGGCTATTCACTAGAAGAACTATACATAATATGACTTATACACACTAAATGGGTCCAAAAGAAATTTAGAACAATTGATCAATGAAATTGAGTGTTATAACATCCTTCAGGTATGTTTGGGTAAGGTCAATATTACCACGATTCCCACACCCTCGTTGATCAAAGTTTTCAAAAATATACCCTCTAATGCAAAAATTGCATTAGATGTTGTTGAGCGCATAGTTGCAAAAATCGTCAACATAGAAAAATTTTGGTCCATGTAGTCACTAGATAGGGGTGTTGCTAGAGGTACATCAATGTCATTATTCCAATAGAATTGATGGTTTTTCGATCCAAGCCTCGGTTATCGATTTATGGCGAGTTTCAACTCACTACCAAAAGCCATTCAGGGACACTTAGCGAATTTCAACTCAAGGCATAAAATCCAAATCAAGCAATGGGATTGAGTGTCATTAACTCTTGTAGGTATGTTTATGCAAGGCTGAGATGACCATGATACCAACCCCCTTGCTTGGCACATTTTCCAAAAAAATAGCCTCTAATGAAAAAATTGCATTAGATGTTGTTGAGCAAACCCTAGTTGTGAAAATTGTCAAAATAAACAACGTTTGATCCCTGTATTCACTAAAAAGGTGTGTCCCTAGTGTTACTTTGATGTCACAATTCCAACAGAACTGATATTTTTTCCATATGATCCTTGGTTATCGAGTTATGGCAAGTTTCAACTTGCTACCAAAATCCATTTAGGAACACTTGGTAAATGTTAACTAGGGGCATAAAAACCAAACCAGGCAATCGAATTGAGTGTATTTACCTCCTATAGGTGTGCTTCGTAAAGTGAAATATGACCATGATTCCCATAGCCTTGCTAGACATAGTTTTCAAAAATTTACCCTCCAATACAAAATTCACAATGGGCGTAACTAAGCACAAACCTAGTTGCAAAAAACATCGAAATAAACAATGTTCAGTCCATGAATTTACTAGAGAGGGATGCCCCTAATGGTACTTTGATGTCACAATTCCAACGCAATTAATGGTTTGTCCATATGAGAATCATTTCTTGATTGATGGTGAGTTTCAACTCGCAACCAAAATTATTTCAGGAACACTTGGGGAATTTGGACCAAGGGCGTAAAAACAAACACTAATTGAGTTTCATTACTTCTCACAGGTGTGTTTAAAAAGGTCAAGATGACCACGATTCCCACACCCTCCTTCAAAAAACTATTAAAAAATATACCCTCTAATTCCAAAATTGAATTGCATGTTGTTGGGAAAACCTAGTTGTGAAGAAAGTCAAAATAGGAAACCTAATGTCCATGTAGTAACTCGATAGGGGTATTCATAGGACTACTCAAATGTCATGATTCCAACATAACTCACAGAGTTTTCATCTGAGTGTTGATTTATTGGTTATGGTGACTTTCAACTCACTTCCAAATCTATTTAGAGACACTTTCAACTCACTTCCCACATATGTGCTTGGCCATTGTTGACACGGTCTTACTGCCCACGATCGCATGGGATATTTCAATTCAAAATTGACCCCTTGTGCAAAATTGAGATTGGCCATCATTGAGAAAAACCCTAATTTTGGAGATGGTATAATACGATCGTTTTCAGGAAATTTAAACACGGTAGAGCGGTTACCATGGGTGATACCCCACATCCTTAATCAATTGTTTCATGATTGAAGTTACAGTTTTTGTTCTATGGCTGGTTGCAAGAAGTACCCTAAGGCCATTAAGGGACAACTTGCAAATTTTCTCCAATGGCATGAAATCCAAACTGGGCATCATAATTGGGTTTCGTCAACTCCCACATACATGCTTGGCCAGTGTGGATGTGGTCTCAATGTCCATGGTTTCCCAAGATATTTCAATTCAAAATTGACCCCCTTGTGCAAAATTGCCATTGACCCTCACTGAGCAAAACCCTACTTCTAATGATTATATAATAAGATTGTTTATGGGCAATTGAACAATGAAACAATGGGTCTTTGGTACCATGAGATTAGGAGAACTTCCATAAATGAGTGAGACAACCTTCTTGGAGGAAAAAAACAATGCCCAAAATAGTAACATAAGTTAGGGAATTTCTTGAAGAAACCACTAAGCTCCTCCTCCAAGAGAAAAGTGTGCAAGAGATCATAATCTTAACCATTATAACCGCCTCCATGAATGAAAGAGAGCTCAATTTGACCATGTTCTAGAGTTAACTGAGATAAATGTAAATAACAACCAAAGAACATAACAACTATGAAAACCAAAAACATTATTTGTGGAAAATGAGAATTGTGTGAAAACTTATATAGTCGCAATGCCTCAAATAGTCCCAAGTATATCAATGTTTAAGGAACTAGTATCACTTGGTTAGGGAGTCTTGCAATTGTGTGTTTATACTTGGAAGACACAAGTGAATTATGGCATCTATTCAATTGAATTATGGCATGTGTAATTCTATTTGATTACAGACTTGTATATTTGCAAAGTCAATGTTGAAAAACAAAATATTTGTATATACTGAGACATGAAGAGGGATTGAGACTTAAGGTTATGTAATACACTTTCCAATTGATAGTTAAATTGTATAACAATTTTTATGATCTGTTAAAATTGTTGCATGATTTACATAATTGGAATGATTTACATGTTTTACTTATCTCATATTTGATTATGGTATGTCCACTTTGATATGATGTAATATGATTATGGTCCATTTTCATAGGTTGTAATATTAGCGATATAACATAAATATGAATTAATGCATGAAATAAATACTAACTTTTCATTTTGAATATTTTTTTTTGCGGAAAACGGGTCTGTTGGATTATCAGATTAATGATAATCATGATCCAGATTACGTTTAGTCTAGATCATATATGGGAGTTGAGGATGGAGATGGAGATGATACCCAGGAGGACGATGACGATGATGATGATGAGGTTGTTGCTAGTGGTATCCAACGATGTTGATAATTTGAATTGTATCATGGATTATTGCTCAGATATCATTATGATACATGATGTTGATCTTATCAGTATTATTTTGTTAATTTATATATATTGGAGGTAATCTATGTAATTTGGATGCATATTTTATGATTTTGGTACTTTGGATGGGTGTTTTCAACTTCAATTAAATTTCTTCATAAATTTTATGGTATAAATTTGAAATGGGATATCTGTTTTTTTAGATCTTCATAAATGTTATGATATAAATTTAAAATATGATATCTGTTTTTTTAGATATATGTTATTTGACATGATATTTATCTAATATTGGTATATTTGACTCACTTATTTCAATTATAGATGATGATGATGTTATCAGAATTATCTTGTTAATTTGTATATACTGGAAGGTGTAGATGTTTTTTATGGAAATTTAATAAATATAAGTATATTGCTAGTTTGTATGGATGCTATCAATTTCCCTAAAAATTGCTTATAAATGTTATTCTATTTAATATTTGAAATGCAATTATAGTTTGTCTATAATCATATATATTATTTAAGAGTTATGATATATTTAACAAATTTAATTGACTTTTAAAATATTAAGTTAATAAAGTGGAAGCTATATAGAGCAACATGAGGTGATAAATTGGAAGCATAATGTGGCTCTAAAATGAAAGCAAAACTCGACATTAAAATTGAAGACATGCTTGGTGTTATTTTTACTCTAAATATGAAGCTAAATTGGTTGCTTAACAAGAAGCAAAATTGGGTGCTAACTAGGAAGCAAACTCCAACACTAACTGGAAGCAAACCCTGGAGCTAAAAAATAAGCAAACCAGGCGCTAAATAGGAAGCAAACCTTGACACTAAAAGGAAGGAAGCAAACCCTAGAGCTAAAAAAGAAGCAAAACCAGGCGCTAAATAGGAAGCAAAACTTGGCCCTAAACGGAAGCAAACCCTGGAGCTGAAAAGGAAGCAATTCTAGAAGCAAAATTTAGTGTCAATCAAGGAGCAAAACTTGGTTTCACTTAGGAAGTAAAAAAAGAAGCAATTTAAGAAGCAAATATGGAAGCAATAATTTCTCAGTCGACACTATTCTTGGTGCTATTCCCGGTACTATTCTAGATGTTAAAAATGGAGCAAAGGTCAGTGATATTCCTCGTGCTACTTTCAACACTAAAAATAGAGAAAAATTAGGCGCAATTCTTGGCACAGAAAATGATGCAATTCAAAGAAGTGGTGTGGTAACGGGTTTAACGCCTTCCATTGAGCTTAACTCATGGGAAAAAATACACTAAATTCGGGCGCTATTTCCGACACTAATGGATTATTTTGTTGTAGAGACATGCTACGATTTCATGCATATTTCCTAAGAGATTATTATGATTATATAGTTCTACATAAGGTATTCTAGGGATACACTCAGATGATTGTTCAAGGAATATTGCATAGGTGACTGCATAGGTGATTGTAGTTGCAAATTGAAGGAATTTAGAATAGTTGAAATCAAATGGAAGGTGAAAAAAGCAATGGTCATTTGATGGGGACGGTAGGATACTTACCACCACAATTGACAAGAGATAGAAACACAAGGTGATAACATGATACTCACCACCATGATAAATAGTGGATACATAATACACTATATGTGCTTCCAAAATTACAATGGATATGGACCATTGAATTAATCATAACCTAAAATCATACTAGATGGACCTCAATGAGCAGCTTCCAGACTATGGGGGGGGCATATCTGCTTACCTCACTAGTGATATTCCATACACATGAGGAGCTAATGGAAATATGTAGGTGTTCAAAGGACTTTAGTACCGAGGTTAAAGGTGATATGACCAAAGAATACTATGTTGTCTAGGTGTTGCAAACGCAAAGGATGACCTCTACACAAATGAACTTAAGTTGTTTTGAATATAAATTTAATTCACACTCAATTTGGAATTAATGTAAAGGAAAGTTAGTTTATGGACAAGGGTTTGATATCCATTCTAAACATCCAAGGCATTATTTCTTGTCACTTAGGTTTTTCCCTATTCCATCCTAACAAACTTCAGCATAAGTAAACATGCCCGTTAGGAAATAATAATGTAAAAAAACCATATAATTAGATATAACACATAATGAAGAAGAATATTTATATTGTGGAAACCCAAAACCAAGAAAACCACCAACAATATACATATTACCCTTGAACACTCTATACAAGGCATGGCCAATCCAACCATCACCAACCACTCACATGCCAACACCAACCAATTTAGGCACTTTAAAATGGTTTTCCTTAAGACCTTAAGTAGGATTCATCACATGCAATACCATGGGACACCCAAATCCATGGGTCCGTAAACCACCAACAGTTACCCATCTTTGACTCTTTTACTGAGTAAAGTTTAACCTAATAATCCCCTCCCTTAATCTGACTTGTGGTAATCACTAACCCACCTCAAAGTATCTAGGAATTCAACTTGTACCCCTTATTCATTCTACCTAAATATACCTCTATAATTTTCATAGGTGACTCACTAATCCAAGCGTACGCATGCCTAACCAAGTCTTACAACTGTATGCCCATTTACATTGTGACCAAATTCCAACTCCATAAAAAATTATTATAGTGAATTGATCACTTCTTCATCAGCACATTCCATGTGCTCATACTCAATTTTTAACATGCCTTTTTAGTTGTAATTAACCATGGTTCACATATCCATTAACCATATCAATGTCAGCAACCGTGGCTTCTAAGACAATTGCATTTTACTTCAACCTAATTCTAATTCAAGTTGTTATAAAATAATATGAAAAAATGCATATAATTAGCAAGCACACATAATGAAGAAGAATATTTTTATTGTGGAAACCCAAAACCAGGAAAACCACCAACAATAGATTTTTTACCCTTAACCACTTTGACCAATGCATGGCCAATCGGACCATCACCGGACACTCACAAGATAACACATGCCAATTTAGGCACTTTACAATGGAGTTCCTCAAGAACTTAAGTAGGCTTCATCACTTTCAATACCATTGGAAAATACCATGACACACCCAAAACCATGGGCCCGTAAACCACTAACTATAAACCCATCGTTGACTCTTTTACCTAGTCAAGTTTAACATAACACCTCAAGCCTAGGTTTATGAAGATATAGATGGTGTTTGAGTATGAAATTCTCATGGATAAGGTCAAATATATGTATTTGCAATATCTCATTATAAACATTATGAGAGAAATGGTGAAAATGTATCCTCCTTCATTGGAATCAGTTTAGAAGGGAAAGATTGGATATGTGCCCCAATTCTACATTCTATTAAAGTGTTGGATTTGTTGTGAATTCTAATTAGTACATGATTTGGACCTACTCCTATCATAGATATTGTTTTGGGGCCCATTTAGTTTAGTCTTGAAGTAGTGGATGATGAACTTCGATCCTTACAAAGAACCTTTCATGATTCAACATATTTGGGTTCTTTTCCCAAGACTACTAATTGAACTTTGGTTAGAATAGACCTTAAAGGCTAGAGAAAATGTGCTTGGTAAGTTCATATCCCTAGAAGAATATTGTATGCATCATTAAGAGAAAAGGGTTGTAAAAGTCCTCATGAACTTGGACCTAGGTAAGGGGTTACAAGTTGAGTTGAAGATTGAGTGGGGTCTTGGCATTTTCACGCAACCCTTGGACTACTGGAAATTACTTTTTAAATTTTCTATGTGTCATGAAATAGGACATCTCTAAAGAGAGCGTACCTCTTAAAAACCCAAGTATTTTTCCAAAAATACCTTGGTGAAGAAGACAAGGGCCATGGATGACTCAATTTTGGAAGCAATTGTGGGAGATAGACTTGTCTCTTCTTCCAAAGGTGAAAGAAGCTTAGAAAAAAACTTACCCATAGTTACAGAGGCTCAACCACTTTCGAGTTCAAAATTTTAGGAGGACGAGACCAAAATGGATACACCACCTAAGAATGTTATGCTTACTTCTTTGTCCCCTAATCTTTGTATTTCTTCTTATCCTCTATCACAAGTTCTAGGATTTGTTAGTTTAGTGGAGAATGGAATAAAGAGTGTGGACCCTACCTCAAACTTAGCCATTAGGGTTCCTAAATCCCTTTATACTTTCTCACTTGGGTCTCCTTAATCCCCTATTTACGTAAATGAAAGATCAAAGAGAGGGGTTGGCGATAATCATTCTATCATATTGAAGGACAAGAGTGTCCCTCCGTCGTCCATCCAAACACTTCAATATAGGAAATTTATCAATGTGGAAGATAGAATAGCACTTTAAGTGGGGCTTGTCCCCTTACCTAAAGTCCCTACCCATGCTGAAGAAAATTGAATATCTCCAAATCCTCCATGGAAGTACAAGAAGGAAAATGATTAACGATTAAATGGTTTCTTAGAGTAGGAAAACCCTCAAAGAAAGTGAAACCATGATCCTTCTCTATTTAAACATCAAATGGGTGGGGGTTGCCCAAAAACAACAAGCCCCAAGAAGTTTTCTTTATGTTATCGCCTGAATGCGATTCTATTTCAATAAACAAAGTGTTTAGGGTCAAGGGCCATAGAGGTCTTGCCTATATTCTAAAAAAATCGAAGTTTTGTGCCTCAAATGTTGATGGTATGTGTGTGGTTTAGTGATAGGTTCAAATTCTAGTTTCAATGATTTCACTACAAATCTTCTTCTTGCAGGTATAATCTTATAGAGGGAATCTAATATTTAAGATGGGTTCTCATAATTATTAACCTATATGTGCCTTATGAAGAGGTAGGGTCAAACCTATATGTGGGAGAAATCCATTAACCTATATGCTGATAGACCCATTCTTTTTGGTATATAAGTGTTAATCATGGCTGTATTGAACCCTTCCACCCTCGTTGTTGTACTTACATTACTCATTTCCTCAACAAAACAATATGAAGCAGCAAGGATTTTGGAAAGGGGTAAAATAAATTGTTGGGTGGGGGAATTTAAATTTAATTCTCTCTCCAATAAAGGTGTGGGGATAAGCAACCATGATGGATCCCTTATATGATTTCTTTATATATTATCAAGTATATGCAAATATAATTGAAATAGAGCCATTCCAAATCATTATGACTTCAAGGAATTGCAAAAAAGGAAGAGGAAGTATTTAGAAAAGGCTGGATCATTGTTTTATGGCAAAACATGGAACATGTGGCTACTCCGGTCATTGTCTAGTCTTGATTCAGTTAGACAAGGAGGAGGAGAAGCCCCTTAGTCCATTTAAATTCAACCATGCTTGGTTAAAGGAGGAGGACTTAAAAAATCTAGTCACCTCTAATTGGATTTCTTTTAATCCTTCTTTTGGTGAGTCAACGATGTTCTCATTCTCAAATATTCTTAAGCAAGTGATAAAGCTTGCAGTTGCATGGGAAAAATAGAAAGAAAAAAAATAAGATATTCAATCCAATCTACCCAAGGTGGGAACTAAGATAACTTATCTATTTGATAATAACTTTGCAAGAATTTCCAATGATGAAGAAATGAGAAGACTGAAATTACTTGAGGAACAAAAAATTAAATTATTGGACTTGGAATAAAGTCAATGGACACATAAAATCCAAGCCATTTGATTCACAAAGGGGAAAATAATTTCATTTTTTTCACAAATATTCCATCTCAAGAAGAGTGAGAAATGATATGGGAGATCGACCTCCCTGATGAAGACAAGGTGAAATGTTTTGAAGGTATTGTTGCTACTAGGAAATAACACTTTTGATTCTTGTTTGAAGAACCTGAAAGTTCTCATATACTTTAATAATTGAGAGTGATTAGAATTTTTCCAATATTATTAATTTCATCAAGGAATGAAAGATAGTTTTGATGTAGCAGTTTCCTAGGAGGATTTTTTTTGGGGTTTGACACTCTTTTAAGAAAGCAAAGAGCCCTAGTCCTGATAAATGGATCATGGAATTTTATATTGGATTTATTGAACTTTCACAGGGAGATTTATTAAGGGTAATAGAACAATCTTGTGTTGCTAGAAAATTTCTATGGGCTATCGATTCAATGCTTATTACCTTGATTCTCAAAAAACCAAGCCTACCTCCTTCAAGGAATTTAGGCCCATTTCACTTTGTAACAACATTTGCAAACTCATCTAGATAATAATAGCAAACCAAATCAAAAGGATGTTTTCTAATTTCATTTCCGAAGAGGAATTTAGTTTTATGCTCAATAGGAAATATCATGATGTAGTTGGTTTAGCACAAGAGGGTCTACATTGAATCAAACTCAATAATCTACCTACAAGGGTACTCAAGATTAACCTTTTTAAGGCCTATGATAAGGTGAGTTGTATGTTGATCAGATTGGTTCTTCTACAATTGGTCATGGATATTAATACCATTAATTGGATTATGGGTTGTATCTCTTCAACCTCCTTTGAAATGTTTATCAATGGTTCACTTCACCCTTCCTTAAAGCTACAAGAAGACTAAGGTGGGGTTGTCCCTTGCCCCCTTTCTTGTTCTTATTGATTGTTGAAGGGTTAACTAGGTTAATTTTAACAACATAAAGGGAAGGCACAATTAGAGGAATTAAGGTGACAAACTCTTTAAAGTTAACACAACTACTATTTGTTCATGATATCTTGCTTTTTTGAGATGGTCCAGCTAGAGAATGTAAGCAACTAAAAACCATTATATTGGACACTTATTACTTGGCAACTGGGATGGAGGTGAAACCTCACAAATCATAATTACTTTTTAATGAAATTAGTGTTAAAGTGGAAGATCATATCAAACAACATTTCCCCTTACAACCAAATCAATTGAAAATGGTATGAATTACTTGGGATTTCAATTGAATCCAACTTATTACATATTTGTAGACTAGTTATGGATATATAACAAGATTGAAGCAAGGCTTTCATGTTGGTGTCATTGTCGGTTATTATTTGGGGGAGTAGAAATTCAACCTTTGAAAGTATCCTATTGTATTGGCTTACATTAACATACATACCAAAATTAATTTTAGGAAAAATTAGAAGAAGAAAAAATGCTTCAATTTTCTTTAGACAAGTAGGAAGCAAAATGAAAAAAAAATAGATATTTGTTATTTCTAGTGAGAAGTCAAAATATGCACATACAAGTCTCATGCCTAATGTTCCTTTTAGATAATATTTTGGATAAAATATCAATGATTCCTTGGATGTAAGTGAGAGAAATCTGACCTATGGAGGTAAACATGGAATTGGTGTTCTTAGTTTTAAGTTGAAGGACAACTTGAAAGACTGTTGATATAGGAAAGAGAGTATCTATTTGATTAAAGAGATTTGGTAAGATGGGTACATTATTTGGTAAGTCACTCTAGATATGAGAGTTTTAAGGACAACATATTTTTTACCAGAGTGGTAGTGAGATTGGGCATGGAGGTATATGTCAGCACAAGTCTTAAAATTTATAGACAACTCAAAAATCCATAAAAAGGTTAACCCCTTTGATCAATTGTTATTGCCATTTGTGTCCATTCCCATTCCTTTACTAACTTCTTATATGAAAAACTTCAACCTTTTATAGGCCAAATCACCTCATTTATAAAAGGCTCACCTGACTTTATTTGCAAAATTCAAGATTTTAACCTTTATGACCAAGACCTTTCGGTGATTTTTGACATTGATTATCTTTTCACCAAAATCCTTGTCCCAAAAACTTTTGTCATCGTTTTGAAACTTGTCAACTCTAAGAATTTGAACCTTTTTAAAATTTTCTCACCTCTACCTTCTTTAGCTTTAATGGGAAAATTTGGAAGGCACTGCAATGGGATCTCCAGTATCCTATATAGTGATTGCCATCTTCATGGAGCATTTTGAAGATTTAGCACTTGAAACTACCCTCTCAAACCAAAATGTTGGTTCTAATTTAAGGATGACACCTTTCTCATCTAACCCCATGGCCATTCTACCAATGTGATGATAAACTATGAAAACTTGGATTATGATTATGATGATGTTTATAGTGTTCTCATACCAACAAGATATATTAAACAAGTAAGGGGATCACACTAAATGTTCTTTAAGATGAGATGTCTATATTTGAACATGGTGGAAATGAATATACCAAAGTTTATGATTTCTCTAAGTTAAGAGGTCCTAAAGAGTAATTGAGTTATGAAACATGGTAAATTGATGTTTTATATTATAAGGGGTAGGGAATTTTAAAAGGAAATGATTTTCATCATTGTTTCTGGAAATTCTCACCTTATGCGGATAGAAGTTGTTTCTCTAGCCTGAAACACTCAGTAATAGAACAAAGCAGTCACAACAACATAAAAGAACTTTCCCTAAGATAACATAAACTTCTTGAATGAAATACTCTTTTACCTCTCACAACCTATAAAAGGATGATCTTTAGAGTGTTTTATCTCCACAAATATCCTGCAAAATATACAACAAACAACACACACACTAGATCAGAGTAACAAGCTAGTCTATAATATTATGTTAATGACCAAGGAATTCAACAATAAACACAATGATTCAAACACAATAAAGTTTATGGGAAAGAAACCTTCATTTGCATTAATAAAATGGAGATAGAGAGAGAGCATACAACCTAATCCTTGGTGTTGAGAAACCCTTCTCAAGTGAACCTTGCATCAAAGCCTTAAGCTTGCCTATCAATTGCTCACTAGTCTCGGCTGAATTCAGACAGAGTTTAGATGCAATAACATAATCCTCCTCCCCTTACCCATGGGTGGTGAGCCAGTATTTAAATCCATGGGAGGATAGAATAGGTTGAGTATCTCATGGGTGAGGTGGATGGAGGATCCTACAATGATGGATCTAGAGCTCCAGGTGGTCCTGAACCTTAGGTATGAGGCTCCACGGAGTCAAGCTTCGAGAATCCTATCGAAGGTTCTCTTTTTTCCTTTAAAACTCGAGTATCGCTCTTTGTCCAAGGGGACAGAGGGTTACTAGGAGAGCACCGCTTATTGCATAAAGGAAATTGGCAGTGGCACCGCTTATTGCTCAAGGAAATAGAGCACTACCGACATAAGTACTGCAACTTGACCACAGGGAAAGTGCGGTGGTGGCCAAAAGTGTAAAATCATTTATCCTTGTCCATTTTTAACTTCAAAACTTGAGGATTTAGGGAAAATACTGACATTTGGATCTCATTACATGATGTTGACGAGAAATGTCTGTAATGGAATGCCCCCCAAAGCATGAGGCTAGAGGGATAGGATAGGTGAAGGATTTGTAGGAACGAGTTATCACTTCGAGGCAAGAATCCACTAATCAGAGATTTGAAATGACCAAGCTCATTCTGCAGTACATTTACACTTTGATTTATGTCCATATGACTCATAACATGGATGTTGACCAATACACTGTAGATCCATGTGAGATATAAATAGCCATGACTACTAGAATACAACGTAGATCCATGAGAAGAAAACTCAAACTTGGACATAGCTACCAAACATACAATGTAGATCTATGTCATACAAATGCAAATTTGAGCACAGTCATGACCATACAAATGTGGATCCATGCTAGGACTCATACAAATATTCCATTGCAACCTGGGAAAAGCCATAAGCGCTTAAACATATGCCCAAGGTCTTCGTCTTGTTTTCCACAAAGTACGATTCTATCCATACGAATACATGTCTTGAAGTCAAACATGGTAGAAACCACTTTATTACTGGTCAATAATGAAAACTATTAACAATTGCAAGGGATATCACCATTGATGTCAATGATTCCCAAGGTACTCTAGTACATTCCTCCGAATGTGAATAGATGATTTGATGTCGAACATTCGGTTGAATCTTTCTATCAAAGGTCAATGATGGAAACCTATTGTCGAAAGCGAGAAAATATGTCATTGATGTATACAGATCTCAAGATACTCCTTTGTTTCTAAGAATAATTTCGAGAAGATGAGTTGTAGTCGACCGGAATAGTCTCGTCGAAGGAGGTCCATGATGAATCCCTCATGAACAATAGGAAACTTGGATCAAAGTTCTGGAATTTGAGTGTCAAGTAGCCATAGGAATGACTCAAAGGTAACTAACAAAAAGGTAATTTTGACTACAAATGCAAACTCTCAACATGATTTTCCTTTGAACATATGGTGGCATGACCAAAAACTTGGCAGCATTGACTCGAGGAGACGGATACTAGATCATAATGTGACGATGAACGATGCATTCTCTGAAAAATTCAAATGAATGACATGACTCATGAAAGTGGATCGACTCGGAAGCAAGCTGAATACCCAACTGATTGAATGAAATACAGACAAGTGCCATGTTCAAAGGTGACTAAAAACTGCCATTATTGCAAATGAATTATAGTTCCCTTCCCTTACTTTGCCCATCATGTTTGATGAGTGCCTCTTTTCGTTCTTAAGAGTTCAAAGAGTGTAACAAACATCGTTGAAGCTTATCGTGAGATAAGTCCATTCTCATATGTTTCCCGAACCTAAGAAAGGATGGGTTCGTTCCCAAAAGAGGGTCTCTTAGTGTTTAGTTTAATGAGTCCATTGAAAGTAAACTCGGTGTCATTCATGTTTAGAGAGTCTGAACGAAATGGAAGAAAACTCCAACATGCCATTTTTTGTACAATTTAGTCTTCGAGACCCGAAAAAGTATAAAATAATACCCTGGAGAACTCTTCTAGTCAATGACTAGAGTATACCTTTTTCATAACTTAGTCAATCCAAAACGAAAAAGGGGTAAACTATCAACGGAAAGATGACTCTTCAAGTCCTTTTACGAGCATGAAGAAGACAAGTTCACTCGGCGATCTTTTCACATTTTAAGAGTCCGAAAAGAGCTTGAAGAGGACTCTATTGGGGTTTCTTTTTCATGAATCAGGTTTTACAAGTCCGAAAAAGAGGTAAAATTTGACTCGAAAACTCAGTGTTAGGTTTAACAAGCACGACCAAAGTTTCGAAATAGCGCTCGGAAGCTTTTTTCGTTTTGTGCGAGAACGAAAAAAGACAAAAAGAAACTCTTTCATATCCAAAAAATTTTACTTCTCCATGCCCTCCAACCTTCAAAAAGACTATTAGGCCCTTTTTAAAATAAAAAATGAACTCTATATAACCAAATTATGGTAAAAATTAATGAAATAATTAAAAAATAAATAAAAAATAGTTAATAAACATTGTAAACGATTAAAAACATTTACCATTTGATTTTTACCAAATTGGAGAGAAAAAGAGCCATTTGGAGTGCAAATTTGAAGCTTGGATTGTGGAGCCTACAATCAACCATTTTCCGAACCGTCTGAACCAGGTAAATCTAGAACTCATTCCTAACATTTTCATGGTTTTGAAATTCAATTTGGATGCATTTTTTAGGGTTTTAAGGCAATTTTCCCTTCCGGGAGCAGTGGTGCTCTAGCAACACCACATCTTTCCCTGAAGGAAAAAGCGGTGGCACCGCTCTGTTATAATTGGTAAAGCGCGGTACCGCATAATTCCCTAGAACACTCTAAAAATAAACTAAATTATCAATTTGGAGGATTTTAAATGGTTGGATAAGACTTTTAATCCTCGAATTTAATGTGTTGGAAGGGTGCATTGTCAAAAATGGTGATATGGAAGGAGCATGAACATGAACTGGATGACATAAGAGGGGGAAATGATCAAGGAACTGTGCATGCTCTTCATGAGAAACAAGCATAAGAGAACATCTGAAACTATTGGAGTATATCCTCGGGATGTGGAATCCTGAGCAACAATACTTAGAAGTGGGTGCTCATATTTTGATCGTGGAGGTAGAGGACATCTACTTCCTGACTGGATTGTATAAGCGAAGAGTGCCTATTTCTTTGGGTGGTCCTCGAGGCAGGGACGTTACAACATAGGGACTTATAAACTAGTACTGTTTTCCAAGCACACATATCAGTGGGAAGAAAATCCCCATTAAGGATGTAATGGACCTACCTCTATGGACAGTCCTATTTACTATGCAGTGTATCTCTGGGAGCCAAGGGGCTCATTAGGCTTCTAGATCCCACATACTATATGCCTTGGAATCCATGGCCCCTACAGTATTCAACTAGGCAGAAGCCCTACTGGTCACATTCAAAGAGCAGCTGACCAAGTGTCGGCATGCAGAACTAAAGCAGTTCAGATACGGCACAATCTTAGTGTAATTCTTTTTCAAGAGGGTTCCACTACTAAGGCCACAAGTGGCTTTTACTGAGCTTAAGTAATGCGATCCACGCATGCTTAGATGGGTGGAGGTCATGGCTCTCCATGGTGGGGGTGGACCGAGGTTGAAGTATGGGGCTGCCTTCTTTTGTTGGTTGGATGACCAACTCCTCATGATTGAGGATTATGCCTATGTAGGCACTGGCTTCAGAGGAGACCCAAACCTAGCCCTATCGATACATGAGCAGTGGGGAGACCTTGGTGAGTAAAACACTAAGATAGTACATGCTTTTTTTTTTAATATTTTTGTCATTTTATGATTTTTATGTGTGGTAACGAGACCTACATCTTATCGTGCAGATGTGGGAATAACGCGACTTGGAGGATCATCCCCAATAGACAAGAGTGTTGGGGCTTGATTTGTGCACTGTGGTGATGATGAGATGACTGAGCTGGAAGAAAACCTCAACCAGCTCACTCTAGACATTCTAGATATCTCAGTAGATGATCTCCCTAGGAGGTACCAGAGGCACACAATTGGTGTGTCATGTCACTTCGATCGCTTGCTACATAGAGTGCCAAGGGCTATCATGTGCTACCATGAGCACCATTAGGGTTCTGCATGATGTATACACTGAAAGCTCCTAGCTTCAGTATTTTTGTTATCTTGTAGTGTTGAAATCCAACGTGCTTCAGTTGGGGTCTTGAGACCATATTTCTTGTAAAACACTTATATATATATATAAAGAGAGAGAGAGAGAGAGACTTATATTTTTGCGGCCTACTTGTTTTTAGAAATGTAATGTTATTTACATGGGATTATGTCTTTTACCATTTATTTACAATGTGTCATGTTATTTTACTTATTAGTATGTCAAGAATGAGCAATGTACCAATCCAATAGATAATTAGCAAGTGAATCAACAATTGTATTATAAGATCTTGGGATGTGTTGGTAAGTAACAAATTCAAATGACCTCTGTAACATACATACTCTTCAAAAAGGTCGAATGAGCACCGGGTTTCGAATGGCATAAACATGGTTCAAATGAGAATCCACAAGCTAAGAATCGATAAAGATGACCAAGTGATCGATATCGTGAGATGCAGCTTCAGTTAGTAACCCTATCACTGCGTGATACTCAATGATGTTGTTGGTGGCTGGACCTAGAAAAACTACTCCTGAACTAACTAAGTCATTGGCTTGGGAATACAGTAGCCATGCGACTGAAGTGATATTCAGGATGTGGCAGTAAGCACCATCAGAAAAACCATAGAAGAGAGCCATATGCAAAATTTAAATCATAACATGGGATAAGCAGCATCGGACAAGAACCCAAAACCATACTTAAAATAACAAAACCACACTTAAAAATTCAAATATATACATATATACAATGCACTGATGCAAAGATACCCTAACCATAGTACCTTTTCAGGTACAACCCATTCTGAGGTTGCCCGAAAGGTATCTCGTAATAATCCACAAGCTCATAGGCCCCTTTTTCCAAGAATTTTCTAATAATATAGGGACCATACCACATTGATTCTAGCTTCCCTTTCCTAAGTTTATCATGTTTCTAATCAAAGGTCAAAACTAGATCTCCTTCATTGAAAACACGAGGATTAACCAATTTATCGTATCGATCCTTGATTCATTTTTTGTGCGACTCATTAGCCAAAGCGACATCTCGTTGTGTCTCGTCAAGGTTCGTTAGATAAAGAAAACGTTCTTCCTCGATGGAAGTGTTGGGTAGAATCTTAACAGCTAGCTTGAGTGACGGAAGTTTGCATTCAATGGATAGGACAACTTCCAGCCCGTAGACCAATTGGAAAGGCATGAAACCGATCGTTGTTTTAACTGAAGTTATATAGGCCCAAAGTGCAGAAAATAGAGTTAAATGCCAATTGGATTTATGATCTCCAACCATCCTACGAAGCATAGTCTTAAGGCCTTGTTAATGGCTTCAACCTGGCCATTAGCTTGTGGATAGTAGGGGGTCGAGTTTTCATGACAAAAACCCAACTTGGCACTCAGATCAACCATCATCTGATTATGAAAATGGGATCTATGATTAGTTACTATGGCCTGTGGAACTCCAAACCTAACGATGACGTGATTAAATAAGAAGAGGGCGGAAGTCTTACCATCCTCGGCATATTTAGGCATTGCATCAACCCATTTCGTTAAATAATTAACAGCTACAATAATGTAACCATGCCCCCTGGCTGAGGTAGGATTACAATGCATAAAGTCAATCCCCAATATGGAAAAAGGGCCAACATCAATAACAGGATGTAACGGTGTAGGGTGGGTGCGCTTTTTAGTATAGAAAATCTGATAGGGTGGGAATTCTTTTACTGCTTCATGGAAATTCTCGAGGATCAAGGGCCAAAATTACCCGACACGAAGAATTTTCTGAGTTGTAGCCATCCCAGAAAGATGACCTCCACATGCTCTAGAGTGGCAGTCATTCAAGACTTGTTCAGCCTCGTCATGAGTAAGACATTGTCAGAGAATTGAATCAATACCACATTGGTATAGGGTATCATTGAGAATGAGATAATACTTAGTGTGGTGACAAATACGTCGGCGATCGTCATGGGATAATATAAGCTGAAATCATTGAGTTTGGAGATATACAATCAAATCTCCATACCACTGATCTGTCGTGCTGATAAAGAACAAGAATTCATCCGGAAATGAATAATTGGGCTTAGTTTCCATGAGAGCACGGGGAAGGTCACACATCAACTCTGCAAAGACTAAAGACTTCTTGGAAGTGGTCTTAGTGAATTCAAGCTCAAATTCTTGTAGGATAACAATCCAACGAGAATATTTCCCCCCTAATACTTGACGAGTCAAAATGTGGTGCGAAGCAAGATGTAACGACGGAAACATTGTATAGTGATGACCGTAGACAAATCTAGTTTCTCCACATGTGAGTATCGAGTTTTAGAGTCAAGAAGACTCTTACTAATATAGTATATCACACGTTCTTGACTGTTTGAATCCTCCTGCACTAGAACCATACCAATGGTAGTAGTGGAGGAAACAATATAGAGCAGAAAATCTTTTGAATAATTCAGAGGTTGTAACACAGGTGAGTATGTTATAGTATGCTTTAAATTATCAAAATCCCGTTGAGCTTAATCGTCCCAAAGAAAGGGAGTGTTCTTCTTCAACAGACGCATATAGCCATCATTTTCTCAGCAAAATTGCACACGAAACGTTGAAGTAAGTTTGCCTTCCCTTGCAAAATTTGGAGTTCAGTGATGTCGGTTGGGGGGGTAAGGCCACTATGGCAGCAATTTTCAAGGGATCAATTCAAATTCCATCTCTGGAAACAACGAAACCAAGAAGGGATCCAGTATCAACACAAAAAACGTACGTGTGTGGATTAAGTTGGAAATGGTAATGATGGTATCAAAGGAAAATGTGTCTAACATGCCCCAAATGATCCTCTCTCTGTTGTAAATGAGAAGGTAGATCATCCAGATACGGTTCCACTATGTTTTTTATATCATGAAAAGCGTAAGACATGGCCCATTGGAAAGTAGCTCCAACGTTTTTCAAGCCAAAAGGTAACTTGTGATAAGCAAAGGTTCCCCATGAGAAAATGAATATTGTCTTATGTTGATCGGCAGGCAATATCTCAATCTGATTGTAGCCAGAAAATCCATCCATGAAAGAAAAAATGACACTTCCAGCATAGTTTTCAATGATTTAATCGATATGAGGGGTAGGAAAGTTGTCTTTTGGATAAGCTTTGCTCAAGTCTCTAAAATCGATACAACCCCTAATAGTTCCATATTTCTTGGAAACAAGAACAATATTAGATACCCACTCAGTTAAAGGCATGGGGTAGATAAAAACATCTTTTAAAAGTTTTTCAACTTCAACTTTAATAGCTGCAACTTTCCTTGGGTGGACCTAGTGAAGTTTTTGCCCAACTGGTTTTTCCATCAGGTAAGTCTTGATCTCATCTACGATAATAGATGGATCAATCCCGAGCATTTCTTCATAACTCCAGGAAAAAACATCATGGAATTCCTTGAAAAGAGTTTGGTATTCCTCAATTTCCATTGTCGAACAGTTCTGGCCAATGTGAACATGTTCAACAACACCTGTCTTCATCGATATGTCAATGGGAATCGTTTTAATGATGTTGCATAAATTCCCTTTAGAATCAATACCTTGTAATAATACAGGCGTTTGTGGATACTCGACAATAACAGAACTAATAAGAAAAACAAAATCTGAATCTACGAAATCGGCATTAGGAAGAAATGAAGATTGATGATGAGAGTCTTCCCATAAGGATTCATCTGGACTCATAACCTCCATGATAGAATCGTTTGATGGAAAAGTCTATGGGAGATAATCCAAAGTCGGAAGACGGGAATCTAGCCAATAGGGCAGATGGTAAGGATATGATGCCACCAAATGTTGATCATCTATGTAAGCATCAGAAACAGATTTAATGACATCGTACAAGGCTTCGTGTGGACTCAAAGAAGGACATCCAGCGATCTCTTTGTCTTTATACATGCCCCGATCTTGGATTATATCATGTTTACCATGGAAATTTCCATACTAGGAGGGGAAACAGTAGATGGAAAGACTCCCATGAGGGATGAATCTTTCAAAAGTCCAACCCCTACAGATTGATAGGGAGGAGGGGACTGCCCCAACATAAGAACATTATTCATCATGGTTGTGGTGATATCAGGCGAACAGTAATCGAGTTGATCAATGGTTACAATTTTCTCTTGATGCGAAAATTGGAGTGTGTGGAAAACTAATGACGCAACAATCGGCATAGCATAGAACCAATTCCTTCCTAATAACAAGTTGCAATCCAAAGGAGCATCGACCACTTCTAACTGGATAGAAACAGTCTTTCCCCCAGCTCGATGGATAAAGCCAGTAGCAAGCCATGAGATTGGAAACCTCGTCCGTCGAAGGATTTCAACGTAGTTGGTGACCTATTAAGTTTAGGAGAACCAATGGCTCTCCAACAAGACATGGATAAAACCAAGGTGGAAGCTCCTTTGTCCAATATAGTCCGATGAACTTTCCTACCTACCACCCTAGTCGTGATTTGAAACATGAGTTGATGGGATAATCTTGATTTGTAATTCTCCACATTAAAAGTGATCATGGTGGAATTCTCAGGATATAAGGCTCCTAGGGTTGACAACAAATTCTTCCACTGTGCAGGGCAACTTTGGAGTACCTCCAACGTGGAATTGATTCAAGGTGCTTGGGATAAATCCTCAACAACGTTGTAGAATTAGGAAGCTCAAGCACTAGGATTGAAAACGGATTTCCGAATTGTACTCTTAGGAGGGCGCAAGGTTGTGTCAAGACTAGGTTTATTGATGGTGAGAGGACCATTAGAAAGAAGTGGAGGACAAGGATTTATGGGAGGAGTCTTCTCGGGAGAATCACTTTCATCTTTCTTCTTATAAGCTTTATCATATGTTTGATTTCTAGTAGTCAATGCAATGGTCTGATTGGACATCATTCTGATTTCCTCGGTGTATGAAGAGGGACCATGCAAATATGTATGATCGACTAATTATTGTTGGGATGGGAAAGAGTCAGTTAACACTGCCGGTGTGGGTTATTTTTCAAAAACTTGTTGATCTCTTCACAATGAGGACACTCCTTCATGAAGTGATCATCTCCACACCACAAACAAGGGTAATTAGCCTTTCTTTTAAGTTAGGTATCGTTCTTTGGAGTCGTAGTTTTGGTATTCTCCTGATGGTTTCCAGGTTTTTTATTTTCACCTTTACCTTTCTTCTTATTACTGGGTGTTTGCGAAGACTGGATAGAATTCAACTCAGCGGAAACAGTAGGAGTGGAAGAAGTTGCAGTAGAAGTACTTTGCGGCTTGGTAGGATTGGTTGTGGGTGGAGGTTGGATTGAACAACCAACACCATCTACAGGAGTCTCAGCAGGTGGCTTGGCAGGATCGGTGCTAGGATGAGGAGCATTAGGAATCAAATCATATAAAGTCTTGAAATAAGAATAAACTAAGTCTAAATATTGATCCTGACTAATAGCCTTCTCTTCTGTGACAACACCTCCCATAGCCAAATCTCGAGCAATAGGAGGCAACAAAGATTTGGTAAACCAGTCAGCTAACAGCTGATCTAGAATAGGAGATTTGATTAACCTTCGATGTCTCCTCCACTCATGGATATGATCAGATATGTGAGTAGAATTATTATGCCTAAGAGAGTTCAAAAGGTCCGTACTAGTTTCATACCAGATGGGTAACTGGAAATGAGTAAGAAAAACAGTTGACAATGAATTAAAATCCACAAACGAGTGTTGTGGAAGTTTGATATACCATTTTGTGGTTGTACCAATCAATGTTCTCTGGAAGAGCCTCAAATGAATGGAATCGTCCATTAGGGAGTTAGATGAACACCACAAATGGAAATCCATCATATGGTTCTTCGGATCTTCACCTTGTTTCCCATCAAACTTTGGAATGTATGATGGCAGTTTGACCGGAATATGATCATTTATCAACTTGGATAAGTCTGGGAGATCCAAGGTAGCCAAAAATGGAAGTTGTCGGTTGGGTTGTGGGTAATTGTAATATTGATAAGGTAAGACCACCCCAGTAGGACCATAGGTATGTTGAGGTTGGCCATAATACCCAACAAATTGTTGATAATTGGGAGCATTTTGACCCATAAATGGTGGTTATGCCTAGTTATGTCCAGGTTGGGGTCGATAAGTAGGTTGATCCCATTGATTGGTAACTCCTCTAGGATTAGGGACATATAACGGATTATTGTATTGTGCCCCGCTAAGGTATTGATTACCAATATTGGGTTGTTGAGGAGGGACCCAAGTTGATGTGGGAGGTTGTGAAGTTGGACCAATATGACCATAACCAACATGACCACTAGGTCTAACAACTGGAAGGGGCGGCTGTGGAATATTATGTAAAACAGGTACATACGATCCTCTAGTTATATGGGATGCAGGGGGTAAAAACTGACTCCCAACATTTGTCAAAGCTATGGGAGGCATAGAAGTTCCTCCCATTTGAGAATTTAACAATGGATTTTCAACAAACTGTGACACTCCTGCAGGAGTGGTAAGTCTAGCCATCATTGGTGCAGATGGAGCATTTTTTAGAATGGGACTATAAGGGATATTCAATGATCTACCCAAGATATCACTAGGTAAAAGGTAGGGTAAAGGCCTTCTATAGTTTAGAGTCAGGTCCATAACTGACACATTTACGATACTAGTAGAACCAAACTGAAAGATAGCTTGGCCAAGGGTGGTTTCCCAAAATGGAGCATTTGTCACAAATATAGGAGCCACCATTTGATCAAGCTGAAATTGATTCAGCCCAGCTCCAGAAGGAGTTGGGATGGAAAAACATGGATTCTGAGAGGAGGATTGCTCCACTAAAGGTGGTACTACAAAGTCAGTATTTGGAGCATTGGAAGGAGGAGAGAATTCACCTTCTCCTTATATAACCAGAACTCCTTCCAATTCAGGCATATGACCACTACCTACTTTAGAATTTGTATCCATGTCTCGCTCCATGGGAGGCTGGGTCGGAGGATTTAAAGGATTTTCAGGTGATAACCCTTGTAACCGATGTGACCTTCTCCACGAAAAATCAGCCATTTTGGAATGTTCAAATTGATCTCAAAAGTAAAACCTCTATCTAATCATGTAAATCAAAAGCTACTCAAAGTAAAACAACAATAAAAAATGTGATATGAGTGGTTAAAAAAGTTAGGATCCTCACAGGATTGTCAAACCAGCAAAACTCATGATATACCACAGGGTCCAACCATAAAACGTGACAAGGAGGATTGGGACCGTACCCTTTCCTGAATACCCAACTACTTGGACGGCACGTGCATAGAAATCTCCCCGAGTGTTGTTCTCGGTGCATTGCGGTGATAGGATGGTCAAAGGTCTATGCTCAGATGGTCTCATGATCCCTAAAAGTGTCTCCCAATATACACAAGGTATGTGGGAGCTCCACTCCGTAGTAGTGTTGTCTAATTCACAATCGTTCGAAAGGGGCCTTCCTATATACCACTAAGTACGTGGTGAAGTACCTTTTGATATACATCAAGGGTACATGAAAGGTTGTTCTATATACGAGTAATTCGTGGAAGAACCACATGATCCCGAGACGCAGTGCAGGAAAATAACGACAGCTCCTATGCTTAAAGATGTCGAGACACGTCTCTAACCTATCACACCTTTCTATAATTGTTAACCTAAAACTAGCGCTTAATTATATCTTTTGTGGTTAGGTGAATGCATGAGGTGAGTACTGAAAAGTAAAACCATGCAATGATGCTCATGCAAATCTTCTCACTTTCACTTTTCGCAAAATGCCCTACTTATGGAAGAGATAGAGGTTTGGTTCCTACTTATCCAAAACGAATAAATTCCAAGAAAAATAATATGGAACTATATTCTCAAACCTATTGCAAGCATATAAAGACTTCAAATGCAAAAATATTGAAAAAGAAAAGGATGAGATCTCTTTTGAAAAGAAAGACTACAATGACTACTTAACACACCATACTTTTTCAAATTCTTCAAATTGAAAGCAAGATGCAAACAACAAACTTTTATTTTTGTTTGAGAGGAAAAATATATAAGAAGCAATCAGAATGTAAACACCTGAAAGTATATGAGACTAATCAACTCATTAATAGTTCATACCTATGCTTAAGATCTAGAACTTTTATCTCAATTTTTTCAAAAATCAAATATGAAGACAATCTTAAATCAAACTATGAAGAAAACAAAAGTAGTACTACTTTCTTTTCAGTTGGTCTAAGCAACATTTAGAGATCTAAATATACAATTGCTTTTAAAAAACTTATTCTTCAACCAAAAATCAAATAGAAAAGAAGCTCATTAGCCAAAATCAAACTATTCTATGAAGGTATAGACCAATCAAGTCTAAACACACTTTCCAGATTTTGATTAACAATTTAAACTATCAGTAACCAACCCAAACAATATTCTGAAACCAAATTACAAATGCCAAATTTCAAAACCAAAACTAGGATTGGAACCCTAATTGGCACCGCTGGTTGATAGTTGAATACCGAGTGTTACTGCTCTAATGTCGCTTTTTTCCAACAAGAACAGAACGTTGGCACCGCTCTCTGTCCACTGGATAATTGCAGTGGCACCACCTTTTGCCTTAGATGAAGGTGTGGTGGCCTCTCTTTCAAAACAACCTAGGTGCGGTGGCGAATAGATTTTTTGAAATTAGACACAAAGCGAAAAAAAAGAAGATGTCAAACACCAACAACTTTATCCAAATGATAATAATCATCAAGAATATGAAGCATAAAAGTTAGATCAAGCAATTCCAAACCAAATCTATCTAATTTACTAGTAGATCTGATTTATTAAGAAATTGAAAGTTGAAAACAAGGCAAGAACCAAGAATAACCAAGAATTGTTTTCTTCTCCCCACTATGGTCGCCAATTTTGTTTCTAGAAATACTCACCTTCTGCGGATAGAAGCTGTCTCCATAGCCTGAAACATTCAGTACTAGAACAAAGCAATCACAACAACATAAAAGAACTTTCCCTAAGATAATATAAACTTCTTGAATGAAGTGCTCTTTTACCTCTCATAGGTTGTAAAATGATGATCTTTAGAGTGTTTGATCTCCACAGATATCCTGCAAAATATGCAACAAACAACACACACACTAGATCAGAGTAACAAGCTAGTCTACAATCTTATGTTTTTTTAGACAAGAACGGGTAGATTTGAATTAATCGCTTTCTAGTTTAACCAGAATCTGTACCGTACAAACTTAGAGAGGGCTGATGAACTCTAACAGTGTTGTCAGCCTTCTTATGCATTATGAATATCTTGGGAGATAAATCCCACTTGCTTCTAGATATTTTTCGAGAATAGGCCAGAAATTTCTTACAAGAGTAAACTCTCACGAATTATGAGCAAAGAAGAGTGCAGAAGCAATACATTAATTAGTTGGGGAGTTAAAATGCCCCTTAATAAAAAGGTCTAACTGCTTCTGAGATCCCAAAAAAATGTTTTAGGTCTCTTCCTTTTCCCTACATTCTTTGTTGGTATTTTCCCCTCTGGTAAGGGGAGGAGAAGGGGCTGAGAAGTCTTCAGGATCGGAGCTTCCCTCTGACCCATAGGGAGGGACTAAGGAAGCCAGTCCTGCTTGGGCTAAAGTCTTGTGATCTAACGTCCGAACATCTCTCTTGGACCCTGAGGGAGCAACGCTTGGAGAATCTTATTTCATGGAGGGGGGATCGACAACTGTCACCGAGGGGCCGGAAGGACCAGGGGGTGTCACGCCCTGCACCGGGTCTTCCATTGCTTCAGACTCTTGTGCTTCGACTTCATGTAAAACTTCAAAGTTGTTTTTGTTTTCCAGTGGAGGAGAGAATGCTACGGGATCCTTTTGTTGTTGAGGCTCCTTTCGCCAGGGAGGACGGCGCCGATTAGTGACCGTTTGAAACTCTGCTTCTTTAGATGCAGGGGGAATTGATGATTTTTTATATTCTGGAAGCTTGGGGCATCTTTTGGCAAAGTGACCATAAACATGGCAAAAGTTGCATTTGAATGGGATCTGTTCGTAATCCAGTTCTTGGATGTGGCTCCATTCTCCTAATGTGAGCTTTAAGTCCTTCGAGAGCCCTTTTTCAAGATTTACCTCTACACAAATACGGGCACAAGTAAACTGACCCCCTTTTGGATCTGCACTATACAGATAGTGTCCAAGCTTATTACTAATGTTCTCAAGAGAGATTTTCCCCCAAAGATGAAGTGGTAGATGAGGCAGTGTCACCCAGATTTGAGCGGTTGCGATCTCAGCTTCATGGTTAAAACCCAAAGTTCAAGGGGCTAAAAATAGCCCTCTCGAGCCCATGAAGTAGGGACCTAATCAAAAAACAAGGTCACGTTCTTCTTTATTCAGAAACTGAAAAACAAAATAACCCCTACCAGCTGCGAAGAGAGATACCTGTCCTTGCAAAATAGGGTTCCATTATTTAACAATCCAAAGCTCTACCGCCTTTGGGCTGGGCCACAACCCTGTAAACTTTCCAATGAGGGATTTCTCTGAAAGAATGAGTTGTTTCTGGCATGGATTCAAAGGAGAGAGTTCCAGAGAGAGGATCTCATCAATATTCTTCACGAACTTGGAGGGAGGCAGAGAGGCAGCTTAAGGGGCGGCTGCTTGAACAAGGGCCTTAAAGTCCTGAAGCTGGCCTTGGCTCTCCATTGCTAGAGAACTCATGGAGGCAACCAAAATACGGATCTGACAGCCACTACGCAGATGAAACGGGCAACATCCTGATCCACACAGAACCTTCAAGCAACAACCTGAGCAGGCAGATGAGCATCAAGCGAGGGATGGCAGCTAGGAAAACCCTAGCCACGCTTCAAAGTGGATCACCGATTCCATTATGATCTCAATCCCAGTCTACAATCTTATGTTAATGACCAAGGAATTCAACAATAAACATAGTGATTCAAACACAATAATGTTTATGGGAAAGAAACATTCATTTGCATTAATAAAACGGAGAGAGAGAGCATACAACCTAAGCCTTGGTGTTGAGAAACCCTTCTTAAGTGAACCTTGCCTCAAAGCCTCAAGCTTTCCTATCAATTGCTCATTAGTCTTGGCTGAATTGGGCCAAAGTTTACCCATGGGGGGTGAGCCAATATTTAAAACCATGGGATGATAGAGTAGGTTGAGGATCTCATGGGTGAAGTGGAGGGAGGGTCCTAAAATGATGGATCTTGAGCTCCAGGTGGTCCTGAACCTTAGCGATGAGGGTCCATGAAGTCAAGCTTCGAGAAGCCTCTCGAAGCTTCTCTTTTTGCCTTTAAAACTCTAGCACCGCTCTTTGTCCAAGGGGACAGAGCGTTACTAGGGGAGCACCACTTATTGCATAAAGGAAATTGGCGATGGCACCACTTACTACTCAAGTAAAAAGAGCGTTACCGACATAGGTACCGCACCTTGACCACAGGGAAAATGCGGTGGTGGCAAAAAGTGTAAAATCATTGATCCTTGTCCATTTTTAACTTCAAAACTTGAGGATTTAGGACAAATACTGACATTTGGATCTCATTACATGATGTTGACGATAAATGTGTGTAACAAGCATCAACTTCCTTTGTATCACAAATCATATTTTTCCCATGGTAGTCCAATGACCAATTGCATTATGGAGATAATTAACATTGGTTTTAATCTTAGCAATATTCATTTTGTTCTTTTAGCTCATGATGTTAAAAAAAGTTTGACTGGTTAATTTAGGTTTGATAAAATATTTGTAATATTTGAACTTTCTCTTAATAAGGGTTTCATTCTTATTCTAGGTCTTAGCCTTAATCTGTATAGGGATGTAAGATTAATATTATCAATGTTATTAAATTAACTATCTTCTTTGATTCTCTAATAGTTAGGAAATTCCTTACAAATTCACCTTAGAAATTCAATCTAACATCTTTTAAGCATGTGTTGAATATTGCTCATACTAGAAGAAATAATACGCAACCTACCCTTACTCGACTTAAGCAACTTATGCTCATATTCTAAATATCTAGTCATGGTTTAGAATCCACAATAATAGATCTAGTTTCAATGACAAATGAGATGGACACATAAGTATTTGTAAGATTGTACCTCTTTAATGGGGTGATGATGACTTTTTACTAAGCAAGGAAAAACACCATATGTTCCATGTTCAACACAATGAATCCTCTCAACATTGCATATGCCAAATTTAAGAGGATTATGTGTTCCTTGCACTATGGCACGAGGAATCCTTTCAACGTTGGTATATGGAACAAATAATCCTCTCAATGTTGGCATAAGGAACTTTGCTAGGATTCTGTGCAAGGAATAGGGATTCCTCTCAACATTAGCGTTATTCCCTTCTCATTAAAAAGTTGTCAACAGGGGGAAGGGGGGTACCACCACATAAACTTAGAGGACAATTTGTTTTCTAATATTTAATTATGCTAATATTGGTTTTATCAATATTAATGGTAAGTTCATAATAATTGAAGAATCGATGGGTAATATTGAGTTCTGTGTGAATGTTTTTAATAGTTTTTTACGAAGAGTACAATAGGTGTTTTACAGTGTATAACATACAATTATATTAGATTTTTAGCATAATTTAATTTGATTTTAATTATATATAATGTCCAATAAAGTCCAAAGTTGGTCGATGGGATTGCAAATAATATAATATTGTAAATAAAACTCGAGTAAGGAAAAAGCACATCCCAGTGAATACATAAAGTAGAGAAAAAAACTAAAAGAAGGAAAAATAAAAAAATAAAAAATAAAAAAATTGAAAACCATCAATCCAATGGATGGGGAACACCAAAGAAGCTCAAGAAAGAGGTTCCTAGGATAAGACCTATTTCTCTAGAGAAGCACTTGTAAAATTCAAGGCCACAAAGAAATGTGTGATGTGCATGAGGCCATAGGAAGTTGGCTACATGGCTTATTCCTTTAGTGTCAGAGCACTCGAATTAAAATGTAATTCACCTAAAGCATGTTGGTCTGGGGAATTGGCCTTTAGTAATATGTTAATGATGATAGAACATCTCCCAGAGATAGAGGACTAAGCATCTCTAGTCCTCATAATCCATGAGTGTTTAAAGAGAACCAAGTGGATATCTAAAGAGACAAAAAGAGTGTCATCCAATCTTGTAGGGGAAAGATAATTTTAATACATAATGATCCTTAATCTTGAGGCCTAAGGAAAAAATATGGAAAATATAGTGCTCTCGAGTAATATGTTGATTTGCCTTAATCGAAGCTAGTTGGAGCAAACTCTAAGTTCGACAAGAGAGACATTAAGGTTGTAAGGTAATTGGAGTCTAGTGTATCTTAAGGGCTATATGATCCCATCATTATAGTAGATATATAAGTTAGAGTAGCAAAAAACGTTTGGAGGAAAGTGACTCTTTAGGTTTAGACCATGTAGACTCAACAATTATCAACATGAATACCCTTGTTTATCTCACCCTTGGGGTGATTGGGAGCATCCACTAAAAATTTATGTAGGGGTGGTATGTGAATATCAAGGTTAATGAGGTGTGAAGCAATAAAGAGGCTCTTGCATACAAACATGAATCAATACGACATTTTTCCTTCTCCATAGAGGACTTGAGAGCATTATATGGATATCTAAGAAGACCACTTTGTGAATTACCCATCCATTTGAGTCTATGTATCATCATAACCAATTGAACATCTTTGAATCAATAAGTGGGATTGTTCCAAATTTTGCAAGAATGATAACATAGATGACTAATCTCTTGGGATGAATATGTCTTTATAACATCATGAAAAACACTTTGTATGTCATGTTTCAATATACTCCCCTAAGGTATGGTCCCCAAACCTCAAACATATACAAGGGTAGGTGTGATTGTTGAGCAGAAGTGTCATATCTTTCATTGAATGTCCCGAAACTCAAGCTAAGAACATGCTTTTCAATGGAAGTAAGAGCCATATGTCCCTTACTTAGTATAGCCTCTATTGATAAAATTAAACAAAAGTGTGGCTAAATATACAATCAAAGAGATAAACAACCCTCTCACCTTTGTAAGTAGGATTCACATTTATTTCCTTCCTTTTATAGACGTCAAAGGTCATGACTTGTGTTTTCCCTATATCAACATGAAATTATTGAGTTCCACAAAGAGGATCTAAGATGTTGAGTTGTCTTTGCAGGCCCCTCACTAAGTGGGTCACAAGGATAACATCATCTATAGATAGGAGAATATAACTAGACATTCCAAAGAGTAAGCAACCATATGTGGCACCTAATGAATCTGATATGATTTCCTATAACTCATCGATATAAAGTCCCAAAATTTGTAGGAGATAGTGTGAAACCTTGTTTAACTCCTATAGTGCTCTAAACCTCCTATATCTCATTGGTCCTCATCCATACCTTGCAAACAATGGTTTTGTAAAGTGTCATAGCAACTCCAAGGGTGGAAGACCCAAATCCTTGAGCTCATCATCTTAAAACTTATAAAGAACCATGTCAAATGCCTTTGGAAATCCAATAAGCAACAGTATATTTATGCTTGTTTTCCTTATCCTCCTCGATGATGAAAGTTAAAGTAAATATATGATAATTAGTATGGTGGTTCCTATTCAATTTTGATTTTCCCTTATCCTCTAGCCTCTTTGTCTCTACCCATATAAATACATGAATGTTTAAGAGTCATGGAAAAATAAATTGGCCACTATATGTCCAACCATAGTATTGTAGTATTTACTAGGATAATTTTGGTTCCACTTTTGTGTATGGGATGGGTGATATGGGAGGTCCAAGAAAATTGAAATCTACGGGCCATTATGTACCTAAACATGTTAGTGATAATCTTTCTTAAAGCTTCAGGGCTATGTTTGAAAAATCAAGCTTTGAGGTTCTTTACATCCTAGTATTTGTTGGATTCAAGCTTAAGGATGACACATATGATTACACAATCATAAAATGAATTATAATAGGTAGGCTTTAGGATGACTCGAATGCTTAGTTGTTTTGGAGCATTCCATAGGCTAGAGATGTAATCAGACAAAATAGATGGAATATTTATTGCACAAATTGATTCTTAGGCATGAAGTCTCTCTCAAAGAGTTTGGGGAACCATAGTTGGTTGAGTATAGTTCTACACTTGTTTAAGTGATGGATACTCTTTTCCCTCATAGGAATGCTTCTATAGTTTTTTTGCATTTGCTTTGATTTGGAGGGTCTATGTATAATGATATATTTGGTTAGGATATTGATGTTTTAAAAATATAAATCATACCAAGAATTATGAGTGTAGTGTCCATTCCTAGCAGGGAAAGAAATTAAGATGGAACATAAGAAGGTGTTAAGGGTAGAAGACCAAATGGCCTAGGTGAAGCGAAGGGAGTGCTCGATTGGATCATGGTATCATAAATTGGGAGAAGCCTTTTCTTAGGAAGTTTGTATATTTTCCATTGAGATGGTGTTCAAAATGGATGATGATAGATTGGTAGAATAAATTGGGGCTAAGATTGGAGGGGGGTCACCCATGTGGAAGTTGAAAAGATAAGACACCATGGACAACGAGGTGAAGAGGTGTTGGAGATATCTAAAGATCCTGTATTTTTGGTAGTAATGCCCTGTTAAAAAGAATATAGTAAAAAAAAGAGCCACCAACAAAATGAAAGCATGTAGAGCCCTTGAAATGTGGAAATGATATACTACTACTAAGGAAGATCAAATCATGAGAGTCTTCCAATCTAACAAAGTGTTTACCATAAGGTTTTACTACTCTATCATCCAAGGTATAATGTAAAAAATCCTCTTGAAAGTCCATTTCCTGATTCATTGATGGGTCTATGTAAAGGTCTTTCCTCATGCATTGCATGCAACCAATTAATGCATTGATGTCTCCTACAAGAATACTATCTCCAATAATAATAATTTTGATGTTATAGGTTGCAAATTTGTGAAAGGAGACCAGCGATAGATGTTTGCAATGGCATAAGGTGATGGGATTTGAAAAAAGTGGCATGCATTGAAGATAGGTTTTTTGAAAGGAGGTTTCCTTGCTAAGGATATTCATAAGAATCTAGTGCGAACATTTGAGATTTTAAGTCAAATAAAGGGAGCTCAATAATATTTGTGAATAAATGTAATCTCGTTATAACCTTTCGAGCGAAGGCAAAGTTATAGTTTATACATTGATATCCAAGAGTATACTAGAAACACAAGAAGTGGATTTGTATTCATGTGATGTGTTTAGTTAAAGAAAAAACATGTCATAGTTTCTCCTCACGTTGTCCAAGGAGATGATGTGAAGAAGAGTGAGCTACCACAATTACACAATGTGATTGAAAGTATAACCCTAAAACTCGAGGTCATTCTCCATAAGACGATAGAAAGGGGGGTATACCATGGTTTGGACCAATCTAGGGTGGTCTCACAAATCCAAACCCTCCCACTCCATCTAATAATGCATTCTCCATGCAAAAG
>LPNX011076733.1:630199-641297 GCA_001517045.1 Pseudotsuga menziesii
GGCTTAGCTATGGAACACAAAAGAAGACAATAAATATAATATTGGTAATATTTATTTTTACATGATCCTTATGAGATTTAAAGAGAAGACTTGTAATGCTAGTGGAATTATTGCTTCAATTTGGTCTAGCTCAATGGGTTGGGAGTAATTATTGTTTTTTTTGTAAGTAAGAGCAGGATCCTTCTATTAAATAATAAAATACAGAATTTATAAAAAACATCATGGTTAACTCATCTTTAAAGAGACCAAGTCAGGATAGAGTGGAGAGTCAGTCCGAACTTAAGTGACACAATTCACCATCAAAACAAAAGAACCACGAGTTTTCCTATATGAGGGAAACTAGGCTTGGAAATAGTTTTCCACCATTGTCATAGACAAAAAATAATAATAAAAAAGTAATCCAGACCTGCCCAATATGGGGAAACCAGGTGTTGGCGAAGCAGTTCCATATTAACATAACAAAAAAACAAAATTGTCAAAAAATACCATAACGGAACCTAAGACTACCCATTGTTATCATCCTTGCCTCGAACTGTCGCGTCTAAGGAGGTCCTCATCTGGTGCGCCTGTACCCTTTATCTTTCATCCACAACCATATGAAATGGAGCATTAATCGCATCATCCAGCTTGTCCAGTTGATTATGGATCTTGTCCAAGTCCTCACGAATTAGCCTAATGCCTTGGAGAGTCTATGTCTACATAACTCCTTCTCAATAAGGACGTGAGATAGGATGTTTTTAACCGTCCAGTATGGATTGATAGATTCTTTTCTTTTGATGTCATGCTCATGTTCATCGATGGACCAAGCTTCCATCATATATATGGATTCCTTGAAATGGAATGGGATAGGTTTATTGAAGGTGTAGCTAAATTTTCCAATGTCACCCACTGGGTGAATCTACCACCCCCCCCCTACAGATACGATCTCTTTGCCTCAAGCTCATCATGTTGATATCCCATATAGAACATGCTTCAACTTGTAATTCATGATCCACATAATGCCATAAGCAACNCCCCCCCCCCTACAGATACGATCTCTTTGCCTCAAGCTCATCATGTTGATATCCCATATAGAACATGCTTCAACTTGTAATTCATGATCCACATAATGCCATAAGCAACAAAACACATACTCCACTTTCTAATAATGAAGTAGGCACAAGTTTGTTACCCAAAGGCATGTAGCTATTCAAATGAGCTTTTGAGATATTCCCCTAGCATTCATTCCATCCTCGTCATTCTGTATGTGAGCAATGTACTAACTGTTGACAACCATAATTTGTGGATCCTCGCAAACATACTTTAGAATCCTCCCGAATGTGGTGTAATTAACATGCGATGAATTCTCCAAGGCTTCCATTTTGGAGCGGTAATGGTCGCACATGTGTCGGATGAACTTGACGTCCTTCATCCTCCATAATCAAGTCCACATCACATCCACATCCATGTAGAGTTAAGCCCACATCATGAGAATTTGAAATAAAGTCACATGCCCCAGTCAAAGCTCAAGAATTTGTGATCGTTGGCTAGCCACCTATCCTACAATTTGTAGAGTTGAACCATGTTGTTTTGCATTTGCATCTAAGATGAGAGGAATGATTGTTATCCTCTCCACCCAAGTTTAATTATTGTAGTGACATATTGAGTTTTTAATGAGTTTATTGTGGTAACAAGTTGAGCCCTGGGTTGACAAATCCTCGAGCTTCTGCGAAATTTGGTTTACCTTGGGCACCATCCTTGGAATTAGGGGAAGTACCTAGTGAGTTTCCCTAGGATTTATATTTTATGGAAAACAAAATTACAATGAAATTAGTGATAAGAGGAAGTTGAAATACTACAAATATTTTATAAATCCTAATTTAGTTGATCAAATTAATTTTCCAACATTACGAGCTTAGGTAAACAAATCAATATTGTGAAAAGTAAGACCAATCCACATGTTGAGCTCTTAATGGGTATATTGTTGTAACACCCTCGAGCCCTATTTTGCAAAGCCTCGGTATTCTTTGGAATCTTATTTCCCTTGGGTACCATCCTCATAACGAGAGGAAGCACATGTGGGTTTCCTTGGGATATTTATTTAATGGAAAACAAAATGACATTGAAACTATTGAAACTATTAATAAGAGGAAGTGTGAAACCCTACAAATATTTTACAAATTCTAATTTATATCATCAAATTATTTTTCTAGCAATATGAACTTATAGAACAAAATAAATATTGTGAAAAGTAGGGTAAATGCTCATTCAGATGAGTGAATTTGTAACTTTGTTATATAAAAGAGGTTTAGAGTAAACACAATTACTTTTGATGTTGTCCTACACTTAAATCCACGTGGCATTTTGGCATTATTTAGTGTGATATATGCAGCTATATGGCAATGGAATAACATCAACATAGTGGTACAAATGAGCTCCACATGGAAGGTTGGCAAATTATAATGTGATATTTGTAAAGAAGAAGCTTAGTAATGCCTACATAGTATGTAGAGAACATGGCAATTTTGTAACAGCAAGATGAACTACATTCAAATGAAGTTAATTATAGTTCATATTATTTTTGTACTAGTGTAAATTTTATTTGCGCTGCTAACATTGTAAGAACAAGTAGAATTCTTCTTTGCAAATATCACACAAAATCATCACATGTCATATGGAGCTAGTTCTACATAATTGTATAAAACATACACAATTTCAATTTTGGATGAATGGTATTTGTCCACATCCATTTGATACTGGTATCATATAAATCAATGCTTTCACCCTTCATTTTTCATTCATTTTAAAATATATTTATTTTGCAAGTAAGAGTGGGAGCCTTCTATTAAACATAAAAGTAAAAGATTACAACGGTCATCAAAAAATAGTTTTCAATCTGCCTCTAGGAGTGATCCAGGTGGATCTCCCAACAGACCAAAAATAAAAAATATTCAAATGTTGATTAGAAGCACACAATTGTATAGAGTTCACTGAGATATTTTTGGTGATACTCATTTCATCAAAAATGAACTTCGGATGCGAAAAGATATCACATTTTGAAGTTTCGATGAAAACAAGCAAAAGGGGTGCCATGTGGCACAACCATAGTGTGACACGTGGACTATATAGGTGGATCGTACTTCAAGGTGGAAACATGATGATATGCCATGTGGTAGGAAGATATGATATGGAAGCTAGTAGGTGCTAAGTTGGTAGTCCAAGTTGGCATATTAGTGGCAAATGTTATTTCCAAATTCCAAATTGAAACAGTTGGGAATCGGAAGTCGGGATGAATATTGCAGGAATTGATATGCCCGTGCTGACTTTTTACTTTCGATGCCAGGATCAGAATAGTCAGTAGTCAATATTTTGGTTGTTTATTGTGGGAATTGGTTTGACAATTATGAATTCTGATTTATGAAGTCGGGATCGAAACACCAACAAGGACTGTGTGTGTTGTTTGGAGTTTCGACTTTCGACTTCCAAAATCAAGATCGACAAAGTCGGGATCAGAAAATCAGCAAAATTATTTGTGTTATTTGACAATTTTGACTTTCGACTTTCAACATCGGGACAATCGACATCGAGACAGTTAGCATCAACACAATTGGTATCAACACATTGTAACTCAATGGTCCAACATAACCAACAAACAACATATATAAATCAATGTCCACGAACGAATTGCGTATTTGTTTCATGCCAATGCCTACGAATTTGGCTTTTATCCTCATAGAGATATTTTGAGCATGAAATCAGATTTGTAGCACAATTGCATGCATTATATGTGGATCCAAAACCAATATCGTTCTCCTATTTAACCCACAGTTGGGACACGATCATGATCATGGTTGAGCATCATTCGACATAGAATCGAAGTTCAAATGGTTTTGAGGTGGATCTATGCAGTGCATGAGACAAAATTTCTCTTACTGCACGCCATAGGGGGTCTCTGGAAAATTTCAGAGTCACATTGTGCAGTCTGATTATGCAATTAACAAATAGAATTATGAATAAACCTCTATGTTGATGTAATCAAACAACATTTGAAGAATTAATTGAATCAGTCACATTGGATGTGGACTCAGAGATGTATGCCTTTAGCACATAACTCCATTATCAATTGGCAGTCTTTAGTTTATGGTTTGCATTTGTGTTTATTTGCATTCTTGTTGTTTCCTCATTCAATTTTAAAAGAATTTCCATTTTAAAATATTCTTCAAAGAGTTTATTGTTTGGAAATCGTTCACATGGGGAAAAAAATCATGGTTAAAACGATATTGTAATATTCAGATCAAGTTGGTATCAGATCCTAGTTAACCAAAGAATTGTGAGTGTGTTAATGCTCACTTAGGCCAAGCTTAAAGTAGGAGAAGGAGAACTTGAGCCTTCAATCAATAAATTGGACGTGTAACTCAAAGGAAGGAAATGGAAGATGAAAACTATGGAGTTGAGGATGAGAAGGCCTTCTATAAGGCTTTCTATCGGATGGCAGGCATAGTATAAAAGTTGTTTGTCGATTACCAAAGGGGATTGGAAAAGAAGATAAGGAAGCATATGAGTGAAGCGGGTAGTACTTCATAGAATAAAGGTAATGTAGGAGAACCTCCTAAAACTCCACAATCTCCGTCATCATCTTCTTCTAGTGCTAGTTCTTCCAGTACATCATCTGATATACATAAAAATCATTTCGAGAAATCTGATATGGATAAACCATTATTGAAGCTTGATATAAAGTATAACTTACCCATGTTTAATGGAGAAGTTAATGTTGAAAAATTGGATGAATGGGTTAGGAAAATAGAGATTTATTGCAGAATCCAAAAGCTGACAGGAGATGAAGCTAAAATCCAATTGGACTCACTACAACTTGGAGGCACTGCTCTCTTATGGTGGGAGAGAAAACCTCAAGAGGACTTGATTGTTAGAGGTAAGTTTATTTCCTCATGGTATGAGTTTGCTTCAACATTGAAAAACCAATTCTATCCATTGGGGTATAAACAACAAGCTATGATGGACTGGAAGAATTACAAACAAGGTAAGGGACAAAGTGTTCAAGACTATACACAAGTGTTTAGAAAGAGGGTTTTAGTGTTGGGTACTCCTCTCTATACTCTAGAAAAACACTCCTTAAACATATAGGTGGATTGCATAGTTATTTAAAACACACAATCCTCATGTTTAATCCTAACAATTTGTATGAAGTGTGTGTCCAAGACATCCATATCAAGCCTAAGGGGAAGAACACTGCTAATAAATTTTACAAGAAGCCTTTCAAGCCAAGTGGAAACAAGTTTAAAGGTGAAGACAAAGGAAATAAAACAACTACCGTGAAGAAAGGAGGTGATAAACCTATAAGCATGCATTGTCGAAAAAGATTCATGATGCGTCCAAATGCTGGAAACTTCATTTGGAAATCAAACCAAAGAAATTTCAGAACAAGTATGAAGAAAATAAGACTATTTCCACTATTCAACATGATTTGGGATCAGATTGTAGAGATGAGACAAAAATCACACCCATAGGTTTACAAGGAAAATCTTCTTATGATTATAAAGTTGAACTTGTTGTTAATGAAAAGAAAAGGAGTGAGCTATTTCACATCAGTGTGATTTGTAAACATACCAAAATTGATACTTGATTTGATAGTGGATCACACGCTAACTTTATTTCATAGGAGACCGTTAAAAAGATTGGATTGGAAACTAAGCCACATCCCAAACCATACCCACTTGGATGGGTTTATGAAAATGCACAACTACAAGTTACCAAGCAGTGCAGACTCATGTTTGCTATAACTTATGGTTTTATGGATGACGTTGATTTGGATGTGGTCTCATTAGATATTTGTGGTGTTGTATTAGGAAGTCCTTATCTTTATGACAGGAAAACAATATTTTACAGGGAAGAAAACAAATACCATTTGTTTAAATATGGAGCATAATTCATAGTAAGAGCCCATCGTATAAAGACAAATATGTCACTTGTCTCTATAGGATAGATGAAGAGGATCATAAATGGAAACAATAATTTTTTTCTCGTGCTTGTTAATCCCAAAGGAAGTGATAGCAATAGTGCTTTTGAGGGATGTGATCCTTTGCATAAAAATTATTTGATTAAAGTTGTTTTTGACTTTGGAGAGATATTTAGAAACTGCAAGGATTACCTCCTAAGAGGGAGGTTCAACATAAGATTTAATTGTTGCAAGATGCTCCATTAACTAACCTTGGTTTGTACAGGTTATCCGTCATTGAAAATGAAGAAGTTGAAAAACAAGTACAAGAGTTTATTGAAAAGGGGTTCATTCACCCTAGCTCTTCGCCAAGCAGATCACCCACAGTACTTGTTCCAAAGAAAGATGGCATGTGGAGGATGTGCGTTGATTTTCAAGCAATGAACAAAATCATGGTAAAGAATTGATATCCTCTTCCTCGTATTGATGATATTTTGGATTAACTGATGAATTCCATTTATTTCACTAAGTTAGACTCACGAAGTGGTTATCATCAAATTATAATTCATGAAAATGATATCTAGAAAACTCCTTTTAAAACAAAACAGGGTTTGTATGAATGGATGGTTATTCCCTTTGGGCTTTGTAATGCTACTGCTACATTCATGAGGATTATGAATGATGTATTTGGGCCATTCATTGATGAGTTTGTAATAGTCTACATAGATGATATTTTTATATTCAGTCGAACTTGGGAAGATCATGTAAAAAATGTAAGACATGTCTTAGATGTCTTAGCAAGGGATAAATTGTATTTAAATATGTCCAAATGTGAGTTTGGAAGAACATCTTTGGTTTATTTGGGTCACATTGTAGGGGTGGTGAACTAAGAATAGATCCCTCTAAAGTTGAGGCCATCCAAAATTGGCCCAAGCTAACTAATGTAACCAAAGTTAGAAGCTTTATGGGAGCAACCCAATACTAGAGGAAGTTTATTGCTAACTTTTCATTTATTGCTTCTCCTTTACATGCTTTGATAAGCATGAAACAATTATTTTAGTGGGGAGACAAAGAGTAGCAAACCTTCAACACTTTGAAAGAAAAGACCATTACAACACTGGTACTTACATTGTCGGATCTGCAACAACCATTCGAAATTGAAACCGATGCTAGTGGATATGCCATGGGGGCATTCTTAATGCAACGTAAGAAACCTATATGCTATCATTATGAGATATTCTCTAAAGCAATAACTAATTATCCCACATATGATAAAGAGTTGTATACATTAGTACAAAGTACGAAGATGTGGAAACATTATTTAATCTATAAGGAAACAATCATACATAATCATCAACCCTTACAATATCTCCAATCACAAATTAAGCTACAACAATCATGACATTTTAGATGGATGGGATGTCTACAACAATTTCACTTGGTCATTAAGTATTAAAGGGAATTCAAAATAAAGTTGCAGACATGTTATCAAGACCTCCAACAAATGCATTCATTATTTTGCTAAATATTCCATTGGCTTATGACAATTACATTGAACAATACACATAGGCTGAAGACTTCAAAGATGTATATGAATCTTTAATGAATGGCACACAAATGAAGAATTGAACTATCATGTAAATGATAAGCTATTGTATCATCTTGGAAAAAATTGTATTCCATTGAGTGAAAGAGTGCATGTAATCAGAGAAGCCCATACTTCTCTTATATCTGGTCATTTTGGTGTATGAAAGGCAGTAGCTCAACTTCATAGGTATTGTTAGTGGCCTCAGATGGATGAAACTGTATACAAATATGTAAAGGGATGTGTTATGTGTGCTACTACACCCCACTCCTTGTACCTTCTTGTCCATGGGAAAGTGTGTCTATGGATTTTATGGGAGGGTTTCTTATGTCTAGGAAAGGTCATGATTACTTGTATGTGGTTGTGGACAGGTTCAGTAAAATGTGCATTTTAATGCCTTGTAAAATGCAAGTCACAACAGAGTTGACTGCTCACTTGTTCTTCTAGAATGTTTGGGTTCATTTTTGGGTTACCGACGTCCTTTGTATCAGATCAAGATCCCGCTTTCTTGGGAATTTTTGGTCAACTTTGTGGGAACTTATGGACACCAATTTAAAGAAAATCACTACTTTCCATCCACAAACCGATGTTCAGACTGAAGTAATCAACTGCACAGTGGTACAACTACTCCAAGGATATTGTGCTAAGCATCCTAAGCTTTGGGATGAGCAATTGCATTATGTGTCGCATGCCTACAACCATGCCATTCACTCTTCTACACAAAAGTCTCCATTTGAGACATGTTTTGGGTATTTTCCCAAATCTCATTTAGATTTTGTCTATGGGAAAGATTATGTGGAATATGGACAAGTTGATGCAAACAAAGCTTTGAAGTTCATTCAACAGATTCAATTGGTACACCGTGTAGTACATGAATAGTTGGAGAAAATCCAAGGCAATTACAAAGCAAGGCGTGACCACATCATGTAGATCATCATTTTCAAGTTGGTGATCAAGTTTGGCTTGATATCAACAAAGACCGACCTCAAGGTGAAGGTAAAAATCTTAAGCCACTCAGGTATGGACCCTTCACACAATCTTGGATAAAGTTGGTAATAATGATTTTCAGTTAGATTTACCTCCATACATGCAGACGTATTCTATTGTGAATATAAAAAATTTGAAATTGTATGATCCTCCAATGATCATGGATCAAGAGGAGAATGTTCATGTTCCTTTTGTTGATGACTTTGCACCTGGGTATCTTGATGAGTTGTAGGAAGACACCATTCTTGATAGGAGGGTAGGAACCTTCATGAAGAGGAGATGTGGAGTATCTTCGTGTGTTTTTTAAAGGAATGCATCCAAGCGAGGCATGATGGATGAAGACCAAAAAGGTGAGGGAGTTGTACCCTCACCTGTTTATTGAGTAATTTCAAACTTTTTGAGGTCCAAAAGTTTACAGTGGGGAGGTTTGATCCAGGTTGATCTCCCAATAAACTAAAAATCAAAATCTTCAAATGTTGATTGAAAGCACACAGTTGTATAGAGCTCACTAAGACCTTTTTGGCGATACTCATTTTGTAAAAAATGGACTTCGGATGTGAAAGATATTGCATTTTAAAGTTTCGATGAAAACATGAAAAGGGGTGCCACGTGGCACAACTACAATGTGACACATGGATTGTACAAGTGGACCGTATTCCAAGGTGGTAGCATGCTGATATACCATGTGGCAAGCATAGATGATGTGGAAGCTAGTAGCTGTTGAGTTGGCGGTCTGAGTTGGCATCCCAGTGGAAGAGGTTATTCCTGACTTTCAGAATGGAAACAATCAGGAATAAGAAGTCGGTATGAATATTGTAGGAGTTGATATGCCATCCCGACTTCCAATGTCGAGACCAAAATAGTCAAGAGTCGGGAGTTAGGATGTTTATTGTGGGAATTGGCTTAACAACTCCAAATTATGATTTATGAATTCGGGGTCGACAAAGTTGGGATCAAAACGTCAACAAGGATTGTGTGTGCTGTTTGGAGTGTCGACTTTCAAATTTCGTAGTTGGAATCAGATCATCGACAAAATTATTTATGCTAATTGATAGTTCTAACTTTTGAATTCCAATGTCGATACAGTCGACATTGACATAGTTGCATCGACATAGTCAGGATCGACATAGTCGGGATCAACACAGTTGGGATCGACATAGTCGGGATCGACATAGTTAGGATCAACACAGTCGGGATCAACACAGTCGGGATTAACACAGTCATGATCGACATAGTTAGGATTGACAAAGTGTAAATTGACGGTCCAACATAACCAATGATGGATCTAAATCAATGGCCACAAACAAATTGGGGATTAGCTTGATGCCAATGCCCATGGATTTGGTTTTTATCCTAATAGAGATATTTTGAGCATGAAATCAAATTTGTAGCTCGATTGGATCCGTTACATGTGGATCCAAAACCAATCCCATTCTCCTATTTAACCCATAGTTGGGACATGATCATGATCATGGTTGAGCATCGATGGTTAGACAGAGCATCATTCAACATAGCATCGACGTTCAGACAATTTTGAGGTGGATCCATGTAGCACAAGAGACAAAGTCTCTCTTACTACGTGGCAAAGCGGGTATTTAGCAAAGCCCAGAGTCGCATTTTGCAGTATGATTTTGCAATTAGTAGATAAAATTGCAGAGAAACCTCTATGTTGATGTAATTGAGCAACATTTAAAGAATTAATTGAGTCAATCGCACTGGACGTAGACTCAAAGACGTAAGCCTTTAGTGCCAAACTCCATTATCAATTAACAGCCTTTAGTTTATGGTTTCCATTTATGTTTATTTGCATTCTTGTTGTTTCTACATTATGTTTTAAAAGAATTGTCATTTCAAAGTATTTTTCAACATGTTTACTCTTTGGAAATTATTCACATAGAAAAACAAATTCATGGTTAAAACGATTCTATAATATTCAGACTATGGAGAGACCAGGCTATAGAAAAATGTGTACGAGATATGTATGTCTGTTGTAGTTTTAAAATTGTTGGTATATAAAGGGGTTCATTGAGAACCTATAGAGGCTTTCTTGCCTAAGATTGAGTCCGGAGTATTGACTTAAGAATTAAAAAAATGACCAGTAATGGCAATATAACAAAAAAACCTAGAAAGTGTAAGAAAGAGACCCCATTACATGGTAGATTGGTCTTCATCCTCATCGATGATGAGTGGGTTGTCGTGGGAGCTCCTAGTTGGCGAAGATTTTGGTGCCAAATTTAGGTCTAGACATCTCCCTATGATGTACATTTTTCCAACGATAATCTTGTTCATGCTTCTCTAGTCTTGCAACTCATCTAACTTTTGCCTGAGGTTGACGATTTCTGTGTTTCTCTCCATGAGGACCTGACTTAACGAAGATTTGGTGAACCAACTTAGAACCACTAAGCACTCGTATAACCTAACCTTGTTCTTGGTATTTCCTACATTTTGTATCCAGTCTTCCAAAGGATTAAATCCCACCTCTACTTGGAAGTCTGCACTATTATGCTCCAAATCTTGTGCTTCCTTGTTCACGTCCTCATCTTCCTGCACTGTATTACTAGGGTTGGTGGGTGGTGGGGGGGGGGGGGGGGGGG
>LPNX011076733.1:641320-661682 GCA_001517045.1 Pseudotsuga menziesii
CCAAACTATCAGTTTCCTTATTTTGGTCAGCCATGATACGTCCAAATAGAACTTTATCCGTCCAAAAGGTTATTAGGGAGCAATCATAGAGAACCCATCGAGAGCATGAGTCCCCTAGATCAATAATCCAATTTTCCAAGGTTTGTAATTCATCCACCTTTTAGAAAATGATAGTCTCCTGCAAGATTTTCAACTCCATTATTTCAAGTTCAATTTCTCAGGCGTGAGGGATGGCATCCTTATAGTGGTTTGCGATTCCAATTGCTTTGAGTTGGTTTGTGGTGGGATTTCGAAGCTCAACTCCTACTCGTTTGTTCCCCCTGCCACGTGCCATGGTCCAACCCCCCTTATTGCTCTTATGTTGATCATCGTTGCCAAATCCTCTGTTCATAGCTATGAGAATGAGGATGAATTCCAATCTGCCTTTGGGATTAATGCTCTAGATCATTTCCATGATTACCCCGTTCCTCTCCATGTAGGTGAAATCAAACTTCATCACGTCGTTGTACTACCTCGTCTCCCTTGTTGTGCTTACCGAGATGCTTAGGTACAACTGCGTATGTCACAACAGATCAAGGTGATGGCTCATTGATGGGGGTTTCTTTGGTCCATGTGTTTCACATGGTTTGCCACTGCCTTGTGTCCACTCGGGGCCAAGTAGCTTATCGTGACATCCTATATTAGGCCCCTCCTTAAGGTGTCAACGAGATGAGTGAGTGGATTTTGAGTGGGCACTATGTCTTCCATGCTCAACGGACATGGTTGAATTCATTTTAAAATATTATTTAAATTTATTTTCTTTCTAAAAATATTTTTATTTATTTTTTCTTTTCCATTTAAAAAAATTCTATTTCTATTTTATTATCTTTTCAATTTTATATATTTCTAATTTTAACAAGAATTTAAAATTAAAATGACAATGTTTAATAACTCTAACTAAATCTCTAACACAATAAAATTCCAAAATTCATAACACAATATATTTCTAATTTTAATAAGAATTTAAAATTAAAATTAAAATGACAATATTTAATAACTCTAACTAAGACAATAAAATTCCAAAATTCATAACACAATATATTTTTAATTTTAATAAAAATTTAAAATTAAAATTAAAATTACAGTGATTAATAAATCTAACTAAAACTGTGAAAGGGGAGATTGATGTATTTTGACCCATAATTTTTGGAGAAAAACGGCGAGCTCACAGCTGCTGATCAAGCACGCACTGGGCGATTTGGACGAGACGAGGAGGAGGACGCAACCCCTTGAGGGCCGAGGCTGATCTGACAGCGTGAGCGCTAGATCCAAGCCCGATCCGGAGGCTGCATGCAATCAGATTGACTAACTGAGCTGGTCGATTAGCTGCTGGAAGCTGTGGAGGCCCTCTCCCCTGAATCCATGCATTGAAGCTGGCCCAGAGTGGGTGGGGCATTAAGATGGTGGAGGAGGTAGGCGATGAATCCTTGCCTACCCGTTCGGAAGCCTTTGATAGGCTAATCAACATTCATGCCAAGCGATCAGGCAAAAGAGAATTGCCGAAATTTGTTAAGCGAATAGAAGATGTGCCGGAGGTAGCCCTTCCCTCGGAAGAAACGATCCGGGTTGCCCTGTCACTGGCAGACCGGGCATTGATCGGGCAGTTCACAGGGTTGTGGCCCTCACCCAAAACCACTGATAGTTGGGTTCAAAGGAACTGGCGACCGCTAATATCCAAAAACGTGGCCTCCTACGCCATCAGAAGGGGATACTTCCTCTTTGACTTCGAATCCAAAGACGACAAAGACTTAATCTTCAGGAATGGGCCCTACTTCATGGGGCCGCAAGGTCTTTACCTCAATGGATGGTCGCCGGACTTTGACCCGGAAGCCGATACCCCTAAAGGTGTCCCAGTCTGGGTCAGACTGCCCAACCTACCTATGCACTGCTGGAACCCCAAATCCCTACATGCTATAGGGGACGCACTGGGAAAATATATAGACATGGCCAGCCCAAAGGACCAATATGCTTGCGCCCGCATTTGCGTGGAGGTCGACCTCGAAGCTGGACTGCCAGAAGCTATAAACCTGACGGTGGGGAACTGGTCTCACATTCAGAAACTGGACTATGAACAACTCCCCTTCAAGTGCAGAGGCTGCCATGAGTACGGACACTTCATCCGAAACTGCCCTAAAACTCTGGAAAGCCAGCAGGAGAAGGGGGAAGGATGGCATAGGGTGAACAGATCCAGATCTAAAAACCAAACTGGCGGGGGCCTTAAGAAAGGTGAGGGGAGTGGCCCATCCGAAAAACTCCAAGAGCCTCCAAGATCCACAGAATCAGTGGAATCAAGGGAGGAACCCATAGAAACAGAAGGCAGATCTAGTCATGAAAAGAGCAAAGAACCGGAAACAGTCATCTTAGACCAAGGGAGAGACAATGAGGAAGACACAGCGGAGACTAAAGAAGGAGAAAGTCAGGGAAAATCTGAGGAAGAACCGGACTCGGAAGAGGACGACGAGGAAGAAGGGGAAATTGAAATAACAACTCCAAGACTGACCAAAACAAAAGGAAGGAAATCTAGAAAAGAAGTACGGGAGCAAGCAACATACAAGGATAAGCTGCAAGGATCCCAGCTAACCTTGGAAAAGCTGTTGAAAAAGCCACGAAACACCCGTCAGCATGGGCATGCCTCGAAAGGGACGCCTACGGCTTCCAAAAGTAAGTAATGAAGGCTATTTCCTGGAACTGCAGAGGGCTCGGTAGCAAAGGCAAGGAAGAAGCTATGCTAGATCTAATCTCTCTCCACCAACCGGACATCTTGCTGATTCAGGAAACCAAGCTGGAGGAGACAACATTCCTCCAAACCAGTAAAAAATTTTGGAAAAAAAAAGGCACTGCTGCTTTAAGCTCCAGAGGAGCATCCGGGGGTATAGGAACCCTATGGGATGACAGAAAATTTGAAGCTATGGTGATAAAAAACAACACTCATTGGATCCTCACAGTGCTTAAACAAAAAGACACCAACTCTCTGGTAAGTATAATTAACATCTATGTTCCTAATTCTTATGGCGAAAAAATAAACTGCTGGAATCTTCTCCGTGAAGAAAGAAATAATTTGCAGGGTAATGTCATATTGGCTGGGGATCTGAACCTCATTCTCAGTCAAAATGAAAAAAGAGGGGGCTCTAGCTCTATAGACCCCATCGTAAACATAGTGGAAGACATCATTACGACCTGGGACCTCATTGATATCAAGCCATCTACAGGGAAATACACTTGGACCAATAGGAGATTTGGGCCCGGGCACATTGCGGCCAGACTTGATCGATTCTTGGTTCAGGATAACTTCCTCCTGCTAGGCCTGATTATATCCTCCAAAATCCTTCCCTTTGGAGGCTCCGATCATAAGCCCATGCTGCTGAAAATGGTGCAAGAAAAAAACCTAGGACCCATACCATTTAGATTTAACTCCATGTGGGCCAAGCATGATGAATTCCTTCAGATTGTAGCAGACTCCTGGGCCCATCCAGTCACTGGCTCTCCCTTCTTTGTATGGGAGGAGAAGTTGAGGAGGCTTAAAAAAACATTGAAGAGCTAGGCCAAGACGCTCCCAAATCCAAATTCTGCCAAGCTTCAAGCTGCCCACGAGCTGGAGTCGCACCAGGCGGTTATGGAGGATAAAGATGTGACTATAAATGACATTCAAAAAGAGACAATTTTGCAGCTGAACCTTCACGTGGCGTGCAGAGAGGAGGCCGAATGGTGGCGACTCAAATCTAGATGTAAATGGCTAAGGGACGATGATAGAAATTCAAGTTTCTTCCACAAATTGACTGAGGTCAGGAAAAATCAGAATAACGTCTGTGAGATTCACATCAATGGTAAGATAATCAGCCAATTTGACGAAATTAAAGCTGAAGCCACCAACTACTTCAGCGAGCTGTTCACCGATCAGCCTACCCCCAGTGACGACCAGCTTTTGAACCTTGTCCCCAATTCAATAAAGAGTAGTGATAATGATCACCTGAACCAAATCATCACGCTGGAGGAGATTAAAGATACTGTCGCTGCCATGGAGGAGGATAGATCCCCAGGACCAGACGGGTATAATGTGAACTTCATATCTATCTACTGGGACATTGTTAAAAAAGACTTACTTAAAATGATCAGAAAGTCTCAGAGCTGTAGCAAGATCGGAGGAAGTATGAATTCAACCTTCTTGGCCCTCATTCCAAAGGAGAAAGATGCTAAGACCTTTGATAGGTTTCGACCAATTTCATTGTGTAACATAGGGTATAAAATCATTACTAAGCTCATGGCTACCAGATTAAAGCACATCCTGCCAGTCATTATCCCAGAGAATCAAGGTGGATTCATCAAAGGAAGGAAAATTTGGGATAATATCATTTTAGTGCAAGAAGCCATCCATTCTAGCCTAAAGAATGGAGACAAAGGAATGGCGGTAAAATTAGACCTGGCAAATGCTTTTGACAGAGTTAGCCATTCATTCCTCCTTCAGGTAATGCTGAGATTCGGTTTTGCTCCCAAATTTGTCTCTTGGGTCAAGGCCTGTATCAGCAAGCCGTGGATTGCCCCCCTCATTAACGGAAGAGCTGCCCCATTTTTCCAAGCTACAAGAGGTCTGAGGCAAGGATGCCCGCTCTCACCCCTACTCTATGCCATTCAGGCCTCGGTACTCAGTTTCCAATTGGAACACGCTAGACTAGAGCAGGAGCTGCCAGGCATAAGGCTGGCTAGAGGAGTCAAAGATATTAACCACTCCCAGTTTGCCGATGATACTATTTTAATGGGAGGTGCCAGCCAGATCATAGCTCGTCGATTCAAAGCTGAACTGAACCGTTACTTCCAGGCCTCTGGAAGTAAAATTAATCTCAGGAAGAGTCAGATCTTTGGATGGAACATTAACCCGAGGGAAATGTCAGATATATCCCGAATTCTAAATATGAACGGAGCTGTAAGTTGGGACTCTTTCAAATACCTAGGGGTGCCTATTGTCAAAATAAAACCCAAGTCTTCGGACTGGAATCCCATAGTGGAAAAAATTAAAAAGAAAATATCAGGTCGGGGGACTGCATGGCTGAATCTAGCGGTGAAGGTTGTTCTAATTAAAGCTGTCCTGAACAGCTACTTGCTCTACCAATGTTCTCTGCCCCTAGCACAGGGAAAAATCATAAATCAAATTGAGGTATTACTGAAATCCTTTCTTTGGAATGGTGGGAACAATGGAGGAGGTAAAAAGTATGCTCTGGTAAGCTGGAAAATCGTTAAGCTGCCCAGAATTGAGGGAGGAATTCAAATCAGGGACCTCAATTGTCAAAACTTGGCCATTGGGGCCAAATTACTTTGGAATATGCTAAATCCTAAACCAACCTGGTGTAGTCGGGCTCTTAAAATTAAATACTTCCCAGGATCAAGGCTTAGATGCCGGGAAGGAGACCACGTGAAGACTAAGGGGTCCCCCATCTTCAATCTGTGTAAAAAATCGTTGTCTCATTTTATCAAAAAGTTATACTGGATACCGGGTAATGGGAAAGACATAAACTTCTGGAAGGATACGATCCTTGGTAAACTCCCTCCACGTCTACCTCGTTTGCAAGCTTGGATGGAGGCGAGAGCTTTGTCAACGCTATGGAGTATATCAGATTGGGAGGTGAACTATCTAAATCGTTGGTTATCATGGGTAATGCCGGACTGCCCAGATGCGCTGGAGATTGATAAACTGAAGCTGCTCAATCACCTGGCCGGGATAGCACCGATTTCCCTCTCCCTGAAAGATAGACGTGGCTGGGGCAATCGAATTGGCATCTATACCACGACTGAGGGGTACAACATGTATGCAGCCTCCTACAATGTGCTAGCAAATCCTGCAATATGGAATTACAATTGGAACAACAAAACGCTGCCCAAAATTGATGTGTTCACTTGGACATTGATTCACCAAAGATTGCTGACCGGAGAGAATCTGGAGAAAAGGGGGATAGCAGGCCCATTCAGATGCCCTCTCTGTGCTGTAAACTCATAATTTATTTCTCATCTCTTCTTTAACTGCACATATACCGTCTCAATCTGGAAGGAAGTAATGCTGAATGAAGAAGATGGGTTTCAATGGAATGGAAGTAATCAGGAATTCTTCATCAATTGGGAAAAAATGTACAAGGGCGAGCTGGGTAAAAAAAATGGTGTGAGAGCCTGCTGGCTGAAACTATCTAAAATTGTTTGATGGTGCATCTGGATAGAAAGAAATCAGAGAATTTTTCAGAATAGGAGTCAACTAGCGTGGAAGGTAATTGTCAAAATCAATGCTCTTCTTGGTGAGGTGGTAAGAAGCACCACGATTCCTTACAACAAAGTCGAGTTGACGGAAAAAGAAAAAAAATGGATGCAAAGTCTCAATATTCAGGAAAATAACAACATAGCCATCAAAAATTTGGAGGATTGGGAAATCAGAATGGACAAATCCCAATTTGAAAACTGGTTAAGAGAAAGGAAGATATTCAAACTGTTCTTTGATGGAGCTTCAAAAGGGAATCCGGGGAAAGCGGGAGGAGGAGGAGTTGTCATAAACCCAACATGGAAAGTGGAAATCGAATACTCCTGGAACATCGGACATGAGTCTAATAATATGGCAGAAGCATATGGGCTCTGGCAAGGCCTTAAGCAGGTGCAAAAAGTAGGAGCGGATGAAGCTGTGGTTATCGAAGACTCGAGGCTAATTATCCAAGCAGTGAGCGGAGGAAGAAGGAGCAAAAATGAGCGGATGGAAAGACTGTTAAAAAGAATCAGATATATGATCAAAAGGCTCAGGAAGATTGAATTCTTTCATGTTCTTAGGGAGCTTAATATGAGGGCGGACAAAGCAGCTAATAAATTCATAGATATAGGGTGCTATGAACTCAAGGTTAATTCAAAGATAAATCTGGAAATTCCTCCATAATTTGCCTTCTATCTAAGGATGGGGAGTTTTAGCGGATCTTTGTAATCTTGATCAGCGTCTTTAAGCTGAACCACTCATATTAATATAACCGTTTTTGTTAAAAAAAAATAAAAATCTAACTAAATCTTAACACAATAAAATTCCAAAATTCATAACACAATATATTTCTAATTTTAAATTTTAAAATTTAAAAGTAAAAGTAAAATGACAATATTTAATAACTCTAATTAAATCTCAACATAATAAAATTCCAAATTTCATAACTCAATAGCTAAATACTATGAAAAAGATACTATGAAAAAGATACTACTGGATACATTATCATTTAAAAACTCCTTTTACATATTTTTAAATGTGCTGTAAAATAAATCGAATATATTTATAAATTTTATATTATTATTATTATATAAATTCTCCGAGGCAACTCTACAAATAAATTTTATCTTCAATAATCAGAACGAGAACATCATTATTTATAACTTCTAGCAAAAATCTATGCTACAAAACAAAATAGAAATAGATAAAATATATTCACACTCTTCCTTTCTGGCTTCTTATCCCACGTAGTAGAGACCGATGAATTTCCATCGCAGGTCCTCTATAGCCATATCAAACCCATTCACAATTTTCTTCCTTACAGATAAATATCCAGTATTGTGATTGGCGCTGCGCTGCATTGCATTGGATGAAGATGATAATATTTGTCATGCACACCATAAAGGACTGAGCACACTTTCATTTCAGGAGAGCTCAAAGAGATCAATGTATGTATGCATTGGAAGGGATTATAGTTATAAGTGTAATGGAGTTTGTAATTGCCCGCCCTCTATTACAATTCCCATTCGAATTCCAACTACTTACTCGCAGGTATCCGTTGCAAATATCGTCCAACCATCGTTTTCCTTGTAGTCTAAAATGCCATATTGATGAGACTCGGAATGCTGGCGAGCAGGCAGATACGAAGACAGCAATTCAAAGAATTTGTGAGAAGTTGAGGAGTGCTGGGTACATGGATGAAGTGGATAACAAGCCACCTGAATTGGGCCCTGGCTCAGCCGGGGAAATATTTCTCCCCAATCCCAAGCAGTTGGCTAAGTACAAAGTAGGGCATACACTGGACAGGAGCTGGAGCACCCCTCAATATCCAATTCCAGAAGTAGGCCAAGGAACTTCTCCTTCTACTACCATTGAGAAAGACAATCCGAGGCTCCCCACATTGGCAGAGATGACGATTCCTCCTGAGGAGCTGAGGAGGCTGAGGACACTTGGAATTCGCACTGAGAAGAAGCTCAAGATTGGCAAGGCTGGCATCACTGAGGGTATTGTTGATAGCATTCATGAGAGATGGAGGAACTCCGAGGTCGTTAAGATAAAGTGCGAGGATTTTTGCCGCTGGAATATGAGGCGAACCCATGATACATTGGAGGTGAGCATTCCCCTTGATTTAATCCTTTCACTAAATAATTGTTTCACCCAAAACAAAGTCCATGCTTCTCAAAAACAATTTCATCTTCAAGCCTTTCCATCAGTACATGTTTCATTGAAATACCCACTTTTCACTGTTCAGTATATACTATATATAGCTGGTAGCTTAGCTTGTTTTTCATGCTATGCTCATCAAAAGCCGAAATCGTGGCATCTGAGTCCTAGATGATATTGTTGTTGAATTTTAGCATTAGCATATAACTTAAAAAATTTGCAGATAAACTTTAAACAAATAAACAGTGCAGTAAAAACACATTTATCACATCAACACAATGGACACAAGATTTTTCACTTGAGAAACCTTCAAAGGACAAAAACCCCCAAAAGCATTAGTAGCTCATCTCGTAAATGAGATGACTTAGGAAATTCTTCAAAAAGTTCCTCAAACCCAAATCTGGGTTTGACCACAATTTACAGTAAAATTTCTCAGCAAAAAATCAGGACAAGGGTTTCGAACCCTAGATCCTTAAATTTCCAGATCTGCTCAAAGACTGTCAAAAATTAGTCTGCCCAGAAATTATCAGATCTGCTAGAAGAAGATCAGGACTGTCCAAAACAACAGTCTGCCCAAAAGTAATTTTTAGATCTGCAAAACAATTTAGGGACTGCCCAAAAATAAAAGTTTACTGTCCAGAAATTAAAAACAGCTGCCCAAAACTTTTCTACAGGCTGCCCGGAAATGTTTTACTGCAAAAAACAGCTGTGCGAAACTTTTTACAGGCTGCCCAAAAATGTTTTTTCTGCAAAAAACAGCTGCCCGAAACTTTTCACAGGTTGCCCAAAAATTAATTGCGGGCTGCTTGGAATTTTCCAGACTGGCCAGAATCTCTGTCTGAGCCTGCCCGAAGTTGTATGGCTGCCAGAAAAACAAATGCTGAAGGTGGCTATCCAAAAATGCTGAAGATAGATTTGCTGATAAAAACCCTAGCTGAGGGTTTGCTGAAGATGCTCTAGCTGAGGCAAGAAAACAGTCTTCTTAGTAAAATTGCAGCTTCACCTGTCAGAGCAAACTTGTGTGTAATAATGAGAAGACTTGATCTTCTTTTATAGCCTTCATTCACCTGTTAAGTGGACAAAATTAAAAAAGATAAAAATAATAATATTTTAATCTTTTCCTAATTTCACTTTTATCTTCTCACCAAATTTATTTATTTATTTATCTTTGACTTGTACCGAAAGTCTTTATTTATTTTTGACTTCCACCTTTGGTCCTTTCCCTGTGGTACAAAAGTCCTTATTTATTTTGACTTTTGACTTTGGCCTTTTTCCAAGTGCCCCTGTGGTCATTACCTGTGGTCTTTTTTTATTCCAAAAGTACATCATCATAACCCAAGAGAGTTATTAATGCTTTTATTTCACACACTATGTGACATCTAGATCTAGTAACTAGGGTAACTTGACCAAGGGTAGTTAATCCTTGGAGAGGGACACCAAGCCCATAGATCAAGGGTCAAAATGCCATACACATGCCCAGACCCAGTCTAGGGCTTACAGTGTCTTCATTCTCCAAGAGAATGGCTACTCAGAACTAAGCTGAGTCTACCAGTCCCAGACTGGTCTACATTGTGGTCCTGGACCAGATGTCTACTCAACACAAGGTTGAGTCTACCCAGGGCAGAGCTGGGTCTATATCATGGTCCCAGACCAGATATCTACCATTCAACAGAATGGACACTCAACATTGGGTTGAGTCTTCACCGTGGTCCTGGACCAGGTGGTCCCATTCTCCTAAGAGAAGGGCTCTCGATGCTGCTCAGAAAAATCAACACTCCCTCTTAGCGAGAGAGGCATTCTCTGCCATACCAAGCTTGTCACGAAAGTACATGAACTTTGATGCTGTTAGAGGCTTGGTCAAGATATCTGCAATCTGTTCATCTGTATGAATGTACTGCAACTTCAAAGCACTTCTTTGCGCTAGGTCTCTGATGAAATGACACCTCATTTCAATGTTCGATCTGTCATGAAACAATGGATTCTCTGAAAGCTTTATGCAACTCTGATTATCACAATGGATGATCGTTGAGTCAAGCTTTCCCTCAAACAAATCAGATAACAACTTTCTGAGCCAAACTGCTTCCTTGCAGGCATCGCTTGCAGCAATATACTCTGCCTTAGCTGTACTCTGAGCTACGGAACCCTGCTTCCTGCTGGACCAAGAGATCATTGCCGATCCCATACTGAAGCAATAACCAGAGCTACTTTTCCGGTCAATTGCACTGCCAGCCCAATATGAATCTGAATATCCAGATAACAATACTCCACTACTGGAAGTATACCTGAGCCCATAAGTAATAGTACCTCGCACATACCTGAGTATATGTTTAGCAGCTATCAAGTGTATGTGCTTCGGATCTGACATGCACTGACTCAATGCATTCACTGTGTAGCAGATGTGTGGTCTCGTCTACACGAGATACATCAGGGAACCAATGAGCTGTCTGTATAGAGTAGAGTCCACACTCTGTGAACTAGAGGCTGAATCCCGCAACTTTGTCAAGTTGGTAGTCATTGGTATGCTCATGGACTTGCAGTCCTGCATCCCAAATCTCTGCAAGATATCTACTGCATACTTTCCTTGTGTCAAGAAGATCTCACTTGGCTTTTGCCAGAATTCTAAGCCAAGGAAGTAATGCATCAATCCGAGATCTTTCATCTCGAATTCAGAGGTAAGCTCCTTCTTACACTGATCTATCAACTGTTCATCACCTTTAAGAAACAAGTCATCTAGATATAGAGCAAGTATCAAGACATGATTATGAACAACTTTAAAGTACAAGTTAGAATCAGCTGTACTTTTGGAAAACCCCAAACTATGGAGAAATCCATCCATCCTGGCATACCAGACTCTCGGAGCCTGTTTTAGCCCATACAAGGATTTCTTCAGTTTACATACATGGGTCTTCTTCCCATGAGTAACAAAGCCTTCAGGTTGTTCAATATAAACTTCTTCCTCAATCTTACCATTGAGAAAGGCTGTCTTAACATCCATCTGATGTAACTTCCATCCGAAAACTGCAACAAGTGAGATGATGGTTCTGATGGTAGTGTACCTGGCAACATGAGCAAATGTCTCGTCATAGTCAATGCCTTCTTTCTTAGTGAAGCCACGAGCTATGAATCTAGCTTTATACTTCTTCACACTGCCATCTGCGGCATGCTTGATTTTATAAAGCCATGTGGAAGTCACTATTGACTTTCCTGCATGTCTGGGAACAACTTCCCAAACATCATTCTTCATGATTGACTTATACTCTTCAATCATGGCATCAACACATACCTGTTTACTTGCTGCATCTTCGTATGATGAAGGTTCTGAACTTATAAGCTGATTCATAAGACCATAGTACTTTTGTGGTCTTATGCTTTCTCTGAAAGTTCCTGGAGGAGCTTTATGCTTCTCGACTTCTTGTACCGTCTCTCGGTACCAAGCAGGTCTCCTTTTGGAAGGAGGAACTTCAAGTAGTTCTTCTCGTGGACTTTCAATGTTCTCAAGAACATCTGGGATTTGATCATCAAATTCCTCTTCCTCCCTCAGAATTTCTGAATCTGGAAACTCAAGTGGAGCAACTGTATCTTCCGATGAAAGCTCTAGTGTTTTACGAAACACCGCTTCCTCATGGAAGATCACATCTCTGCTGACCTCAATGTGCCTTTGTCTCGGAATATATATTCGATAAGCCTTCGAGCAATCACTGTACCCAACAAAGATACCTTTCTTACCGGAGGGTTCTAGCTTAGCCCTCTTTTCTTTTGGCACATGAACATACACATGAGTACCGAATATCCTCATGTGATCAACTGCAGGTTTCTTCTTGGTGAAGACTTCTTCAGGAGTCTTCTCACCCAAGATAGCATGTGGGCTTCTGTTCTGAATGTATACTGCAGTTTTGGTAGCTTTAGCTCATAAGGGCAAAGGAAGATCTAGATCAGTGATCATGGCTTTAGTAGCTTCACAGATTGTTCTATTCTTCCTTTTTGCAACCCCATTCTGTTGAGGGTTGTAAGGCACTGTCAACTCTTTCTTGATTCCTGCTTCTCGAAAAAAATCATCAAACTCATTAGATTCATGCTCACCTTCGTTATCTGATCTCAAAATACGGATGTGCCTGCCAGTCTGATTTTCAATCAGTGTCTTGAACTCTTTGAACCTGTCAAAGGTTTCACTCTTGGCCTTGAGGAAGTAAATCCAAGACTTCCGAGAGTAGTCATCAATAAACAAGACATAATATAAACACTCACTCAAGGAGGGTGAAGACATGGGCCCACAAATGCCAGAATGAATCAAATCCAAAATTCCTTTAGATCTATTCTTGCTTCTGGAAAAGGATTTCTTAGTGTTCTTACCTAGGGCACATCCTTTACACACTCCTTCATGTTTTGGAGAAACTTCTGGCATACCTGTGACCATTTTCTGCAATCCTGGGAGAGCTGTGTAGTGAAGGTGTCGAAACCTTCTATGCCAAAGTTCACAAGGATCAACTGTGTGATGTACCAAAGCATGGGTGGAAACTTTGGAGGCCTTGTAAAGGTCTCCCTCTCGAACCCTAATATGAACTGTTGAGTCTAGATCTGTGACTTTTTCCCAAAAAAAGACCTTCTTGTCCATAAAGAGGACTCTGTGGCCCTTGTCTTCTAAACCAACAACAAATAAAAGATTCTTCTTTAAACCAGGAACATAAAGAATATCATCAATATGAAGAACCGTACCTGAGTCAAGTTGAAGTGAAGTTGAGCCAACTCCTTCAATCTTGTAAGTGGAGTCATCTCCAAGTTCTACCTGAGTGGTGAACTTCTTCTTTCTGTAACTGGTAAGGGTACCATGATTACCTGCCATGTGCTTGGAGGCACCACTGTCCACCAACCAAGAAGTGGAGCAAGCCGAGAAAGAACCAGTTAGAGTAGAAATCAAATAGTACTCTATTTTAGGCTCATCATTTTTATTAGCCTTGGTTTTCTTCTTCTTCTTGGGTTCTTCATCTTCTTCTTCCTCTGCTTTTGTTGCAGTTACCTGAAACCTTCTCTTGGGTTTCTTCTTGTTCTGCCTGCAGTCTTTAGCATAATGTCCAAACTTGTGACTAGTATAACATTCAATCTTGGACATGTTAGAAAACTTACTGTGAGGTTTCTTACCCTTCTTTTGCTGAGGGAAAGGCTTCTTGAACTTCTTGGTCTTTGTTGTAAGTGCAAGGTTATCTTGCTTGATTACCTTGTCAGTGTTCTTTGCTTCTTCTTGTATGCAGTCATGCCAAAGCCTTTCGAAGGTGGGCTGATTTTCTCGTCTACAGACGGATGCCACGAAGGTTTCCCAAGAGCTTGGGAGACCATCAACCACTGTTTGTACAAGATCATCGTCATCAACACTAACACCAATAGCAAGGAGTTGATCTCTTACCTGTTTGATCTTGGTGAAGAAGGAATCAACACTTTCATCTTTGTTCAACTTCAAAGTTCGTAGCCTCTTCTTCAAGACTCTTTTTTGACTGGGAGCCTTCTTTTCATAGGGATTTATCAAAGTATCATAGCATTCTTTAGCAGTCTTCAAGGATGTGATGTTAGGCATCAATTCTTCTCTGATAGAATCATAAATGACTCTTCTAGCCTTACCTTGCTTCTTCTTGTAGGCAAGCCTACCGACATTTGTAGTTGGCTTTTTTGTGACATTAAGAACAATGTCATCCAAGTCATTCTCATCAAGAATGGTTGACAACCTTGCCTTCCAGGAGTTAAAGTTTGCTGAACCATAGAGCTTCTCTTTTGGTTTGAAACCAACGGTAGCCATCTCTATCACTTGCCCAAAATGTTAGATCTGCAACTCTTATTCCAAGATCTAGGGAAAAACAACAACAATGTCCCTTTACTGTGTTTTTCACATGCTAAGCTCTGATACCATGTTGAATTTTAGCATTAGCATATAACTTAAAAAATTTGCAGATAAACTTTAAACAAATAAACAATGCAATAAAAACACATTCATCACATCAGCACAATGGACACAAGATTTTTCACTGGGGAAACCTTCAAAGGGCAAAAACCCCAAAAGCATTAGTAGCTCATCTCGTAAATGAGATGACTTAGGAAATTCTTCAAAAAGTTCCTCAAACCCAAATTTGGGTTTGACCACAATTTACAGTAAAATTTCTCAGCAAAAAATCAGGACAAGGGTTACGAACTCTAGATCCTTAAATTTCCAGATCTGCTCAAAGACTGTCAAAAATCAGTCTGCCCATAAATTATTAGATCTGCTAGAAGAAGATCAAGACTGTCCAAAACAATAGTCTGCCCAAAAATAACTTTTAGATTTGCAAAAGAAATATCAGATCTGCAAAACAATTTAGGGCTAGCCAAACTTGAGCGAACTTGTGTTGTGTATTCAAATGAGGATAGCGCCTCCCCTTATTTATACTCTTTTCTAGCTGACTTTTTCACTATAGGGCTGACTTCGTTGGGGCAGTTTTACCCAGTGACTGGGGTAGTTTTACCCAATGATTTTTGTGGGGTCAACTTGTCTATTTTCACTTGATTTCTTGAGAGTATGTTTTAGCATTATTCTTTTAGGGTTATTTACTTGATCAAATACAATAAGAATATCTTCCGAAGCTACATAAAACATCAACACTCACTCTTAGGAAGGAAAGTATTCTTCTGACACGATCTTCAACACTGCTTTTGAACGTTTGTATTCTTTGACCATTTACTTGTTGACTTTCACGAATCTATCCATCACTAGAAGTTTTGTACTAGCAAGCCATCATTTGCATCATGCATCCAGGGCTTCAACATCATATGTAGCATCTCACTAGTGGGTAAAACCTCATCGTCCTTTCAGACATTATGGCTTTCGGCGTTCTTTCGGACCTTATGTCATTACGGGACTTCATCTAGCTCACATCTAAGTAGGCATCTATGTCACTCACTCTAAACATCAAACTCACACAATCTGGATAACTAGCTTGAATGCTAGCCCTTTTGGTTTGCCACCACCAGGCAACTAGTCCACAGTGACCGGGCATCTAACCAGAAGGGTTATGCGATCTAGTGCGCACACACTAGTCATCCAACGCAATGCTAGGAACCCTCCAACCCACTCAGGTTGGCCCTCCAACCTGAAGGCTAGGCATCACCAGTCCATATGATTTGGTCTTCCAGCCCCGAAGGCTAGGCATCTTGACCTTGTGCGAGGTTAGGCTGACCTGTGCCTTAGTCGAAACGTGCCCGTGAATGACTACTTGTTGTTGCCACACTGTATATGCTAAGGCCCCTGGAATCACATCTATAAATCAACACTTCCTCTTAGGTAGGGAAGTTGTTCTGCACCACACCATGCTTGTCCCTGAAGTACTCAAACTATACCTTTGACAGAGGCTTGGCCAACACATCGGCTATCTGCTTGTCTGTCGTAATATATTGGAGCTTCACAGCTCCCTTCTGCACCATATCTCAAATATAATGGTACATGATCTTGATATGCTTGAACTTGTCATGAAACACGGGGTTCTCACACAACTTTATGCAACTCTGGTTGTCACAAAAGATACAAGTTACCTCCAACTCGAGATTAAACAGCCCTGCAAGCAACTTCTGAACCCACATAACTTCGCTACTGGCTGAACATGCTGCTATATACTCTGCCTCGACCATATTGAGTGTTGAAGTTTGCAGCATCCTGAGTCATTCTCCAAGTAGGCTTCGTGTGTTGAAACAAAGCCTCTTGTGTCGAGGTTGTCCTGAGTTAGTCTCAAGAAACTTGGAGAAGAGTCTCATGTATTGAGACTGAGCTTCATGTGTCGAAGCATGCCTTGTGTGTTAAGGCAGATGTTGCTATATAGTCTTTGTTGAGACTGAGTCTCATGTGTCAAGACTGGGCTTCGTGTGTCGAAGCAGTGCCTTGTGTGTCGAGGCAGAGATGTTGTGTGATGTTCTCCTAAGTGGTTTTGTTAGAAGGACTCCTCTAGGGCCTAACCACCCCTAGTAGGAATATCTCGAGCATATGACCACGAGGACAAGATGATTACATCATTGCAAGATCTTCTTTATATATTTGATGTGCATTGAGCTGGCACAAGTGAACCTAATAGACCAAGAGAGGCTAACCTTAGCCTAAGAAGACTTGCCCAAGTCTTATGAGAAATTAGAACAAGAGCTTATAATTTAAGTTTTTTTAATTATCAATTAGAACATAAGTGGTATTTGTGTCATATGGTATTTGCCCATTGTATTTACTCAATTAAGAATTATAAAAGGAGCATCAAGACACTCCCATTATCATTGTTGTGTGAATCTCTCTATCTCTCTCTCTCTCTCTCTCTACTCAAGCACAATTGATCAGGGTTCACTAAATTCAGCCTAAGATTTCTGCGTTGATTCATTGGAGGCCTAGGGTATCAGGCAGAGCATATTGTGGCCTCTAATTAGCAGATAAGGGCTTCCTTTCAATAGATCTGCTCTCCAAGTGGCAAACTAGAGTCCACAGGGGCACCACATTGTCAGATCAGACCCCACGTTAGCAGATCAAGGCTGCCAGTTGACAGATAGGGCCCCATATGAGACAAATCTATCATTTTTGCTGTCAAATCAGGGTTGACGTAAGGCTGAACAGGGCTTATATCAACAGTAGTTTTCTCTTGGTATGTGGCATTTAATCTCTGTTGTAAGAGTCTGATATAAATGCTCATTGTATTCTCATGCCATCAATATATATTAAGGAAGATTTTGTTTGCTGGGGTTTTCTCTTGTAAAAGGTTCCCTAGGGTAAATTTTTCTGTGTTCATGGTGGTTGCTTGATTTGTGATCTACTGCTGTCATTTACTGGTTATCATCAAATTTATGGTTTATATCCACACTTGGTACCTTAAGTATTCTAGATCTACAATATTAATCTAAATATCAGTCATAAGAATTTTTAGATCTGCTATATTTTGAAAAATGAACATGGTATCAGAGTTGACGGCGTGAAGAGCTCAGTTTGGTAGGTTACTTGAGCCCACATTGATCCTGGAAATTTTTTCTATCAGAACAACAAATCTGAAGTTTATTGTGAAAATGACTCCAATTTCAGTAAGACTCGAGGACAGACTTGAAGGGGCTTCAAATTTTGATATATGGAAAACTAGGATTTTAAACATCCTAGAAGAGCATGACTTAGATGGGTTTGTTACCAGTGTGATTGATGAGCCCACCTCTAATGCAGGAAGAGCAGCCCTAAAGAAGAACCAAGCCAAAGCAAAAAGAATAATTTTTGATTTTGTAAAAGACAATTTGATGCCTATTTTGATTCCTCTGAAAACTCCAAAGGAATGCTTTGACACCCTGACAAATTTATGTGAAAAGAAAGCACCCAGTCAGAAGAGGGCCTTGAAGAAGAAACTTTGTTCTCTCAAAATGGAGAAGGACAATACTGTTGCCTCCTTCTTCACAAAGATCTCTCAGATTCAAGATCAACTTATGGTAATCGAGGTAACTGTAGATGATGATGATCTTGCTCAGACTGCAGTTGATGGTCTTCCACCTTCCTGTGTGACATTTTTGTCTGCTATAAATGCTCGTGAAAACCATCCTGATTTTGGAAGACCGTGGCATGATTGCCTACAGGAAGAAGGGAGAATTCAGAGTAGATGTGGTCCATCCAAAGAAGAAAACCTTGCACTCTCAGCCAGGACAGAGAAAGGGGAAATATTTTCCTCTCGGAAGAAATTTCCTCACCAAAAGGGAAACAAGGGTTTTAAGGACAAACAGTTTGATATCTCAAAGGAAAAATGCTTTAACTGTCATAAGAGGGGACACTTTGCCAGAGATTGTCCTAAGCTAAGAAAGGGACATAAAGGAAGATTTCATGCATCTACTGCTAAAGATGACAAGTCCCAAAGGAACAGATCTAGAGGGTCCTCTAGTGATCAAGAGACCCGGAAAGAATACTATCTTATTTCAACCCTCTCTGGTTCCATCTCAAATAGTGCTGAGTCTTGGTTAGTGGACAGTGGTGCCTCTAGAGTCTAGGCACACATGACAAGTTATAAAAGTATGCTTACAGATTTCAAAGAGAAGAAATTTTTAGTTAAGGTAGAAATCAGAGATAATTCTATTTATGAAATTAAAGGAACTGGTTCAACATCCTTTCAGCTAAACTCCGGAGAAGTATTGCACATTGATGAGGTCCTGTTTGTCCCTGGTTTAAAGAAGAATCTCCTCTCTGTTGTAGCATTAGAAGAAAAAGGTTATTGGGTAATTTTCATGGATGGAAAGGTTCTCTTGTGGTCCAAGAATCAAGAGATAAGTTCGGCACTTGTGATTGGATCTCGAGAGGGAGGTCTCTATGAACTTCCTGGACATTCTATTAAAGCTTTGGTTCATGATATAGTCTGTCCTTGTGAGCTGTGGCATCGAAGACTTGGACATCTTCGTTACAGGTCACTTCCTGGTTTGCAGAAAATGGTTAAAGGTATGCCTGTTTTTCAGGTTGATCATGATGGCCTTTGCAGACGTTGTGTTCTTGGTAAAAACATAAAGAAATCCTTTCCTCATAGTAACAAGAGATTTAAAGGTATCTTAGACCTAATAGAATTTGACATATGTGGTCCTATGTCATCACCTTCCTTAAGTGGATTTCTATACTATGTGATTTTTATAGATGACTTCTCTCGGAAATCCTGGATTTATTTTTTGAAAGCAAAGAATGAAGCCTTCATTAAGTTTTAGGAGTTCAAGGCTCATATTCATTGATTGAAAATCAGACAGGGAAACATATTCGTGCCTTGAGAACTGATAATGGAGGGGAGTTTGGGTCTCATCATTTTGATGACTTCTGCAGAGAAGCAGGAATTAAGAGACAATTAACTGTACCTTATAACCTCAGCAAAATGGAGTTACTAAGAGAAAGAACAAAACAAATTGTGAAGCTGCAAAAGCCATGATGTGTGATCAGGATCTTCCCACATCTCTATGGGCAGAACCCACCAGCACTGCAGTTTATATCCAGAATAGAAGCCCAAATGCTATACTGGGGGAAAAGACTCTAGAAGAAGCCTTTACTGGTGAAAAGCCCGAAGTTGGGCACTTGAGGATATTTGGCTGTCGAGTTTACATTCATGTTCCAAAAGAGAAAAGAACAAAGATGGAGCTTTCAGGAAAGAAAATGCATACTTGTTAGGTACAACGAAACCTCTAAAGCATACAAGATTTATGTTCTAGGTCAAAGACACATTGATGTTAGCAAAGATGTGACTTTTCATGAGGAAGCTGCCTTTCGTTGATCTAAAGAACTTCAGTTCGATATAAATATGGAGGAACATGAGAATCCCTCTACAAAGGTTATAGTTCCTGACTCTCCTCGTCCAAAAATTAAGAGGGAGGAATCTAATGAGATATCAGATCTGGTTGATCCCATAGAGCCAGTAGAGTTGTTAGAGAGATCTCTAGATGCACCTTGTTACCACCTAAGTTGTACTTAGTGGTTTTTTATTCAAGTGAGCCTGGTGAACCGGACAAGGATGACTTGTTCGGACTTCAGAAGACATTTGGAAGTACTTCTGGAAAGTGCTTGTTGTACTATATCACATGTTCATACCCCATGGGGGAATTGTAATAAATTTTCTAGCATGATAGTGTCTGTAAAAGACTCGGTCTCTTAGACTTTATTTGTCAATCCGATCAGCCCAGGGTGTTTTTTCCCTTGGTTATTATTGGTTTTTGAACAAACGACTGATAATTTCTAAGTTTTTCACTCCATACCTCCAAAGTTGGGGTGGTCGGCTTGGAATTTAGGCCTATTGAGGTTATTAGAGTCTATGTGTCAATGTATAAACATGTTAGACATCATGGTCGAGTCATATGAACATGTTTAAGTCTCCCTAGGTTTTTTTCAATTTTTCAATTTTTTAATTTTTTCAGTGTTTTTTATTAAAATTTAATTTTTCCAAAACTTAGGCTATTTTTTAATAGTTTAAT
>LPNX011076733.1:664828-722785 GCA_001517045.1 Pseudotsuga menziesii
CCCAGGTGTGTGTAAGGCGGCAACACACCTCTTGCTAAGAGGAGGCCTGCCTAGTTTCGAGAGACTCTGCAGGAGGCAGAGAGACATGCTGCACCATCAGGCACTTTTAGAGAAAGCTGGAAACCTCAGAAATATTCAGGATATGTAGCACATATGAGTCACATTATTGATGCAGAGCCTTCCACCTATGAGGAAGCTGCTAAGCAACATGTATGGAAAGATGCCATGGTGGAAGAATATCAATACATCGTGAAAAATGATGTTTGGGAAGTGGTCCCTAGACCATAAGGGAAATTTGTGGTAATCTCCAAATGGATTTACAAGATTAAACATGCAACTGATGGCAATATTGAGAAACATAATGCAAGATTTGTGGCTCGGGGTTTCTCACAAAAGGAAGGAATAGATTATGATAAGAAATTTGAACCAGTTGCCAGATACACCTCCAACAGAGTCATTATTTCTCTTGCTGCAGTTCTTGGTTGGAAGCTTCACCAGATGGACGTGAAGACTGCTTTCTTGAATGGCAAAGTTGAGGAAGAAGTTTACATAGAGCATCCAGAGGGTTTTTTGGTTCATGGGAAGGAATCCCATGTGTGCAAATTAAAGAAGGATTTGTATGGGCTTAAGCAGGCATTGAGAGCTTGGTATACAGGAATTGATAGCTACCTTTAGAGCTTGGGTTTCTCCAGGAGTACCACTGATCCTAACCTATATTTTAAGATTGTGGAGAACCATCCTTTGATCCTGGTTCTTTATGTTGATGATTTGTTCCTTACTGGAGAGGAACAACTGATAGCTCGGTGCAAGAGGGATCTCACTTCTGAGTTTGAGATGAAAGACCTGGGTCTCATATACTATTTTCTTGGACTAGAGGTTTGGCAAAGAACAGATGAGATTTTCCTTTCACAAGGAAAATACTCAATTGATGTATTGCGCAGATTTGGGATGATGGATTGTAAGTCCATGAGCACTCCCATGGTATCGAATCTAAAGAAGTTGCATGAGTTAGATTCTAGTTTAGATCTAGTGGATCCTACCATGTATCGACAACTCATAGGATCCTTGACGTATTTGATTCACACCATGACGGATATATGCTATGCAGTGAGTGCATTGAGCCAGTTCATGTTTGAACCGAGGCACAGACATTGGAAAGTATGTGCTTAGATACCTTTGTGGGACTATTGCTTATGGTCTCAGGTACACTTCCAGTGGTGGAGTGATGCATCATGGTTTTGTTGACTCTGGTTGGGCTGGTAGCTATGTGGACAAAAAAAGTACTTTAGGTTACTGTTTTAGCATGGGTTTTGCTATGATATCCTAGTCCAGCAGAAAGCATGGGTCTATAGCTCAGAGTATATAACAACAAGTGATGCCAGTCGAGAAGCTATTTGGTTGAGAAAGCTTCCAACCGGGTTGTTTGGTGTGATGCTTGATTCTACTGTCATTCATTGCGATAACCAGAGCTATATAAAGCTCTCAGTGAACCTGCTATTCCATGACAGATCAAAGCACATTGAGATGAAATATCACTACATCAGAGATATGGTTAAGAGAGGTGCCATAAAACTAAGCTACATTGTAACCAATGAGCAGATTGCAGATGTGTTGACCAAAACTTTGCCCTTGACAAAGTTTGCATATTTTTGAGACAAGCTTGGTGTGGCAGAGAATGCCTCCCTCCCTGAGAGGGAGTGGTTAAGTTTGCAGCATTGTGAGTCATTCTCCAAGTAGGCTTCGTGTGTCGAAGCAAAGCCTCATGTGTCGAGGTTGTCTTGATTTAGTCTCGGGAAACTTGGAGAAGAGTCTCATGTATCGAGATTGAGCTTCGTGTGTCGAAGCATGCCTTTTGTGTCAAGGTAGATGTTGCTATACAATCTTGTGTGTTGAGACTAAGTCTCATGTGTCAAGACTGAGTCTCGTGTGTCGAGACTAGGCTTCATGTGTCGAAGTAGTGCCTTGTGTGTCGAAGTAGAGATGTTGTGTGATGTTCTCCTAAGTGGTTTTGTTAGAAGGACTCCTCTAGGGCCTGACCACCCCTCACCCCTAGTAGGAATATCTCTAGCATATGACCATGAGGACAAGATGATCACACCATCGCAAGATCTTCCTTATATGTTTGATGTGCATTGAGTTGGCACAAGTGAACCTAATATTCCAAGAGAGGCTAACCTTAGCCTAAGAAGACTTGCCCAAGTCTTATGAGAAATTAGAAGAGGAGCTTATAATTTAAGTTTTTTTAATTATCAATTAAAACATAACTTATAAGCTGTATTGGATAATGGTATTTTGTGTCACATGGTATTTGTCTATTGTATTTACTATGTGAAGAACTATAAATGGATCATCAAGACACTCCCATTATCATTGTTGTGTGAATCTCTCTCTCTCTCTCTACTCAAGCACATTTAATCAGGGTTACTAAATTCAGCCTAAGATTTCTGCGTTGACTGGTTGGAGGCCTAGGGTATCAGGCAAAGAGCAGATCGTGGCCTCTAATTAGCAGATCGGGGCTTCCTTTCAATAGATTTGCTCTCCAAGTGGCAGATCAGTCCTCCTCTCAACATATCGGAACCCATAAGGGCTTCACATTGTCAAATCAGACCCCACGTTATCAGATCAAGGTTGCTAGGTGACAGATCTAGCCCCACAAGTGACAGATCTATCCTTCTGCAGTCAAATCAGGGCGACCGTCAGGCTGAACAGGGCTTATATCAGCAGTAGTTTTCTCTTAGTATGTGGCATATAATCTATGATGTAAAAGTCCGATATAAATGCTCATTGTATTCTCATGCCATCAATATATATTAAGGAAGATTTTGTTTGCTGGGGTTTACTCCTTTAAAAGGTTCCTTAGGGTAAATTTCCTGTGTTCATGGTGGTTGCTTGATTTGTGATTTACTATTGTCGTTTTTTGGTTATCATCATATTTATGGTTTATATTCATAGTTGGTACCTTCAGTATTCTAGGTATACAACATTTGTCTAAATATCAGTCATACCAATTTTCAGATCTGCTATATTTTAAAAAATGAACACTAGGTGCCACACTAGTCTGCTTTTTGTTGAGCCACCAAATCATAGCTGACTTTAGACTGAAGCAACATCCTGATGTACTCTTCCGATTTGCGACACTACCAGCCCAATCTGACTCAACATAGCCTTGCAGTCTTATCTCATGATCCAAAACATATTTGAGTCCATAGTCCACTGTACCTTTTAGGTACCTCATCACGTGCTTTACTGCAATCAAGCAAACACGTCTCAGCTCAACCATATATTGACTCAATGTGTTCACCACAAAGCATATATTTGGCCTCGTGTTCGTCAAATACATCAACAAACCAATCATCTGTCTGTACATGGTGGTATCCACTGTCTCTGAAGAAGTATCACTCAATAACTTCAGGTTCGTCACCATTGGTGTAGGCATGGGTTTACAATCCAACATGCCGAATCTCTCTAGGATCTCTATAGCATATTTTCCTTATTTAAGGAAAATCTTGTCCGGTTTCTGCCACACCTCTAGACCTAAGAAATAATGCATCATACCCAGGTCTTCCATCTGGAACTTTGTATCGAGCTCCTTCTTACACTTAGCGATGAGCTTCTCGTCCCCTACTAGAAACAGGTCATCCACATAGCAATATCACCGGTCTTCCATCCACAACCTTGTAGTAAAGGTTGGAATCTGCTTTACTCTTGGTAAAGCCCAAGCTCATCATAAAACTGTTAATTTTTCCATACCATGTCCTAGGTGCCTTCTTCAATCCATACAAGGCCTTGTTCAATATGCACAAATGTGACTGTCTATCATGTGTCTCGAATCCTTGTGGTAGTTCCACATACACTTCCTCTTCCACTACACGATTCATAAAAACTGTCTTTACATCCATCTGGTGTCCCTTCCATTTCATCACTGCAACTATTGCAAGTATAACTCTAATTGAAGTGTATCTCACCATACGAGCAAATGTCTCCTCATAATCTATTCCCTCTTTTTGGGAGAAACCACAAGCCACAAACCTTGCTTTGCATTTCTTGATATTTCCATTTGCTGAATGCTTCGTCTTGTATATCCATTTGGAAGTCACCACTGACTTCCCTTTCGGTCTCGAAACCACATCCCAAACATTATTCTTCATAATGGACTGGTATTCCTCGATCATGGCATCCTTCCATACTTTCTTGTCAGCTGCTTCTTCATAACTAGAAGGCTCTGCATCAATGATGTCACATAACAATGCCATGTAGTTGGAATATGGTCGAGGTCTCTTGCTCTCTCGGAAGGATCCATCTGGAGCACCATACCTCTCTGCATCCTGAATCATCTCTTGAGCCCAAGCTGGTCTTCTCTTATGTGTAATCATTTCTCGGGGTGTATCTATAGGTCTCTGCGGTTCTGCCATATCATGATTCTCCGAAACATGCTCGTTTGGTGTAACATCATCATCTATGCCTGTCTCTGCAAGTCTAGGAGCTTCAGGCTCCTCATCATAGACCTCATTTGTATGAGTTTGTCTCGATTTGCTAAAAACAATATGCTCGTCGAAGGTGACATCTCCACTAGTCTCAATCTGCTTATAACCAGGAGTGTAGACTCTGTATGCCTTCGATGGCTCACTGTATCCAACAAATATACCCTTCTTTCCTAAAGGATCCAACTTTGTTCTCTTATCCTTGGGAACATGTACATACATAGGACAACCAAATATCCTTAGGTGGCCGACCTCTGGCTTCTCTCCTATAAACATCTCTTTTGTATCTTGTTCCCAAGTACACTGTGAGGAGTTCTGTTCTGCACATATACAACGATTTTGGCTACCTTTGCCCATAGGTGTAATGGTAAATCTTGATCATGGCCTTCATTGCTTTATGGTGGACATGACATAAATGTCCACAAGGGTTAACCAATACTAATTTAAACAATTATAAAAAATATCTGTGCTATTTATCAATAAGACAACAATTTAAATAAATAACACTTGTTTCATAAAACATTAAATACTTATCTTTTCTTGTTTGGTTGACTCCCTCTTGATCTATGCTTCCTTGCAAGTTTTACAACTTGATCTTCTTCTTCATCAAGTTCTGAACTTTCGCTAAGTGATGTTGATGACATCGGTCCACACATGTCCAAATGTACTATGTCCAAAATTCTTTTTGCTTTGTTGTCATTGCTTGGAAATGAACTCTTCATGTTCTTTCCTTGTGCACATCCTTTGCATATACCATCATGGTTCACCTAAATCTCTGGTAGACTAGTCACCATCTTGCTCCGGATCGGTAATGCTTTGTAATGTAAGTGAGCAAGTCTTCTATGCCATAACTCACTCAGGTTCACTGTGCTATGTACCAATGCTGAATCTGAGTGTCTCTTTAGATTGTACAAACCTCCCTCTTGAACACCAATCACACCAGCATCATCAATAGTCTTTCCATTTGGACACACGAGAACTTGGCCATCAACAAAAGCAATTTTATATCCTTGTTTCTCTAATGCTGAGATGGAGAAGAAATTCTTCTTCAAACTAGATACATACAATACATTTTTCATCGTCATAGGTTTTCCAGAATCCAACTTGTAGGAGGCTTCTCCTACCCCTTTTATGGGATACTGATCATCATCATCGAGCTTCATCTTATGGGGTGAATCATTTTGAACCAAATTTGAGAGGGAATTCTTGTAACGAGTCATGTGCTTAGAAGCACCCCTATCAACAAGCCATGTGTCACTTCCATGAGTGATTGTCCCTGTAAGAGTTGAGATCAACACATATTCTTCACTTGAATATTCTTCTCTTGCTTTCTTTTGAACAAGTTCATCATCTTCTACGACATGAGCATGATGTCTTTTGTTCTTCCCTTTACTGATATAATCTTTTACTTGAGGACAATTTCTTGCAATGTGTCTCGTTTGCTAGCAACTGTAGCATTTGTAATTTGAGTAGTCTTTTTGAGTCCTTTGTGTTTTCTAAAACTTCTTACGAGAATGGAGTTCTTTCTTGCTTTTTCCTTTTCTTGCATGTAATGCTATTGCTTGATTTTCGTTATCACCCAAGTTTTCTTCTCTTGCTACCAATCTAACTTCTTCTTGTGTGCATTGTTCCCATAGTCTACAAAACTTTGTTAGCTTCCTTCTGGAACAAATTCCTTGAATAAATGATGCCCATGACCTTGGGAGACCATTTAATGTAGTCATCTCTATTTCAACTTCATCAACTGTGTCTCCAATGGCTTCAAGTTGTTCTTTGATTTGAGATGCCCTTGTGAAGTAGGACTGAATTGTTTCTGAGTTCTGCATTTTCACTATCTTGAGCTGCATCCTCAATGTCATCTTCCGGTAGATATTCTTCCCTTCAAACAATCTGGACAAGGCATCAAACATCTGCTTTGGAGTCTTCAATGATGAGACATGAGGGATCAAGTGGTCCTTGATAGAATTTGCAATGATTCTCTTTGCCCTAACCATGTTCTTCTCGTGCTTTTCCTCAGCCTCGTCTCCCTCTGGCTCTGCAACCTCTTGGTCAACATATTTTTCTAAATCATTCTCTTCTAGAATGAGAAGCACCCTATACTTCCATGCTCGGAAGTTATCAACTCCTTCAAGCTTCTCATCAAGCTTGGTGTTGTTCGTCATTTTGTCCAAGCTTAAAATATGACAGAAATGAGAATCTTTAGAAATGAAATTTTGACTTACCAGTCAGTGCCGTGCCAAGGTGATCTCCACAAGCCAAAATCAGTTTCAATGTCAACTTGAAAACTGTTTGATGTCCAACCTAGGGTTTAATGAGAAAACCCTAATTTTTCAACTTTTGAATTTGGAAAGTCTGATCCAAGAAGAAGATGCGCCTTCCCAAGGTGAGTTGAGCAAACCTTATTTTCTTCTAGATCTGTGGATAAAATAGGCAAAAATTGGAAGCCCTAGTTATCCCGATCTAACAGTAACTAGGTCAAAAATGAAAATTCTTGGATTTTAATTTTGCCTCCATAAGAAGATGCACCCTCCTAGGGCGAGTTTAATGATGCTGAGATCGATCTTGATCTGTGGTTGGAAAGGCTTAAATCTGGAAGCCCTAGTTTCCAACTTCTGGTAGTTGCAGCTATTGCAATGGCTTCTTTCAGCAAGGCTTTGATACCATGTTGAAATTTCTACTTAAGCAGTTTTGTTAGTCAATCTTTAATTCAAATTATATCATATCAAAATAATTGCATGCATAAGGATCACTGAAAGAAATACATTCGCAACATACACAAAGATTTCTCCTTTGGGAAACCCTTCAAGGGAAGAAAACCCAGCAAACTTTTTCAGTATAGGTTTGCCAACAAAGTACAATGTCAATACAATGAAGAGCTAAAGATCTCTCACATAAAATACCCAAGAAGCAAAGATAAGATAAGATAACCCCAAGATAAGTCTTTCTCCAACTCATCTCCCTCTCTTGCGCACTTGTTTCACTAGCTTGAGCAAACTTGTGTTGTGTATCCAAATGAGGAATGTGCCCCCCCTTTATTTATCCTCGTTTCTGGCCGACTTTTTCACTATAGGGTCGACTTCACTGGGGCAGTTTTACCTAGTGATTGGGGTAGTTTTACCCAGTGATTTCTACGGGGCTGACTTGTCTATTTTCACTTGATTTTTTGAGAGTATGTTTTAGCATTATTCTTTTAGGGTTATTTACTTGATCAAATACAATAAGAATATCTTCCGAAGCTACATAAAACATCAACAGGGGCATCCTCCCAATAGGGGTTATGGGCCCACATAAGTAGGGTGCAGTCCCTAAGAGGGTTATTGAAATTCAAGCCTACATGTCAAAGTTGGTTAGGTTGGCCTTAAGCATCACCTGGCATTACTATAAATGATGGCCTTAGCCATAATTAATGCCTAATAAAATGCAATAATGACACAATGTGAGATGGCTGTTGCCACATGTGAAGATTACACCATTCTCAACATGTATCTGATCCCCAATATGTCCTCTCCATGGAGGTGAGATGGGCCAACCATCAACATTCTGCACTTCAAACTTTCTTGCTTCTAATTTGCTTGCTTGGAGCATCTCCCTACTTATCAACATATGTGGGGACCCTGCTGGTAGATTGCCTGCTTTTGGATCTGTGCCCTCTTTCTTGCTTGTGGGAGTAGTTTCTGAGCCTGAATTACTGCTGCTGAAGTGGGGGCTTTCTGCTTGTAGTAAAAGGCACTGTCCCCCAATGTTCCACTAGCTCCATTAAATGGCTGAGCTACAACTACACTTTGATTTTGCTAAGGCAAAAGTGAATCATATCATGTAGATAATAAAAATTAAAGCTCTCTATGAAGAGGCATTATTAAAAGAACATTGTTATGGTGCTTTCAAATAGAGTAAAAAACTTCCACCCAAGAAGCTATCATTCTAAAAGGAAAGTCATAGACTCAGGTTTGGTGTCCCTTAACAACATTGTTATCTCAGTGTAACTGATTGTAAAGGTGGGGTTTAGCAAGAGTGGAGGGCCACGTCTAGGCAGATTTGGCTAAGGGGCAGACAAGAAAAGGCGCAGAGCACTCTCTCCTCGATAAGAAAGAGAGGACAGAGAGCTTGTTAAATCCATATTGGTTAATCTATTCATGGAGGCTAGGCCTTGGTACACTAGAGACCATGCAAAAAAAATTTAGAAACTTTCTTTGGCTCAAGAATGGCTTTCCAAATAGCTTGAGATCATGTAGGCCATTTTGTATCAAGGGCCTGCCATTTTCATCTTTTGTTTAGTCTTTTAGAAAGGGCTGTATGGATTTTAAAGAATCTATAATTGCGTGGGTCACATATGGTGGACAAAAGGGTTTGGCCAGGTTCAGTCCCTATAGCAATCCACATAATCTTTAATTGCATGTGTTGGAAAAACCTCATCTGGTAAAAGCTCACAAACCTTTTAAAAAATGAACAGTTAGTAGGTTTGGGACTAAATTTTTGTTTAAGGTATTCCCAACACATAAAGTTGTGTTTTTGATAGTCATACAGGTCTAGGATGAGTCAAAGGCCTTTTTTACTAAGCCTTTTGGATTCAAACCAGGGACCCTTGGCTAGAAAACTACTGTTATAAAAGATCTTGTCTTACTAGATTTGACAATTGATTTTCTGAGTAACCTCTGGAGGGATTTGATTCTCTCCAGCTAAGAAAGGGCTTGCAAGTTTTCTAGATAATCCATATGTCTTGTAAATTTACAGCACTTCCCACTTTGATGTGGATTGGGGAAGTCACTACATTCATGAAAAAATGCAGTTAAGAGCCTGTTGCCGCCTTTCACACACCAGGGGGAGGACGTGGCAGAAATCTTCAAGCCACTCGATGTGTCCTTGGGGGCAAGTCTCGAGTCAAGGCTGTCACCTTGTTCTTGACTCCTTCGTTTAGGCCAACTCCTAACGAAGCCAAGTGGGGTAGACCCTATTAAATTGCTAAGGCTGTTAAGGCTTAGTGTTAGGTGAAGATTAAGATTACTTAGGAGTTTGATGAAAGCAAATATTAACACAAGATATTGCAACAAGATTTAAATCACAACAGCATATAGATCAATGTATGATATATCAGAGCACATAAAGAACATATGATTATATAAAATAAAGAACCAGTGCCAAATGGAATCCACAGATAAAAAGTGCTGTTGTATTGTTGAAAAGGGAAGTGTTGCAAGTGCTCTTGGTCAGTTTTAAATTAATGTGGAGATGAGTTGATTAACTTATGGGAAAAAGGGAACTCCAAATATACCCGAAGGTACGAGGAGTATGTCCAAAACCATTATCCGATGCGGCTCCCCACAAGGAATATGTGGGCTGGTTGGAGTCTCCGAGACGTGTTCAACGCTACACCAACAAGGGTGTAGCCCAACAGTGTTTCGAGGTCGCTACCCAGTTGTTCCCGCTTCCTTTGTGGATTTTGCCACAACAACAGATTAACTCGAGGCGTTGGATTTTCGCTTGGGGGTTTAATTGAAAAATGAGACTCAATTAAAGTTAGTCACCCACACTGCTTTTGATGCAGCCAACTGTTCGATTGAACCGCAGTGGTGCAGAGCATACACAACGAAGTCTAAAAGATTTGAAGGCTTTTAAGAATAGTTTTGTTGTTAAAAGAAGAAAAAGTGACCTCCAAGAATCTCTTTCGGTTCAAGTGAACCGCAATCGGGAAAGCAAGGAGGGATGGATTTTATTAACGTTTTTTGTAGTGAAATTAGAATTAAAGTGTAAGAACGAACAAAGCAAAAAGGTTATCTAGTTAATCTACCACGAATCTCTTTCCCCTTTTGGGTCACTCGGGAAATTGTGGGGTACGTAATAGTATTACTTTGTAATATGGAATGATAAGATTTTTCAGTATTAAACAAAGTATACTATCCTGCAGATAAATAAAACAAACTAAACTAAAACAAAAATGAAAAAAAAAGTTGCAAAAGTGATAAAACGTCGCGGATCCCCCCTGGGGGGATGGGGGAGTGGGCTCGGAAGAGCTTACTCGAGATCTTTTTTATTACTTGGTTACAATGCTTAGAAGAATATAACACTTGGTTCTTATACATGACGAACCCAAAGGCTTACAAAACAATTCAAAAGTGAACACGGAAGATGGGGAAACTCCTGGGGAGCTCCGGATGGCCCAAAAGTCAGTTTTCGGGCAGCACCTCCTTCTCTTTTTGGACGGACCTGCTAAAAAACAGCAAGCAATATTAGTTTAAAAATGCCCAAAAACACTTTGCAAAAAAAATAAAAAAATTCTAAGTTAAAACTATGTAAAAATGCAAAAAATTAACCAAGGAAAGCAAGCTTTCTTTGGGATCTTGGCTTGCTTTTGGCCAGCCAATACAAATGCACTTAATTGCTAGGTTTATTTTTTAAACTTTAAAGGAAAGACTGCATTTCAACAAGCCTTTAGATCTACTTTCAATAACTTGTAAAAAATAAACTTTCTTAAACTAGATTTAAATCCTTATGGAAACCTTTTAAAAAAAAGAGATCTAGCTTTTTTGAATGCTTATGTATGAGATCTAATGAAATTTTTTGGAAATAGTAAACTAGAAGTTCATGCATAAACAAAGTAACCAAGAGAAAGTTGAATTTTTTAAGAGAGGAAGGGAGTGAAGATTGATTTGTTGCTGGAATGAAGCAAGCTAAAGGAGGCCCTTTTGTGAAGCACCGAGGGACAGTGTCTTGAGCTTTTTGAATGGGGAATGGCGTCAACCTTCATTCACACTTCATGCGATTGGGAACCTGCAACTTAGATCACAAAAACTTGCACAAACCCGTGAGATCTAGATATAAATGTATGAAAGAAAAAAGCATGCAAAAAATAATCTTATTTAAGCAAATTCTTAGATTCTTGAGCATACACAATATGAATAAATAAAGCAAGTAAACTTATTTGCCAAATATAAACTCTTACTGATTCAACTGAATCCTTTGAAGCTAGAACACGGAAAATCACAAAATTGGAAAAATTGCAGTTATCACATTTGCAGCATGACGCTGAGAATCCACACAATACAAGCACTACACGGTATAGCTTTCAAAGCTTTTTTATTCAGGAAATGAATGATAAACAACAGTATTACAATAGCTACCAACTCTTCATCCAACTCTAACTAGTTTGGAATGAGAGGGTTGGTCTTTATTTATAGCCAGACTGGCCAAGAGGGGCGCATGCCTGATTGAGAGAGAGAGTCTGGGTTGAGGTGAGATGATTGAGGGTGATCTGAACCTCCATTGAAGATGACGCATTAATCAAGGAGATGTCCTTCCTTGATTTAAGGAAGCCGATAGAAACTGATTTCGGTCAAATCGGAGCATTTTCCACTGATTTAGGAAAATGAGAATATTCTCCATTTATTAATTAATAATTTTGATTTTTTGGAGAGTTTTGACTTAAGTGATAAATTTATCACTTAAAACTTAGGAAAAGTGGGTTTTTGGGTTAAACGGGTGCTCTGAGTTAGAAAACGAGCACCCCCATGGCAAAATCTGATCCCTAACCACACTTTTATTACATTTCCAAATTTTCCAATTAAACTATTAAAAAATAGCCTAAGTTAATGGGAAAAAATATTTTTCTTGGAATCAGATGAAATTCTAGGGGGACCTAGCACATGTCCATACGACTCAATTCGAATGCCTAGCATGTTGAAAAACACAGACACGAAGGCTCTAATAACCTCCTAAGAGTTAACCACCAAGACGACTACCCCAACTTTGGAGGTGTGAGTGAAAAACTCAGAAATTATTAGTCGTTTGTTCAACACCCAATAATTACCGAGGAAAAAACACTCTGGGCTAGTTGGCTTGATGCTTAAGTCTGGGAAGCCAAGCCTTTTATAAAAAAATATCATGCTAGAACATTTTTTACAATTTCCCCAAGGGGGTATGAACATGTGTTACAGAAACTTCGAAAAGACTCCCAGAAAAAACCTGACGGACTTCTGAACTTTGATCATTAACAAGTGTGCTTGTTCAAACCTTGCCGACTTATTGAAGCCTCAGTTGTGTGTGTGGCTGAAAAGGTATCTAAGACTTACAACAAAGGGGGAAAACTCAGACTGAAGGGCTTCGAAAGGTCTTGCGCAAGGACAGTCCTATCCCCAGCCTGTTTGGTGCAGTAATCTCCCACGGATATTTCTAGCCTCCGCTGGCTCTTGTGGATTTGATCCTTTAAAGGATCTGTTTCCAAGATTGGAAAATGGGATGGGTGATGCAAATAAAAGAAACTCAAATCTAACTATAAAGGAAAATCTGATCTAAATCTAAGCTACTCAAAAAGAAGGTTGAATTGATTTACAGATTAGCCTGAGGTGTAAGACAGACAAGTATTTTCATCAAATTAACAGAAATGTAAATGAGACTATTAACTTATCACTTAACTCACAATCAATAAATGAAAATCAACTGACAGCAACTTAAGATTGTATCATTCAAGGCTAACCTACATGTATGCATGTTAATTGAAAAACCAACATGTTTGTTATCTTTCTAACTTCACTGCTGAATCATTTGCAGAAATAGATAAAGACTACTAACAGAATAAATTCTTTTAGAGCTTTATCAGTACATAAATCATTAACAGAGAGAAATCAAAGTTATGAATAAATATACTCATCAATAGCAAAAGACTAACAACGATATTGATCCTGTTGTCCGCCGATTGCACACCAGCAACATAAACTTTCTCAAAGCTGTCTCCTCACTTAAGAAAGTGGGAGAGGTGTGACCTTGGGGGCAAGCACAGAGCTAGGTACTGTCACCTACTCCTAGCTCCTCCATTTAGGCTAACTCCTAACGAAGCCAAGGGGGGTAGTCCCTACAAAAGAGTTTCTATGGCTCTTAAGTTGTTAAAGTGTTTTAATGGTTACGGATGTGGATGGGTTTTGTTTAGGAGTTATTGTGGTTTTAAATGTGTTTGTTATTATGAATTCGACACATAAGACAAAGCAATCCACATTGCTATCAAGAGAATTAAAAGATAAACAATAATTCAAGACTTTGTAAAGATGCATTCACAGATAGAAATTTAAATATTCCAAAGACAAGTGATCCGGATATACCAATCAAGCATAGATTAAAAGATCAGTGCCTTATGGAGTAAGAGCTCTGCAATGCTTTAAGAAATAAACAAATCCTGAAATAAAGCTAGTGGATGTAATGTTGTGCAAGTGCTCTTGGTATTTTTAAATGTCAGCGAAGGGTTTTCAAGAGCCGGGAAAATGTTCCAAGTTTAATCTGTTGAAGACATGACGGCCCGTCGAGTATCCCAAGCTGGTATCGTGAAGATTGACTAGCTAGCTGAGAAGCTTAGACAGCGGGGAGTTCCGGTGTCTCTACTGAGAAGAACTTAGGAAATTCTCTTTAACGCCGATGCGTTGGTTATGGGTTTAAGTTTTATTATGTTTCTCTTGTGCGAACTTAGCAAGTCCGTTCACCGTTCTGAGTACGAGCCCAACCCGAAAGTCGGCAGAGCATACTAGGTGAAGGAAGATTAACGAAGTTAATTAATTATGGGGAAGTGAGTTGCAAATTTTATTAAACAGATTAATAAAAACTCTCCGACAGAGAGCGCTCTTGACCTTGTCTTATGACAAAGGTTCAAGAGACTTAATTAAACTAAATGCCTAATGCAAGGAAAATGCAAACTAGCTATGCTCTTCGATAGAGAGTGCTCTTGACTTGGGTTATTTCAAGTTCAAGAGACATAGTTAATTAATTGATTAAAATTAAAAGAAAAATAAAGAACTAAACTACCTAAGAGTCTCTTTCAGGTTTTTTAGGCCCTAATCGGGAAAGCATGGGGGTAAGTAAGATTATATCAAAAAGTAAACAAACTTTGCATTAGCTAAGTAAATAAACAAAGAAACCCTTTTACTTTTTATATTTTATGCAAGATGAATTAATCAGAAATAAACTATCTTACTTCAATGAAAAACACAACTCTAACAATTTGAGACTATTCTATCCTACTTTTAGCAGATTATGAAATAAAACCTGAAAATGAGGAGACGATACAAGCTTCCCCCAAATGGGGGAAGAGGGGTGTGGGAGCCGTAATCCCACTTGCTCTTTATTAATTTGTTTACAATGCTTTCCTTTGCTGCATTTTTTTGCTTCTTTTCTTATTCTTGGAAGGCCTTTGGAGCAATCTGCAGAAGGGAGAAAGAAGAAGAGGGAATTTATGGTTTTTTAGGGCTTGATTCTTTAGAATTTCGCCAGCATTTTTGCTGTACCTGTCACAGAAGTAAAAAATCAGCAAGCATATATTGTTAAAAGATGGTAGGAAAGACAATGCAACAATAAAATTTTTTATACTTCGAAATTTTTTTGAACATTCACATGCAAAGCATAAATTTTCCATAGATCTAATGAAAGAAACTAGATCTAACAAAGCCCTAAAGACAGATCTGAATAATGAGTATTGAAAGCTTGGATCTATTTTATGAGCAATGCAAAAAATTTAAAGAGAAGGGTAGAGAAAGAAGTTTTTTGTGGATGGAACACAAGAGACGGAGGAAGACTCCGACTTTCTTCGAATGAGAAGATCACGATCTTTGTAGGCCCTGCAATCACAAAGTGTTAAATAACCGGTTGCTTGAAGCTTGGGCTAGATGTAGCTGAACTCGCACCCTTCTTCAACCTGTGAACCTTGCTAATACCAAAACTCAGATACAAGTGAGATCATATGCATGAAAAGTATGCTAAGATAGTTCAATCGAGATCAATATTACGTATAACTAACTACTCATATTCATCAAGATTAGAACCTACTTTGCACAAATAATTGATTTGAAACTACAAACAACTACTCTATTGTGCCAACAGTGGCCCTATTGAGCTTAACATATAAACTGATCTCATTCAAGTAAAAAAGGAGTAATGGGTTAGAAGCAGTATCACCTTAACCATGGAACATTCACCACATGCAAAGAGAGATGGACCTACAAAGTCGAAAATCTTATTAATCAAATGTAAGCAAAGCTTAATACAAATTTTGCAGAGTAACTCCAGCACAAAAGTTCCATCTTGATAGAGCTGAAAGAGCCTCTATTTATACAATGAATGAAGACCAAAACCCTGACCTAACCTGCTCAGCACATAACTGAGAGCCCAGACCTGAAGATGAAGAGTTAAGAGTGAGGGGAGGCCTCCACCTAGGCAAGGCGCCCCCACTCCAACCCTAAGCACTGAAAACCACCACCAGATGAAGCCACACGTGTGAAGACGCCTCCTTGAGGAAGAGGGGCATGAGCTTGAAGGAAGAGGCACCTGCTAGGTTTGGATGAGCCACCGGCTAGGTATGGAGGAGCCAATACCTAGAGTTCATCAGTACAGGACCCAGTTCAACCTCGATTAAAACATCAAGCCAATGAGCAAGTTCCAACTCACCCAAGCGTGGTCATCACTGAAGGAGGCGAATTGGCCAAGTGGCTGAGGACTTAATGCTCACTGAATGCTGATTGAAGCCAAGTTCTGTTAACTCTAATCATCATTAATGCCTGATGCCATGTCATTCTGCATTTCATTTCGCTGAATTCAGATTAATTTGGAGAGATTTGGATTTTCTCCAAAATAATCATTTTAATTAATTAATCAATATTTTCCCCAAAACTGACTTTTTTGAGAAAATATGAGTTATGTGGCCGAATGATGATCTGAAAACTGGATTTGGCTGATCATGAATGATTTTTGGCTTAAGGTTAGAGCCTTCAATCACTGCATTCATGTTCCGGATGACTGACTTATTACAAATTGAATTTTTCCATTTAAATTATGGAAAAATTTAATTAAAAACTTGGGGGAAAAAAAAAAATTTGACGCGTTTGGTAAAAATTTTTCAAATTTTTTCTGAGGGTCCTAGTGACTTAGGACATGACCATAAACTATTCTAATAATGTCTGGTAGGTTTATATATACTCAGTTGGGCTCTAATAACCCCTTAAGGCCCATAATTCAAAATCGGGCATTCCAGCTTTGGAAGAAGCGGGATAAAACCTCGTCAATTATACTCGGCTATAGGCAAAGCATAATTGTCAAGGGCAAAAAACTCCCTGGAATACCTTAGTTGAAATTCTACGTCTTAGGAGATCGAACCACTCAAAACACCCTACTAGCACATTTTATTACAAACCCCGCGGGGCCATGGTCATAATTATTCAAACAAAAACTGACTAGCCAAAACTGGCTAGACACAAAGGCGGATCATTTGATACACTGGAAACAAACATTTATCATGTTTGTCAACTGGCGGCTCCTCAGGTAATCCAACCATGGTACAAAAAGGTTGGCAACAGATCCATCTGAAACAGGAAAAAATCGTGATATGTTAAAGAAATTTAATCAAATCAATAACAAGAGATGTGAAATGATATCAATACTGTATTAAATCAAGTTTTGTAAGAAATTACATAAATCTCAAGTACACAGAGGTATGTTCAGTCTCTTGTCCAAATCTTTCCCCTTCCAAAAGTCTCCCTCTTGGCAGCGTCTCATCTGATTTGAAAGAAAAATCTATTCTGGCACTGTTTAATGATATCTTTGTTTTTTCCATGATCTTAGCAATTAAATCTATTGTCCATGTTGATTATTTTCCAAATAAACTAACTCAAACAAAAATCCAGAATCTATTTCCCCGAAATATTAGAAATGGAATGTCGGGAAAGAAATTTTTGATTTCGGAAAAAATCATTTAAACAAATCAGGAAAAACCAAATATCAAAACCAAATCGAAACCCTAAGTAAAAAATGAAACTACCAAAATTTACGGACCTATAAATAAATTAAATTATAACATAAGATAAGCTTAGGATCCGGAAAAATGCGGGGATGAAAAAATAAGCATTTGCAAAAAGTGATTCCCGCAATCCGCATCCCACATTGCGGGTTGCGGGAATGCTTTATTTAAAACATGAAAAATTTACCTCCCGCAATCCGTATCCCGCAATTGCGGGTTGCGGGAAGGAATTGCGGAAGGTTAAAATTTAACAAAATAAAAAGTTCCGCAAGCATAAAAATGATTTGAAAGATTCGAAAAAATGAATTTTTAAAATTTTCTTTAAGGTTGTATGAAGTAGATTAAAATAAAACAATAATAAAGAAAAGATAAAAAATCTGGAAATATTTACAAAGTGAAAGAAAATCCAATATCGAAAACCCTAAACCTAGAAATTATAAAAACCATTCACATTTTAATTCTTAAGAAAATAAATGTTGGAAACAAGTTACGTATATAGAAAAAGAATCACTCCTATAATATAGGAGAGTTAATGAATGCCATAAATAGGTTTCTAACATAATCATTTTCCAAGAATAGAAAACCTAGAAAAAATATTTCCTTTTGCAGAATAATAAATGAAAATCCCTTTAACTTTCAAAATGGAAAAATAGAAGTTATATTTTCAAAATCAAATTAGCTTATTGAAAATAAAAGTCTTAACCATGATCAAACTAATCTCACATTCGTGAATGTTGAATTCCAATTTCATAAATTTCCAAATAATCATAAAACCAAATCTCATAGAAATTAAGGAATTTAGAATTGAAACAAACTAAAACATGTGTTGTTTTAATTTTCATAACATGCAATTGTGTATAAATTTAATTTATGGATTTAATGAAATACACAAGTTAAGTTAATGAAAGTCAAAACCTAACCATGAATATTTAAAAGATTTCAATAAGCTTAAACTAAACATTAAAAACATTAAACTAATACAAGCAAATAACCCAAAGACTAAGATTATTTACAATATTTACATTATGATTCTAGGCATGCATATGTGAAAATAAAACTCTACCTAGCTGAAATATCAAACTAATACAATATCCAAAATCATGAGAGAAGAAATGATAAGATCAATCCAAATCCCAGAGTGAAGGTAATAGCCAGCCATCACCTCGAATAATCAGTTTGTGCAGTGAAGACCAAACCTAGGTGGGGATTGTGAAAGATAACCTGGTAAGTTAACCACCAAGATCATAGAAACGACTCAAATGAATAAAAGAGAAAATATAAGATCGAAAAAAATGGAACCATTCTAAATGATACCAAAGATCTAAAATGCGGGAGAAGAGTTGCAGGCGTTTATTTCGCGAATATATACATCCTTTCTGCAATCCACAATCCGTAATTGCGGGAACGCAAGACGCAAAGTCATTATTCAAACACTTTCCGCACCCGCAATCCGCATGGTTGCAGGACCGAAAAGTTGAAAACTTAAAAACAAGATCCCGCAATCCACATTGCGGGTTGCGGGAAAGACATATTTTGGGAAAAATAGTCTTTTTCTGTAACTCACCAAAAACACACAAAAGCATAAATGTTTCAAAAGGTTAACTAAATCAAATCATGACAAAGACCTAAAAAATTAAAACAGCATGGAAATCCTGAAATGACTAAGGAAATTAAGTATCACCTTTTGCATATAAAAATTGGGGGTCCCGCGTTTTGAATAAAACATGGGATCTGTTGTAGCTACAACACGGCTCACTTGAAAAATCCACCAAGTACAACTTAGGCGGTAACAGAGGCTATAGTAACATTGTTGATAGAATTTCTGCATTTTGACTTTTATTGCAAATTCAAAAATTGAACCTCACACCACAGGTTTCCAATATCTAGTCCCTGTGAACTTCAGCCTTAGCACTGATCTAAAATAATAATTACATCAGCAAACAGTGGGCAATATTTCATAATAGTTCAACCCAATACACTGGGCAACATGAGAGAAAAGATACCAACCACATGCCAACAAGTTCGAGCCCTCAGGGCACACTTTCCAAAGCATATACTGTTGAAATTCCAAACCCTAGGTGATTGATGTTCTGTTCTCAGCTAAACAATACTGTTATTTAATTGCAGAAATTAAATTCTTCACATAGCAACAATCGCACATATAGCTGGAAAGTAAATAGTGGAAGCATAAACACAATCTAGAAGGAAACCTCCTCAAGCTGTGAAACTAACAACTATACAATACACCCCAAAAACAAATTTGTACAATCACTGAGGAAAACCTGCCTGCTGCCTGCTGTACGGCCTGTCCATACGATTGTATGGATTGTTCCATACAACTGTGCAGACTTGTCCGCACAAAATCTGTATGACTATACGAAATCTCCAATATGGACATGCCCATTGCTTTGTGCCTATTTCCCTCCCTTAGCTCCTCTCCGACGCACTAAACCTGCTCAATCAATGAACTAAATCACCTCCTGACAAAACTTGTCTTTGAGTATATTTATGTGTAAACTGTAAACCCTCTATCTTGACTTGCTTTTATACTTGAGCTGAAACCCTAATCTCTCAATGAGATGTATTGTTGAGATGGATCTAAATTACTAGTGTATAAAAATACACTTTCTTGGACTCAACAACTAAATATAAGGCCTTGACTTTATTATTAAAGTGAATTACAAAATAGATTTAACTTGAACTACTTCCTGCACGTTCACACTGAACCTGTGCGGAAGTTCTTGTCTGAGGTACACTCTTCAACACTCCCTCTTAGCGAGGAAGAAATTCTGCAACAATCCAAGATTGACTCTGAATGCTTCAAACTTCCTTTTTGCGAAGGGCTTGGTTAGAATAAGAGCAACTTGTTAATTCGTGGGTACATACTAGAGCTTTACTGCTCCCTTTTTAATCTTGTCTCGAATGAAGTGATATTTGATCTCAATGTGCTTGGACCTGTCATGAAATACTAGATTCTTAGAGAGTTTGATACAACTTTGATGTTCACAGTGAATCACCATGGGATCCAACTCCTGATCAAATGATCCTTCAAGCAATTTGCGAAGCCAGATGGCCTCACAACTAGCAGTACTGGTAGCTATATGTTCAGCCTTCGCTAACTTGGGTGCCACGAAAGTCTGCTTCTTGTTGAACAAGAATATCATTGTTGATCCTTCGCTAAAGTAGACCCTTGATGTTCTCTTCCTATTTGATGCACTGCTTTCCCTATTTGAGTCTATATACCTCTACAACTTTACCTCGCCATCTCCAAGATATTTCAACCCATAGTCTACTGTGCCCCTCAAGCTAAGTCACCTAGTTCGAGTTCGTATTCGAATTTGACGACCTTGAAGTTCGACAAAAAATCAGTAATGAAAAATTTGGTGATAAAATTCGACATCAAGTTCAAGAGACTATATTTCAAAATTTTAATATATATATATATCCTAGGCATGCATTAAACATATACGATAAAATGAAAATTAGATGCCAACATTAACATATATAATTGTATTTTAAAAGGATGATATCTTGTTAAAATTTAGGAATTTAGGTTATGTTTTTTGTCTTTTTTTTTTCACCTTTCAAATTTTTTATCAAATAAATTCGATTAAATTAGCGTTGAAATTCGAATTTGACTTGAAGTTCGAATTCGACTCAAAGTTTGGCTTGAAGTTCAACTTTAAAATTTGGCTTCGAGTTCTAATTTGGTTGAAGTTCGACGAATTTCAAATTTCAAGGTTGAAATTCACCGAATGCGGTCACAAAGCCCTTAAGTATTCGAGCACATGTTTTACTGCTACCCAATGCTCTTGCCTCGACTCCACCTTGAATTGACACAAGGTGTTCATTGTAAGTCATATATCTGACCTAGTGTTGACTAGATACATCAAGGAACCTATCAGTTGTCTATACAATGTGGGTTCCACCATATCTGAATTTGAAGTTGTTACTTTCTTCAAATTAGTGATCATAGGTTAGGCCATAGGTTTGCGGTCCTCCATCCGAAATCTCTTCAGGATCTCAATTACATACTTACCCTGCCTAAGGAAAGTCTCCCCTTGTCTCTACCAAACTTCCAATCCCAAGAAGTAATGCATCATGCCAATGTCCATCATGAGCTTGGTTCCCATATTTACCTTGCACCTTGCAACGAGCTTCTCTGAACTTATAAAAAACAGTTAATCTACATACAACACAAAACCAAGTAGATCAACCTCAACAAATATGAACCATAAGTTGTGATTTTCTTCACTTTTGGTGAAGCCCATACTCTGTAGGTATCCATCAATATTGGAATACCATGCTCTAGGTGCTTTGATTGAGTCCATACAAGCCCTTTTTCAGCCTACAAACATGGGACTCCTTTCCACTCTAAAAGCCCTGAGGCTGCTCTACGTATACTTCTTCCTCAAGTATCCCATTGAGAAAAGTTGTCTTCACATCCATCTGATGTATCCTCCATCCCATAATGGAGAGTAAAGACATCACTACTCTAATGGAAATGTACTTGGTGACTAGAGCAAAAGACTCCTCATAGTCCAGTCCCTCTTTCTAGGAGAACCCTCGCCACAAACCTCGCCTTGTACTTCTCTATGTTGTCATCTGTTGCATGCTTGATCTTGTAGAGCCACATAGAAGCCCTAACATGTTGGTCTACTGCCTCCTGAAAACTAGAAGGCTCGGAATCTATGCTGCTGCTTATCAACGTCATGTAGTTTGGAAACTTCTTTGGAGGTCTGCTCTCCTTGAATGTGCTCCTAGGGGCCTCAACATGCTCCTGAGCATCCCTCAACGTCTGAGTGAACCATCAAGGTCTTTTGATAGAACTGATAGGATCTAGTGCCTCCTCCTTTGCGCCTAAAAGACATTACCTTGAACTAGAAGTCACTAGCGACCTTGGCTCAACCCTTGGAGCTTCTTGCTCCTCATCCTCTGTCATTGGAATAGGGTCATGAAATTTTCTGGATGCAAAATCTTCCTCAAACTTTACATACTTGTTGACAATTGTCTTTCTATACTCTAGAATAAAGACCTCGTAAGCCTTTGAAGTCTCATTGTTGTTGGAATAGTAGCTGTGTGAGGATCATCCTCAAGTCGGCCCTGCAAAAGAGAACACAAGTTGGTCAGAAAAAGATCAAGTCGACCCAAAAAAGTCATAAATTAACACAAATCGGCCAAGGAGAAAAAGACAAGTCAGCCCCAAGGAAAATTTAGAGAGTTGGCGACTTGCACTATAAATAAGAGGCGCCTCACTTCATTTTTACCATGAAGCAACTCAAGCAAGTTTTCCCAAGTGAGGAGATAGTTTGCTACAGCAGAAGGAGACTGTTTTTTTGGGGTGCTCCAATCTTGGAGATTCTTCTCTTTTGTTTTCTTGGGTTTATGCTACTAGCATCTGGATGTACATCTATCTCTGAACGATTATTCTCTCTTGGAAGGGCGAGCTCGGGGGTGACATTGATTTGTCTATGGTTGGGAGATGATCTTCATGATCATCGCGCATAAACGAGCTCTACTTTTGTTTTTGTGCTTTGTCTTTCTTCTATTGATCTTGGTTTTACAACTATCAAATTCTAACACGGTATCAGAGCGGTGCTAGAAGAAGTCATTGCCCAAGACTAGGGCTCCACATTTTGGAGTGTTTCCCACCTCAACTCACCTTAGAAGGAGCATAGAGCAACTCGCCCTCCTAGGGCGCATCTTTCTGTGGAGGCCAAACTGCGAGATACTGCAGGACTAAACCCTAGGGCTTCCTGAATCCAACCCTTATGTCCATGGAACTGGTTCGTTCTTAGCTTTCTCCAACTCGCCTTGTTAGGGCGCAACTATTTGTGGAAGCAGACCTCAGACCTCAGATCCATAAATTTTCATTTTTGGCCTATTCGTTGCCGGAGTTGGGAAACTAGGGTTTCCAGTTTTTGAGCTGTCCAGGCCACATACCAGGGAGAAAAGGAGGTGATTCTGAAAAGGCGGCTTCAGTTTTGCAATCCACCACACTTCATTCGTGACCTTGCTCCTGCTAGGGTTTTTGAAGTGGTACTTGAAGTTGGAGTCAGAAGATCAACATGAAGGTTGAACATAGACTTGATGGGGTTTCCAAGTCTAAGGTTCCCATTAAAATTATTGAAGGAGAGATTCTAGAACAAATGAAGAATAAGGATCTCTCATGTGCCCGTTGCTATAATTGCAATAAATATGGACACTATGCTAAAGATTGTTGTAATTCAAAGAAAAGGAAGCTTGAAGCCTCAACTATTGATGCAGAAGCTCAACATGAAGAAAATCAAGCCCTTATGGTTCATGGCAAGAGTGGAAGATCGAATCCTACTTCAGATCAAAAGAAGAAGAAGGATCTTTCACGTATCCATTGCTATAGATGCAATAAACTTGGACACTACGCCCGAGACTCTAACTCAAACAAGAGGAAGCATGAAGGCTTAACTGCTGATGTAGACAAAGATACTTGTAATGTCCCCCTCTAATTAAGCATCCAAAACACCCGCTAACCTACTTAATTCCCATAGGTTCGAGCAGGTACTGCATGAGAAGGAATTGATTGAGGGCATTTGATACTTAGAGCAGAACAAGACATTCATTCAGTGAAGTCATCAGTTGGATAAAAGAAGCCTTATTTTTTTAGGCTTAAAAGTCAACAACGAATTAGAATTGCATGCATGCAAATGCGAAGCATAAAACCTAAAAGTGACATGCGAACCCTAAAATCGCATGAAGTTCTATTTAAGAGGGTGATTACACTAAAGAGGGTATCTATTATTATTGTTGATTGATTTTGGAGTTTCGAGCAGCAGCACAGCGTGCGACCGCGGCAGTTGGGGTTGGAGACGGTGTCTTCAACTAGCAAGGGTTCGGCAGTGAGATATCTGCCCTAGTCTCTTATTGGGATAGATCATCCGGGTTTATCCACAACATTCATCATATACTTCAGTATTCAGAGATCCAACACATTTCGATTAGTAGATCCATGTTTTGCAGTCGGAAGTAGCGGGGAAACCACAAAAGGATTCGCTGTGACCACAAAACCCAGTTTTTCCTCCGCATGTCAGCTTCCTCTTTCTCAGCAGGCCTATCCTACGACATACAATGATTATCAACCATAAGTTTGCTCATCTGGAGTAGCTCTTAGCAAACAGAGAGCTAGGGGGACGTGAGTAGCAGAACCACAGATCAATTCGCTAGGGCACTTAGAGGCTGCCAAACCTCTGCATGTGATAGTCTATCTCTCCGGCATCAACAGACGGACGAACAAGCCCACGAAGTTTGAGCCTGATCTGACCTCTCCTCCTACAAAAACGTCACCTCCAGTTTGGAGGGTGCTTACAGTACTACGGGGCGGTAACACCAGAGAAAAGGAGCACTACTAGCCCACCTATCCGGATCTCTATGCATGCAGCTATCTCTGGAGTCATTATCAACCTGAATATTAGTGGTAAGTGTTAATTTCTCTCTGCAAACCCTAACCCTAATTCAATTACATTTTAGGACATTTTTGCATGCCCAGTTATTTCTTATTTTTGTATGAGATTGAGTGTGCGAGTCAACACTACAATAGAACATTAGAGAATATCAGTATTTGGGATATTACAGTGGTATCAGAGCATGTTCCTTGCCAGCTGTGGGCTTGAACATGAGAAGTAGATGAATACAGAAGATGACACTTTTGTAACCTATAGGAGAAAAAGGAGTAGGTACACGGAGGAATTTGAGGATATCCAACTAGAAGATACCGACTCAGACATGGACCCAACAGGTATACACTCTGACAGGGGAAAAGGAACGTGAGAAGATGAGGATAGAATGGAGTTTCGCAACCTAGTAAGCGCATTGCAAGACTTAGCCAAAGGGCAAAAGGACGTACTTAATGCAATCAACAGATTATCGGCGAAACCAAAACCAGGTAATAGCAGTACACCTCTCTCACCGGTAGATAGAGAGTCTACAAGCAGTAGTGGGAAACATGCATACACCAATATGCAGAACACACCCCACATATATAACAGACCTTTCAGCAGGCCTACTATGCCTCACTTCTTGGCAGATGCAGTAGCAGGTCTAGTCATGCATGTAGAGCCTAGTGAACCCTTTGGGGCCTATTTGCAGGAATACAGGGACTTAGGGGATGAGTTTCATGCAGCCATGTCTTTTTCAGATTTTTGCAACATGAAGAGTAGGAACAGGCCCAAGAATTTCAACAAGGGATTCAATCATAACTATGAGTTGCAGAAAACCTTGGGCAGGTTGACCATCCCAAACTTTGATGGGGCTCGCAGAGGTTCAACGAGGATATGGGTTCAGAAGTTGGATACCTATTTCCAACTCAATCCCATGACAGAGACATGCCATTAAATTGGCTACACACCACCTGGACGGAGAGGCTCATGAGTGGTGGTACCACGGATTATTGACATTGGGTCACAACACCATCCACTCCTAGAGTGAGTTCACTCAGAAACTCATGGAGCGGTTCGACAGGAAAGATCCAGAGATACATTTCAGAGAGTTAGCTCAACTCAAGCAAACAGGTAGCGTCGAGGCCTTCATCTCAGAGTTCCAGAGGGTAGCTGTTATGGTGACAGATGTGTCGGAGAGCAGGTTGACTATGTTGTTTACTGAGGCCTTGAAAGAGCCACTATGGGGGTGGGTGAAAGCCTACAAACCCTCCACTCTACAGGATGCCATCAGTCGAGCCAGAGATCTCCAAGACTCAGTCCCGAAGAACAGGTTCCCACTCAAGACCAACTTTCCAATTAGGGACAAGGACAAGAAACCTTTCCAGCAGGACTTACTGAAAAAAACATGGTTAGGCGATGACACTAGGAAAGGCTTGAGATGGAAGAAATTGTGTTTTACTTGTCAGGCACCATGGGTTCCAAGACACAGGTGTTCAGGAAAGGCCAAAGCCCACTACATGGAGGTATTTTTAGACAGTGAAGGGGAGGACTACGAGCAGGAAACAACAGAAGAATTGTGGGCAGCAAAGGAGGAGTCACTCCAGGGTGATACACCAGAGGGATTTATTGCTATGCTATCTGGAGTACCTAGATTCCATACTCTCAGGGTTAGGGGAATAGTACAGGGCTACAGAGTGGGGGTATTGATTGATGGGGGAGCAACCAACAATTTCATTGATGCAGCTTGGGTGGCCAAGAGGGGTATTTCGACAGAGAAGTTTGAGGGATTTACTGTAGCAGTAGTCGGAAACTCTAGCATGGAGTGCAACTATTGGATTCCAAAACTGAATGTCACATTAGGCAACTACCAGATGACAGATTCATTTTATGTAGTGGATGTGGCAGATACACATGTAGAATTAGGCGTTCATTGGCTTTATTCAGTAGGGAAATATACTACAGACTACCGAGCAATGGAAATGGAATTCTAGGGACCAGATGGGAAACAAGTAGTTTTGAGGGGCATGAACACTTATCCCCCAAAACCAGTCTCTTCACAGAGAATGGTGGCAGTGCTCAGGCAAGATGACATAGAATGGTCAGGAGAATGTTTAGTCACCTTTAGGAAACCTCCAGAGAACAACACCCAACACCCAACAGATATTCAGGCCAACTCCTTCCCCTCCTTTGTCGGGAAAGAGCTCCGCACCTTTATATTAATCAAATTTGAAAGCGGAACATTTGGTCAGAGTATATTCCTGATAACACAGGAAGACCTGGCGAAGTTGAGGTTAGGTTATCGTTCATACTCGCTATATGACCGGCTGGAGACCAGGGGTTAAGTAAGGGGGTCCCATTAGCTCCGAAGTATTACGATCGATACTAGCTCGGGGTCGGGGCTGCAGAGAGCAAGTTTTGCGGCCACTCAAGACGAGATGTGGGGTACATTGCAGAAGCACGGAAAGGTATTTCGGGATCTTCTGGCAGGTAGACTGCCAGACAGGAGATTTGAGCATATCATTGAGCTGGAGGAGGGGACACAGGCAGTCATCACCACTCCTTACCGGCATCCTAAAAGATATAAGGATGAGATCGAGAAGACGATCAAGGAATTACTAGAACTAGGATATATTCGGCCCAGTTCTAGCCCCTTTGCATCATCAGTGGTCTTAGTTAAGAAGAAGGATGGCACCTTGCGAATGTGCATCGATTACAGAGCACTAACAAAAAGACCATAAAAAAAATGTATCCCATTCCCAGGATTGATGAACTCATGGACGAGCTGCGGTGTGCCAAATACTTTTCAAAGATTGATCTTCGCTCAGGGTACCACCAGATCCGAGTAAGGGATCAAGACATTTCCAAAACAGCTTTCCGTTGCCACTATGGTCACTATGAGTTCTTGGTCATGCCTTTTGGACTCACCAATGCTCCAGCCACCTTCCAGTCGTGCATGAACCATACTTTCAGAGCTCAGTTACGTAAGTATTTGCTAGTATTCTTTGATTATATTTTGATTTATAGCAAAACGTGGGAGGAGCATCTAAAACATTTAAACAAAGTATTGAGCATTCTAGAAGAGTACTCGCTTTACACGAAGATGTCTAAGTGTGAATTTGGCATGAAGGAGATGTTGTATCTAGGGCACATCATCAGTGCAGAAGGGGTACAAGTTCATATGGAGAAAATCCGGGCTATCAGGGATTGGCCCACGCCAAAGACAATTACTGAACTGAAAGGCTTCTTAGGGCTTTACACATATTATCGAAGGTATGTTAAGGGGTTCTCCCAATTCGTTGCACCACTCACCGATCTCACAAAGAAGGGGGCATTAACATGGACAGATTTGGCACAGAAAACCTTTGAGGAAATGAAAGTCGTCATGAGTTCTTGCCCGGTTTTTGGCACTACCAGACTTAGTGGAATGTGATGCGTCAGGAGAAGGACTAGGGGCAGTACTGATGCAAAACCATCACCCGATTGCATTTGAGAGCAGAAAACTGAAAAACTATGAGCGCCACTACTCCATATATGACAAGGAGATGCTAGCCATCTTATATGCTCTCACCAAATTCCGACACTACTTGGTGGGCAGCAAATTCAAAATCAAGACAGATCATAACAACCTAAAGTACTTCTTGGAACATAAGGAGTTGAATGAGCGCCAACATAAATGGGTAAGCAAAGTGTAAGCTTATGATTTTGAGATAGAGTACGTGAAGGGTAAGAACAATGTGGTAGCTGATGCATTATCTAGACGACCTGCTTAATTATCTCTCATGAGTTTATCCACAGATTAGAGGTCTCTTCTTTTAGTAGAGTACTCCAAAAACAAATTTGCTTGCGAGTTAATGGATAGACAGATTCAGGATGACAGGTACAGAATTATAGATGACATCATCTATTACAAGGGCAGGATATACCTCGTCCTAGAATCAACCTTAAAAAGGAAGATCATACAGGCATCACATGACTCACCATTACCAGGACATCAGGGTTTCTTGAAGACCTATAGGCAGATCTGAGAGAGGTTCTCATGGAAGGGCCTCAAAGGGGAAGTTATGCAGCACATCCAAGAATGCAGCATTTACCAGCAGAACAAGATCGAGCACATTCATCCGGCGGGGTTACTTCAACCACTACCGATTCCAGAGCAGAAGTGGGAAAGTATTTCCATGGACTTCATTACAGGGTTGCCCAAGGTACAGGGACGAGACTGTTTATATGTTGTGGTAGATCGGTTGACCAAATTTGCCCATTTCTTTGCTATCTCATCCGATTATTCAGCAACATGAGGTAGCCGAGTTATTTTTCAGGGAGGTATTCAGACTACATGGGTTACCCAAGACCATTGTTAGTGATTGGGATAGTAAATTCACTAGTGCCTTCTGGCAGGAGTTATTCAGGTTAGTAGGGAAAGAACTCGCTACACGTACGAGTTATCACCCGCAAAGCGACGGGCAGACAGAGATTGTCAACAAGTGGGTTGAAGGGTATTTGTGCAACTATGTAGCAGGTCAACAAAGGACATGGATTAAGTGGATACACTTAGGGGAATACTGCTACAATACCACCTACCATATGTCTATCCGGATGACACCTTTTAAAGCATTGTATGGCTATGAGGCACTGAGCTTCGCAGATCTAGCTTTTGGAGATAGCAGAGCACCCAAGGCCAAAGATTGGATACAGGACAGTCAAGATATCCTTAAGGTCCTGAGGGAGAACTTACTGGCAGCACAAAATCAGCAGAAACTATACGCAGACAGACAAAATCAGAAATGCAGTCGCAACTACAAACAATATGGAGCGAGTTAGAGTAATATAAAGCAACCAATCATCATCTACAATTTGAGATGAGTAAGCAGCTCATTCTTAATGAGTTGACAAAACAAGAGAATCATAGCCTAAAAGATCAAAATCGAAGGTTGGAAAAAGCTAATGAAGATTTCAAGAAAATGTTATTAGATAAGGATGAAAAAATATCACATTTAAAAAGTCACAATCAAATTCTTGAAGATAAAATCAGAAAGTCAAAGAATGACGAAGAATCACCTTATAGAAGCGATAGCGATGTAGAAGAAGAATTAAGATGTTAATGTTGGAGTAGTAGCTGCATGAAGATCATCCTCACAAGTCGGCCCTGAAAAAGAACAAAAGTCGGTCCAGAAAGAAATATAATAAAATGCATTTTTATTATGAATTAACACAAGTCGGCCTCAGTGGAAAAGGACAAGTCGACCCCAAAGGAAAATTAAATTGTTGGCGACTTTTCTCCTTATTTCTTGGGGTTGTGCTTTACTATCTGGAAGTACTTCTATCTCTGATCAAATTATCTCTCTTGGAAGGGAGAGCTCGGGGGTGACATTATTTTGTCTTTGGTTGGGAGATGAACTTCTGATCATCATGGATAAACGAGCTCCACTCTTTGTTTTGTTTGTGTGCTTTGATATTCTTCTAGTGATCTTGGTTTTACAACTGTCAAATTCGAACATGGTATCAGAGCGGTGCTAGAAGAAGTCATTGCCGAAACCTAGGGCTCCACGTTTTGGAGTGTTTCCCACCTCAGATCATACCGAAAGGAGCATAGAGAAACTCGCCCTTCTAGGGAGAATCTTTCTGTGGAGGCCAATTTTTGATCAGAGAAATTTCAATTTTTGACCTAATACTTCGAAGTAAAGACCTAGGGCTTCCACATTCTTGTTGTCCTGTCCAAAGATTTGGACCAATTTTACCTTGCTCCAACTCGCCTTAGTAGGGTGCATCCACCTGTGGATCTAGTTGTTCAAGTCTCCATATTTCATCTGTGACCTAGCTCTTGCTAGGGTTTTTGGTCTAGTTTTGCGATCAAGATGATTGGGATGAAGGTTGAAGGTAGGCTTGATGGGACTTTCAATTTTAGCTCATGGAAGTCTAGGGTTCTTCTTATACTAGAAGAAAATGATCTCTTGAAGTTCATGAATGAGAATGCTTCAGAACCAGAAGACAAAGCCGAGAAGGCTCAGTGGAGAAAGAATGATGCTAGGGCAAGGAGAATCTTGGTAGATTTAGTGAAGAACCATTTGGTTCCTCAGATCTCTGAAAAGACGATCACCAGGAGGATTTTTAGAGCCTTGTTACCTACTAAGTCATGCTTAGTTGGTTTTATTAAGTGAGCCGACAAAGTTGAACAAGCACAATTGTTCATTCTTCAGAGTTCAAAAGTTAGCTAGACTTCTTCTGGGATTTTTTTTAAATTTTTCTTATACCACATGTTCATACCCCCTTGGGGGAGTTGTAATAAATGTACTAGCATGGTGAAGTATGTAAAAGACTCGGTCTCCTAGACTTAGACATCAAGCCGACTAACCCAGAGTGTTTTTTCCCTTGGTAATTTTTTGTTGTTGAACAAACGACTAATAATTTATGAGTTTTTCACTCACACCTCCAAAGTTGGGGTAGTCGTCTTGGTGGTTAGGCCTTAGGAGGTTTATTAGAGTCTATGTGTCAATGTTTATAAACATGCTAGGCATTAGTATTGAGTCATATGGGCATGTGCTAGGTCCCCCTAGGTTTTATTTTAAATTTTTGAGAAATTTTTTTATTTTTTTATTTTCCCCGTAAACTTATGCTATTTTTTAATAGTCTAATTGGGAAAATTATAAATGTAATAAAAATGTGGTTAGGGATCGGATTTTTCCATGGGGGTGCTAATTTTCTAACTCAGAGCCCCTGTTTTACCCAAAAACCCACTTTTCCTAAGTTTTAAGTGCTAAGTTATCACTTAAGTCAAAATTGTCCAAAAAATAAAAAAGTCAATTAAAAAATTGAAAAAAATAAAAAATGGTGAAAAATCCCAAATTCCTAAATTAGTGGAATCTTGTCGGAATTGACTGCAATCAGTTGCGCCGACTTCCAGTTGAGTAGGCAAGTTCCATCCTTCATGAAGGCGTGAACTTGGAGGTTGGTGGGTGATGTGGCAAGCAACTCCATGTTAGAGGTTGCGCCCCCTTCTCTCTCCCTCACGTGTGGTTGAAGTGGCGAATGGTGAGTGGATTGGTGAAATTAGGTAGGAGAGGTTGCGCACCTCTTGAGAGGGGGCGCCTACCTCCCTACTTCCACTCCATTCTAACTACACATTATCCCTCAATCATCTCCCTAAACTCGACTCCCTCTGCCAGTGTAGGTTGCGCCCCCTCTTGGTCAGTCTAGCTATAAATAAAGCACAACCTCTTTCTTTCAAGATGGTTAGAGTTGGATGGAGAGCCGGTTTGCTATTGTAACTCTGTGATATTCATTATTTTGCTTGAGAATAAAGAAGCTTTGGAAGCTTAACTATGTAGTGCTATTGTGTGGTGAGTACCAGCGTCATGCTGCAAATGTGGTGATTTTACTTTTTCTCAACTCTTGCTTCATCTATGTACTAGCCTTGAAGGATTCCTCCGAATCAATAGGAGTAGGGATTTGTAAGTAATATTACTTGTTTCTATCTATGTTATATATGTTCAAAGATCTAAATTTTACATGTTTAACCAACTTATTTGCATGTTATTTTTGTCTTTTTTCATATGTATATCCAGATCTCACAAGGTGTTTTGCAAGGTTTTGATCTAGTTTTCAGGTGTCCAAGTGTGAGAAGGTGTGGATCTAACTTGACTCCATTCCATTTCCAACAAAATCATGAGACATTGACCCTTGGCACTCCACGAAAAGGCTTTCCTTCGTTGATTTTTTCCGGCAACAAACCATGCTCTACTTCTCTTCCTCCTTTTAAAATCAACTTCTCCTTTGGTTACTTGTCTTTGTTTGTGTAGATCTATCTTATTTAAAGTTAAATCCTTTTTTTAGATCTCATATACAAGTGCTAAAAGCGTAGATCTAAAGTGCTTCAAAGTTTTACTTGTTCAAGAGTAGATCTAGGCATAGGAAATCTCTTCTTTGCCAGTAATTTAAAGTAGATCTAAAGCTTGTTTTAAAAAGTAGTGTTTCTTTGAAGTATTAAAGTTTAAATCTAGCATTTAAAGTGCATCATATTAGCTGCCCCAAAAGCAAGCCAAGCTTTCCTTGGTTAATTTAAGCTTTTTTTATCATAGTTTTGACTTAGTTTTTTTTTAGAAAATTTTCGTGGATGTTTAAAGACACTCTTGAAGTGTTTTTGAGAATCTTTAGGGATTGATAGCTTGCTGTTTTTGCAGGTTTGGCGATAAAAGAGAAGGAGGTGCTGGCCAATATTCAAAGATTTGAGCTATTAAAGGCTTCCCGGGACTCCCTTTTTGATTACAGTAAAACTTTTTGACTTTTTTTAAGCCTTTGGATCCCAGATAACAAGGACCAAAGCGCGTTTCTCTTCACGCATGTTGTAACTACATAATAAAGTTTCTGAGTAGGCTCTTAAGATCCCACTCCCCATCCCCCAAGGGGGGATTTGCGTCGGTGTCACTTTTCATGTTTTTTTCTAGTTTTATTTAGATTAGTTTATTTTTTGCAGATATGTATACTTTGATCATTTTATTTTTCGATATATCTTTATTTGATTCCAAGTAAACGAATACTTACCCACTACTACGGTAGTGTAGTAATTAGACAACTTCCATTTTCAGTTTTCCTTTTTATGTTAAAATAAACCCCCTTGCTTTCTCGAGTACGGTTTATGGACAAGGGCTTGCCCGAATACTGAATCTGGAATGAGACTCTTGGGTTTTATCTTTCTAATAAAACAACTTCGCAATAAAATTCTTAAAACTTTACCAAGGCTCCGTTGTGTATGCTCTGCACCGCTGCGGTTCGACCGACCAGTTGGATGCATCAAACGCAATGTGAGTGATTAGTTTAAATTAGTCTCATATTGAATTAACCTCCCAAGGCGAAAATCCAACACCTCGATTTAATCTATTGTGGGGAAAGTTCACAGAGGAAGCGGGAACCACTGGATAGTGACCTTGGGATACCACTAGGCTACACCCTTGTTTGGTGTAGTGTTGGACACCTCCTAGAGACTCCGATCTAGCCCACATTTCTTCACGTGGAGCCACATTGCATAAAGGTTTTGGACATACTCCTCGTATCGTCAGTTATATTTGGAGTCCCCTTCCCCTTTTTAATCCACTCATCTCATCATTAATTTAAAACTGACCAAGAACAATTGTAACACATCTTCAACATTACAATTTTGTGTCTCCATTGTCAACACTGGTCTATTTTTCTTGTATCGTACAATCATTTGTTTCGAGTTAATTCATGTGCTGATTGATTATAATTTTATGCTGTGGGATTAAACTATTGTTGCAATTTTTTGGCTTCAATATTTAACATCCGAAAACTGCTAAAAAAACTCACTCGTCCATAAACCACCACTAAAGCTTAATCAACCCTAGCAACCAAATAGGGTCCACCCCCCTTGGCATTGTTAGGAGTTTTCCTAAATGGAGGAGTCAAGATCAAGTGACAGTACTTGACTTGAGACTTGCCCCCAAGGACACACTTAGTGGCTTGAAGATTTCTGCCATGACAACCCAAACCCCCCAGGTGCGTGAAAGGCGACAACAAGCCTTGAGGAAGCTATTCCAAGATAGCAATATTAACCATGCTCTTGCCTAAAGGTATAAATTGTCGAACCTCAAGATGTCAAGATCAGAATCAGTTTCCTCTTACTTTATGAGAATCTTAGAGTTGAAGAATCAACTAAGCACCATTGCAAATCCATTTATTGATAAAGAACTTGTCATGAATACTCTTAATGGTCTCCATCTGTCTTGGGAAGCATTTGTTCATAGTCTTGTTGGGAAACCGAAGTTGCCTAAGTTTGATCGTATCTGGGCAGTATTTATGCAAGAAGAAACAAGACTTGCAGTGAGAAGCATGATACATGGCACCCAACACGAAGAAAGTCAAGCCCTTACATCTCATGTCAAGAAATCAAAGGGTAAGGGAAGTGATTTCCATAGCAAGAAAGGCAAGGGTGGAAGATCAAGTCCTATTTCAGATCAAAAGAAGAAGAAGGATCTTTCACATGCCCGTTGCTACAGATGCAATAAACTTGGACACTGTGCCCGAGATTGTGATTCAAAGAAGAGGAAGCATGAAGCCTCAACTGCAGATGTCGAAGAAGACACCTCTCAAAAGAAGCCAAAGAATGAGGATCGTATAGAGTTCTTCTTCTAGAACTCCCTATGTTGAGGCAATGAGATTAAGATCCAGGTGGTAATGGACTCCCAACAAGAAAATGAAGACCAATGGACTCTCAAAGGAATCAGTGGGAGCCCACCCACAAAACATTAAAAGATAAGTATTTGATTTTACATGCTCTGATAGATTAGATCTGTTGTTTTGAATATGTTCTATGCATATCTAGATTCCTAGAAGTTGTTGAGCATGTAATATGGTTCTTTTATTGATAATAGGCTCATGTAGTATGTGTTATGATTTAGCCCGTAATGCTGCACAACAATTCATGGACTCCTCTTGGATGACTTCTCCTTCTAGCAATCTTAGAGTAGTGCACAGTCTTGATGGTATGTTATAATGGAGACCGCTAGCATCCAAATAATAGCCATGTGTATGTTGCTCCGAAGCATTGGCTAAAAGATGCCTACATACCTGAATGAACTATTGTTATTGCATGGAATAAATTTGATTATGCAATGTTGCTAACCATTTGAGAGGATTTGCTTGTAGGGAATGCTATGGCCTACGAGAAGAGGATGATGAAACTTTGTCTGATGGACAAGTGATCCCATTGATATGCAGATGGATTGGAAGTAGAAAGCCTCTAGAAACATGACTCTTATCTTAGATAGAAGGATGACTTTCGATCGAAACAGTTAAGGACCGAGTACAGACGTTGACACATGACCTACAGGCCCAGATGATCTCATGTAGAGATTTGGCAATTGGAAGCCGAAGGCTTCTACGGATGTTGGTCTCTCTGCGACAGATGTTCGTCTCTTTGACAATTATGTAAAGCAATTACTTTCCAGTTAGAGTCATGGTAGATGGATTCTGGAGGACAAAAGTTACTCAGCCAATTTTTGAGGAGAGAGGGAGTTATCCCTCAAGATGAGGATCCTGGCCTATTGCATATGATGGTGTGAAACTCGATGAAGTCTTCCTAAGTCAAGGAAGAACATAGTTGAGATCTTGAGCAGATCGATCATGATGACTGTGGCTACATTGATAGCATTGCTGTCTTGATCCAGATAAGACAGTTGAAGGATCCTTTATGTACCTGGTCATTACTAGGATGGATACTTACATCGTATCTATGGACTCCCCAGAAAGGGAGTAGGATGCTCAGATGCAGAGGGAACAGAACGCTCCAACACAGAGGGAGGATTCTCAAACATCCTAAGATGGGGTGGGGAAACTAGCCTATTAATACTCTCTCCCATGTAGATGATTTCAGTGATATGATTTATTATGTATTTGCATTTCATATCTAGAATAGGCCAAGACATAAATGTATGCCCCGATATATTTGATGCCTCTGCTAGCTGAAATGTGTGCAAGTTCAGGATGGGACCGTAACTCTGTGAAGGAGCGGGGAGATTAGTTTTATGTTGACTCCCTCGTTGATATTTCAGTATTTTCTCTCGATCACTTTGAGAGGGAGTGAGGAGATTGGTCCCATAATTGACTTTTTCGGTAAGAGGGAAGGTTGAATTTTACTCCATGACACTCAATGATGGAGTGGGGAGGTTGGCTCCATGATTATATCCCTCGCTAAGAGGGAAGGATGATTATACATATACCATGCATTCTCCTGATCTCTCCATGAGGAGTGAGGAGATCTCTCAAACATCCTGAGATGGGATAGAGAGGCTAGTGCATGCTTCATGCGTTCTCCCGATCACTCCGAGAGATAGTGAGGAAATCTCCCGGATATCTTGAAAAGGATGGAGAGGTTGTTGCACATTGGCACACACTGGTTTGTGAAAGACTTGTTGTCTTCATATCCTGTATGAAACAGGGATGGCTCTGCCGAAAGACGTATATGTGGTCTGTGAAAGACTTGTCTTCATATCCAGCATGATCAGGGTTGGCTTTGTTGGAAGACATATGTGGTCTTCATATCCAACATGAACCAGGGTTGGTTCTGTCAGAAGACCTATGTAGTCCTAATGTGAACACCTATGAACAATGACGGTGATTTTGTACATCTAAGTTCTAGGTACACATACGGGGACAAGTGATTCTACAACTATGAACTATGACAGTGATTCTGGGAACACCTGAGTTCTCGGTAAACATTTGTGGGTGAGAATTTTGATGTGGACACCTGTGAACTATGACGATGATTTTGTAAGAACTCTCGAGTTTTGGGTGGACACTTGTTAGCCATGCAGTGATGCTTGGCTCTGACACTGGTAAGTTATGTTATACATAGCTCCAATGCCAGTTAGTCATGGTACATGGATTTGTAGTTCATTGGGTAAGTCATGCCGTAATACCCAACTCCGACACTGGTAAGTTATGTTATACATAGCTCCGATGCCCATTAGTCATGATACATGACTCCGTATGCCCACATGAGTAGAGACATAGTCAAGACCTCCGATGACTATCAAAGACTCATCTTAGAAATGTGGTGATAGTCAAGGTATCCAAGGACTATGCATGACTATCCGAGACTCATTCTGGGGATGGAGTAATAGTCACAGTGTTGGTTCTGTATGAACCTGTCTTCATATCCAACATGAAACAAGGCTGGCTCTGCAGGAAGATGTATGTGATTTGCATCCAGTATGAAAAAGGACTGGCACTGCTGAGAGTTACATCCAGTATTAAAAAGGATTGGATTTGTAGTGGTACACCTAGCATGAAATAGGGTTGGTTACTGTAAAAAATTATCAACGTGTATGGTTGGGAGAATTATGGATTATAGCCCATACAAATATGATGAAAGTCTCACATAAATCTATTGCCCTTGTGAGCCCTCATATGATTGTAGTCCTAATGGATGTTATGAGGAGGTTGTAGCCCATAATGTGGCATAGACTCACTAGTAGTGATAGTCCTAGTGAGATCTTTGGGCTGTGCTGATGCACGCTGAGTACATGCATGTTCCTCGACGAACTAGGTTGAGCTGAAGCATGTTGACTTGGTGCATGCTTCCCCCAACGAACTGGGTTGAGAAGATGCATGTATGGCTTCCCGATGTACTGGGAAGAGTTGTGGAGTTCATGCATGTTCTCCGATGAATCGGATTGAACTGATGCACGAAGATTGGTAGACACTTCTCGACGAACTGAGATTGTGTTGGGGGCCCTTCCATGTGTATAGAGATGTTCGAGATAGCCGTTATATACCGTTGATATCTAGATGCGTTCCAGTTGATGATGATGATGCCTCCCTGGCTAAGAGGGAGTGTTGAAGTAGTAGCTGCATGAGGATCATCCTCACAAGTCGGCCTAGAAAAAATTATAATAAAATGTATTTTTATTATGAATTAATACAAGTCGGCCCTAGTGGAAAAGGACAAGTCGACCCAAAGGAAAATTAAATTGTTGGCAACTTAGTGTATAAATAGAAGGCGCCTCACTTCATTTTGACATCAAGCAACTTAAGCAAATTCGCTCAAGTGAGGAGATAAGTTCGCTACAGCTAGAGGAGACTGATTTTGGGGTTTCTCCATCCTTGGAGAATTTTTTTCTCTTATTTCTTGGGGTTGTGCTACTACGATCTGGAAGTACTTCTATCTTTGATCGATTTATCTCTCTTGGAAGGGAGAGCTCGGGGGTGACATTATTTTGTCTATGGTTGGGAGATGATCTTTGTGATCACCTTGGATAAACGAGCTCCACTCTTTGTTTTGTTTTTGTGCTTTGATATTCTTCTAGTGATCTTGGATTTACAACTGTGGACAAAGATAATAAATTGGCGCAAATCCAGAGAAAGTTAGAAAGTCAAGAATCAAAGATATGTCGACATCAACAACACATGAAAGAACTCCAGCAGAAAAATGATGACACTAAAAAGGGCGCACAAGTTGGAAATTGCGAAAATCAATAACACGTTATCAAGCAATACTAAAGAAATAGTTTGACTACGAAATCATAACAAGACATCAGTAACAAAAATGAAGAAATTGAAAAATAGTCGGAAGACAGAGCAATCTAATGAAGACTTCGAAGGAAAATTTCTAGAGAAGCAAGAAGAAAATCACTGCTTTCAAAAACATAATGAAGAACTTAAGGAACAACTTAAGAAATCCAAAGATGAAGAAAAGTCGCAGGGAGAAAGGGTCGAGAAGTTACAAAATAATAACAAGTTACATAGTAATAACAATCTATTAAAGGACAAATTAGAGAAAATATAGAAGGAAGCATCCAGACTCTCAGGAAAACGAATTTAAGTTGAGGAACAAGAAACAAATAAACTCTTAATTGAATTATTATCGATTAGTAAATCGCTAGGAGCTCAAAAAGCTGAACTTCTTGTAAACACTCCACAGGCGACTCAGATACCTTATCGCCATCCCAATCACATGAGTCGTTATAATCGATGACAAGGACAAGAGGATAATAAACAATATTATTCTTACAGAGAACAAAGATAGAATCGACAATTTTGAATAATCAATCAACAAGCAGTTCCAATAAAGCTAGATCTTGGGTGGACCACTTCACAAATGACACAACAATTTCACTCATTGTTTAAAGGAACGTATCGTCTCCTATCATCAAGTGTCGCAACTATCAACACAGAAGATCATAAGAAAGCATTACAAGCAAGAACAAAGGATAAAAGTCTTCCATAATTATGCTTTAAGGACAAAGCATCTCTAAGGGGAAGACAATGTTATATAAAAAAATACAACATATATATATAAACATTAATATTAATAATAAAACTTATAATATATATTAATAAATAATAAATATTAATTAATTAATTAATTAATCAAAGAGACATGACCTTATTTGTGAAAAAGCACGATAGTCTTATATAAAGTCCAAAAGCATTGTTATTGTAAATCATCATATCTCTTATTCATTCATACATTTTATTATTTATTATCCATTTATGGAGCATTTGTCTTATTTACATTGGAAGTCTATGTAAGAAACGATTTTTATCGTTTCATCGATGTGATTGGAGTTGTCATGAAACATTGGATTCTCAGAGAGTTTGATACTTTGATTATCACAGTAAATCCCCGTGGGATCCAACTCTTGATTATATAATCTTGCAAGCAACTTGTGAAGAGAGATGGCCTCACAACTAGTAGTACTAGTTGCCATATATTTACATTTGTTGAGCTGAGTGCCACGGAAGTTTGCTTCCTGCTGATTCAGGATATCATCGTTGGTCCCAAGCTAAAGCAACACCCTGAGGCACTCTTCCTATCTGATGCACTGTTTTCCCAATATGAGTCCATATACCCGTGCAACTTCACCTCACATCTCCAAGAGATCTTAGACCATACTCCATCCTGCTCCTCAAGTATCTAAGCACATGTTTTGTTGATACCCAATGCTCATGCCTTAGATCCACCATGAATTGACTCAAGTTGTTCATTGCAAAACATATTTTTGACCTAGTTTTAACTGGATACATCAAGGAGCCTATACACTACTTGTACAACATGGGATCCACCATATTTGAATTTGAAGTTGTTACCTTCTAAAGATTAGTGATCATAGGCATGGCCATAGGTTTGCAGTCCTCCATTCGTAACCTCTTCAAGATCTTGATTGCATACTTACCTTGCCCAAGGAAAAACTCCCTTGGTTTCTGCCAAAACTCCAACCCCAAGAAGTAATGCATTAGGACAATGACCATCTCAAACTCAACTGTCATATCTATCTTGTGGTCTGCAATAAGCTTCTCTAAACTTGTAAGAAACAAGTCATTTACATACAACACCAAAACAACCAAATCTTCCCCAACAAATATAAAATATAAGTTAGGATCTGCTTCACTTTTGATGAAGTTCATACACTGTAGGTATCCATCAATCTTGGAATACCATGCTTTTAGTGCTTGCTTGAGTCCATGTAAGTCCTTTTTTAGCTTGCCAACATGGGACTCCTTTCCACTGATCTATAAGCCTCGAGGCTTCTTTATGTACACTTCTTCCTCAATTATCCCATTGAGGAAATTGTTGCCCCTCATATTGTATGAGGGTAATCCAGTAGATGACTATGATGACTTCATTAAGATTCTGTATCCTAAGACAACATAATAAGTTGCACATGGTATAGGGTTCCTTGGGGTTATATTATTGTAAAGTATTATTCTATGTTGCACGGGGACTCGTCCCCCCTAAAATTTTACCCGTTCCCTGCGTTCCGGGGACTTTGGAACTCCTCGGAAACGTCTCCAAATGGTTGGGGACTCCATTGGGGACTCGGGGACTTTTTTGCCGTACCCTAAACGTACCCCAAAAAATAGGGGACTTTTTCGGGGACGTCCCTGAAGTCCCTAGGCCAATCAGGGACTCCCACTCGTCCCCTTTCCTGTACATTAAAAAAAAATTAAAATTTTAATTAAAATTTAAAAACTTAAAACCCTACCCTTCATTTATGCTTAGATGGACTCTTCCTTTTGCATATGAATTTCAAGTTTTAAACTTTAAAGACTAAAATATTTATGTGATTACATTTGTAGACTTTAGTCTTTTATGTTTCATGAATGATTCACGACTCTTAACTTTTAAATTGAAATTGAAATTTTTATGTTTTTGAATTTTTGAATTTTTTTATAAAGTATACATGGCAAATATTTTAATTTCATGCTGCAATCATGTTCTGATTTTTCATTTTTATGACTCATTTATCTCAATCAAAAGCTGCAAACATGTATGGTTTGATGTTTCAATGTTTCATTGTTTTATGATAAAAATTCATGGAAGCTATTTTAATATTCTGCTGCAAAGATTTTTTATTTTATGATTTATCTCAATATAAATAATTTTTATTTTTAATTATATATATAATAATAATATATATTATTTTTAAATTTTATATTATATAACTGTCGCCCCCAACCTGCCGTCCCCTGAAAAATTGGGGGTGCGCTCTAGCCGTTCCGGAAACTCGTTCCCGCGTCCCCTGCGTCCCCCCGTCCCCGAGGCCTGTGCAACATAGGTATTATTTGATGGGATGCTTATACTATGTGGAACAACCTCCTCCTTAAAAGATGGTGGGCACAGTCCATTTAGACCAATTTAATCCCTCAAACTATGCAAGGCATATCCACTAGAGACACAATCCCCTATTTGTTGGATTTTGGAGACAAGATTCCCTAATTTATGGCATTTATGTCTAGAAATCCTTGATTTTTGGATTTCGAGGACATAATCCCATGACTTTAGGGCCCAAATCCTTGATTTTTGGATTTTGGTCGAGGATATCCCCTTTCTATGGGGGTGCACCTCTTGGAGACATAATCCCTTGATTCAAGGGGGATTTCCACCCCATGTGGCCTATCTCTTCTTAGTGGTGGAGCACTTCTCTACGCATGAGATCAACACTTGGCTAAGCTTTCTTATAGGTGGTGAACTCTCTCTACACATGTGCTTGAAACTTGGATAGGCACCCCTCTTGCTTCATGAGGCTATATAAGCAGAAGGCCTCTTCATTGTAAACCATGGTTGAATTTGTGGAGTTCATGTTCTTGGAGCTTTTGTGACATGTATTGAGGTACTTTCTTATTGAATGTATGGCATTAATTTTGTTTTGAGCTTTCAAAAGATGTAAGGCTATGCTAGTGATTTTACAATGTAATTTCAATGTTTGAGTTAGAGGCCATAGAATTGTATTATTACCACAGTGGAAGGAAAAGGTCTTAAGTTCATCTCTATCTTCTTTTCCTTTGTATTTGTGCACATATGGGAGGAATTTTTTCGTTCATTCTTAATTCAAAGTGTGCAATATTGGATCTTTTGGGTGTATGGTGCACCCTTGAAGATATAAACGAATGTGTATCTTAAGGTCATGTTCCCTTGTTAAACCTAGTATATTCTCATCACTTCACTAAGTAGGGTTTGATCAATCATGCTACCTTTCCCCTTTAGTGACATATGAAACAAGGCACTCTTAGATTGTACTTCTTTGATTCCATTTTCCCTTTGGTGGATTGACACTAGTCTCTTGATTGGTTTTGCTTTATCCTTTCATCACCTTTTTCTTTACTTAATGTGCTACAACCGTTTTGCTAGGGCAGCCTCTTCATCTCACTTGCTCCTCATTGTCTTTGCCTTATTAATCCTCTCTTAGGGAAGCCTCCCTTGAGTTGGAGAAGAGCAACGAAAAGTGCGAAAGGGGATTGGTTTGGTAACATTGGCCTTTTCATCTGTGTTCCCCTCAACCAACTTGCTTCTTTGGGACTTTAATGATTAATCACATTTGCTACTTTGGAAGGTAACAAAACGATGCTTTTACATCCATTTGATGTATCTTCCATCCCATAGCGAAAACTAAAGACATCATTTCTCTAATGAAAGTGTCCCTAGTGAGTGGAGCAAAAGTCTCCTTGTGGTCCAATCCCTCTTTTTGAGAGAAACCTGTCTCCACAAACCTCACTTTCTACTTGTCTATGATGCGATCTGCCACATGCTTGATATTGTAGAGCCACCTGGATCTCACTTTTGATTTCCCCTTCAACCTTGGCACTATGTTCTATAGATCATTCTTCGTGATGGAGGTGTAGTCCTCCACCATGGCATTCCTCCAAACCTAGGTTGCACGAAACAGGGAACGAGGACGAAATGAGGAAACTTCGAAATGGGGGAAACGTGACCCCCCAAAATTTTGGAAACGGGGAAACACGATATATATATATATATATTAGAAAGAACATTTAAAATTAGTGTGAAATATAAATCATATATCATACATGTCGGGGAATCATTGCCGATATTGAGATCCTATTCATCAATAGCACCCTATGCCTCCCTCCTCTAGTCTCTAGTCTTTGCCTCTAACTTGAATTTCAAACTTGATCCTCCAAGGGCATTAGTCAACGACTCAACACCCTGCAATCTTGATGAAACTTCCTAATTCAATCGTTAAAATAAGGTGGAAAAAGCTTCCCATGCTTAATAAGTGATTTTGTTTGAGTGAAGAGTATATTTTTATTAAGGTCATGACATTAGAGTTCAACAATCAACCCCATCGACATCAAGGTACATATAGGGGTTGATGTGCTTGATTAAATGCCAATTCCATACCCTCATACATGATAGAATCTGGTGGAAACTTTGCAATCCTAAAATCCTGAAAACTATTAAATCTGCTGAATTTTGAATGGGATCTAAAATTCTACTTTTTGCATATGAAGTCCGATGAGGTTGGAACCACTCTCAAACATCCTGAAACAATTAATGTTAATGTTAAAAATTTAAGTAAAAGGATGGAAAATAAAAGATAAGGAGAATGTCACTTTTACTTAATATCACCATTACCATTAATATCACCAAAAACTACTGCACCATGGTGATATTTTTTTGGAAACACGACCTCATTGACTGCAGTCGTACTGGATTTGCGTTTCCATCTCGAACACAAGATTCGTCCGTACAGAAACGCGTTTCCGTGTCGTACGATACACGTTTTGGAGTTTCGAAACGATGGAAACGGGCTTGGGTCCCACGTTTCCTGCAACATAGCTCCAAACCTGTTGGTCGGCTGCCTCTTGAAAATTGGAAGGCTTGGAATCTATGATGTTGGTCATCTACACCAGGTAGTTTGGAAACTTCTTCTAAGGTATGCTCTCAATGAATGTGCTCATAGGAGCCTCAACTATTTTTTAACATCCCTCAATGTTTGAGTGAACCATCGAGGTCTCCTGATAGAATTTGTAGGAGCTGGTGGCTCCTCCTTTACACCTGAAGATTCCTTCCTTAAACTGGAACTCAGTGGTGACTTTGGCTCAAACATTGGAGCTTCTTGCTACTCATCCTCTGTCACTAGATTATACTCATGAGACTTCTTGATGCAACGTTTCTTTCCTCTAGAATTAAGACCTTTTGGTCCTTTGAAGTCTCATTGTAACCAACAAACAAACCTTTCGTACTTGAGGGCTCCAACTTGGTCCTCTTCTTGACTAGCCTATAGATATGATTTGGATAGCCAAAGCTGCAGAAATGACTCACCTTTGCTTCTCACCAGTGAATGCCTCCTCTAGTGTCTTGTCCTTTAATATCATGTGAGGGCACTTGTTCTAGATGTAGACTACTGTGTTGTATGCTTATGCCCATAGAAACATTGACAAATTCTGGTCATGAACCATGGCCTTAGTAGCCCGCATGGTGGATCATTTATTTCACTATGCAACACCATTCTGCAATGGTTTGTGTGGAACAATTGACTCCCTCTTGATTCTTGCGTCCTTGCAGAACCCTTGAACTCCTTGGAGGTATACTCACCCCCATTATCTGATCTCAAAACTTTTATCTTCTTCCCTGTTTGGTTTTCGTCTAGAGCTTTGAATTCATGAAACTTGCTAAAGATATCATCTTTGGTCTTTAGGAAGTAGCTTCAGTTTTGTGAGAGGTCATCAATGAAGGAAACATAGTACATACTTCCTAACATTGTGATGTTAATATCAATCCACATACATTTGAATGTACTAGGTCTAGAATGCCCTTAGATCTATGCTCATTGCTTGGGAAAACAACTTTGGCATGCTTGCAAAGCGCACACCCTCTACATACTCCCTACTGCTCAATGTCGAACTTTGGAAAACTTGTGACTATCTCCCTTAAAATAGGCAATGGGCTATGGTGTAGGTGCCTCATCCGCTTGTGTCACAACGCACACAAGTTGTCCATATCATGAACTAGGGCACGAATAGGTTCACCCTGTAATTTGTATAGTTTGCCTTCCCTAACCTTGATCACTTGAGTTGATTCTGGGCTAGACTCCTTTAGTCTTAGAAGGACTTGCTAGTTCTTGAACTTTATTGCAAAGCTCTTATCTTCCATGACCAAAATTGAAAGCAAATTCTTCTCAAGACTTGGAACAAATAACACATCACCAAAGTCTGACTTACCTAATTGGAGCTGGAAGGAAATGGTATCAACTCTTGCTAATGGATACTTGGCATCATCACTTACCTCGACCTGAACTCCAAAGTCGCCTTCTCTTAGACTTGAATATAGCTCTCGGGATGATGTCGTATGCTTAGATGCTTAATTATCCACATATCGGGCATTCCTCAGAACCATGCTGGTAGAACGACAAGATACCATCGAGAAATCCTTCTCGAACTTGGAGTCAGACTCGTTCATTTGAGTTTTAGCAGAGGCTGCTACTTGATTTTGTTGTTGCTTCCTTTTACACTTCCTCTTGTCTACACAATGTGATGCATAATGACTGTGCTTATGATATATGAAGCACTTGATTTTACTTAAGTCCTTATCTAGCTGTGGGGTTGACTCCTCACTCTTTACGTTACTCTTGTTGGATCCTTTACCTTTGCGCTTCTTTGTTTGACCAAATAGGGCATGGCCACTGTTGTCTCCCTACTTGTTGGCCTTTGACTCCATCCCACTCTTCTCCTGGATACAATCATCTCACAGTCTCTCAAATGAGGGAAGATTCTCTTGAGTGCAAACACCCTACACAAAAGTTTCCCGTTGAGATGAAAACCCATTCAGTGCTTAATGCACTAGCAAGTTTGTGTTCAATATTCTCCCCAACCACTACAAGTTGATCACAAATCCGTGTGACCTTCATTAGGTAATTGGTAACTGTGTCAGATCCAATCATCTCCATTGATCCAAATTTGTTATGCAATATCATCTTCCCGTTGATGTTTTCACTTTGTTAAAGGCTAATCAAAGCATTGAACATCTCCTTGTCGCCTTCTTCTCGGATATATGAGGGATCAAATGATCCTTTATAGCATCCATGATCATTTAATTGGCTTTCACTTCTTTCTTGTTGTGAACTGCCAAATCCTGCAGATTTGTCGGCGGAGTTAGTGCAGTTTGGAAGATATCCTAGAGATCATTCTCTTCCAAAAGAAGAGTTACCCTAACTTTTCATGATAGGAAATTTGAGGCACCTTCCATTTTATCCTCAAACTAGAGGCTGGTTGATGCCATATTTGAGCTCTAACACACAAACTCCCAAATTTGGCAAGCACTACTTCTGAAATCCTCTAACTGTTGGTCTTGCTTCTTGGCAGTTGGTTACGATAGTTGTTTCCAGCAGTTGATCTACTATGGTAAACTCTATAGAACCTAGATGCTCTTATTTTGAGAAGCTTTGGTGCCATGTGAAAATCCCAAACCCTAGGTGACTTATGTCCTTATGTTCTCAATTGACCACGCACACTATTTATTTGCAGAAAACTAGCTTCTTTTCATAGCAACAATTCCGCAAATAGCTGGAAAGTAAATAACGGTAGTGTAAACAATTTCACACAAGCACTCGGATTTTCTCCTTCAAATCAATTTATCATTAACTTAATCAAATCTTAGAATCCAACCTCTATAGTTGCTTAAAAATAGCAGTTTCACGGTATATAAAAATCACCCCAATTTGAGGTGTACGAGTTGCTGAATAGAGGTATGACCTACACGAAAAAATGAGGAAACTAACTGCTGCTATTGTATGAACTTGTATGACTCTCTACGACTGTAGAGAGCTACTGCACGATTGTATTATACAATATTGTTGTATGGTACCTTCTTCCTAGCTAATGCATTTTACTGTCTCTCTTTTAGTCATTGTTCGAGAAAGTTGTCTTAACACCATATTTTGACCTGCCTTTATACTTGAGCTTAAACACTAATCTCATAGTGAGAAGTAGAGTTGAGATTAATCCAAATCACTAATGTATAAATACACTTTATTAGACTCAATCAACTAAATATAAGTCTTTCGCTTTATTCCTAAAGTGAATTACAAAATAGAATTAACTCGAACTACTTTTGGCATATTCATGCCAAACCTGTGTAGAAGTTCCTATCCTAGCTACATTCTTCAATAAGATATTTCTTCATATTCATAGGTGGTCATTATTCATTCGAGGATCAAGATGTCGTGATAGCATGGTTGATAATCTTGTTGCATATGATACTGGGTAATTTTGTGTCAAAAGCTAGTACAAATTTGCAGATAGCATATTTGGTAGAGCTATAGAGGGAGTCGACAAGCATTAATGTAAGCACTTTCCTTGTAAAGAGAGTGTTAGACTTTCATGTTACTCTGAAATTGTTTACACCAGGTTTGGGGCTGCTCCATGAGATTGGGGTACATGGTGTATGACTAGCCCCTGGATGGTCCGAGATGGATTGTAGAATAAGAGATGTTACATGATGGATATGCATAGTTGAGATAGCTTGCTTAGTGGATTCTTGACCTCGGGATGGTGTGTGGTTGGCTTTCTTCCCTTAGGTGTTGGATACCTTCGAGTAGGTTGGTCGATGCCCTTCATTGGGGCCTCATGAAGGAGTCACTTACTTGTAGAGCACCATTTAGGGGAGTGGAGAATTTTGCATGATGGAGGAGGTCTTCAAGCCCTAGTTGGCATGTGGCTGTTTGGTTTCTTGTCTAGAAGATTGGAGATGGGTTGGGGACACCTGGGCTTCGACAATTTTCTTGTAGGGGTAGCTGACCTAGTGTAGCACTCTGCTTTAGAGGAAAGATGGAGTCCGTAGAGGTTTGTGATAGAGTGGTGCAGACTTGCCTTACATAGCTACATCGCCTTGGAGTCATTATTATGTATGCCATCACCATTAGAGCATGAAACTTGTACTCTTGAGTGGACTTCACACTTGTGTGGCCTACAAGGGCTCATGTAGGTTGCTTCTAAGGGCTTAGGCTCACATAGTATTGTTGGTCTCTCTTTTTCTCATATAAATAGAGGAAGGGGAGGGTCCTTTTATACACATCATCACATCATCATTTGTACACTTCTTTGTACTTATATTCTTGGATAGATTGGCTTGGGTTTCCTCATGAACCCTAGGAAAAGATAATAGAAGGGAAGGACATCTTGGTTGGAGTTTACTCTTGTGATCAGGGTTTGCTCTTAACAAAATTATCTTATTATCTTATCTCTCTTAAGGCGCTAGGGTTTCTTGGTCTTCTTGTGCAACTTGGAGTATCTTGGAGTTCTAGGTTTAGGGTTTCACCATTGGAGATTGATGATTAGGGTTTTAGGAGAAAATCCTAGGTTGTGAAGAAGAAGAGGAGGATCTCTCGCTTTGGAGGTTGTGTTGGGGAGATTCTTGCACTTGTATCTTCTTGGTTGAGCTAGGGTTTGATGATTTACCCTAGCTAGGGTTTTCTGATGGATTTTTGTACTAGCCTTGATAGAAGCTATGGTATGTACTTATACTTCATCTTGAGCTTATATATAAGGTTTCTTGCTGTCCATATCTTGTGCCATTTGTAGATTTGAATTGCTAGCTATATGTTCTTTATGAAATTTCATTTGCATTAGGCAATCAATGCAAATCTGAAAATTCACTTTCTTTCGAGAAGGTTCCTTGGATCTTAACCCTAAAATTTTCAACCTTTAGGATTGTCGTGAATAAATTTGTAAAACAACGGAACAATCACTATAATTCACTTCTAGTGGCCCCAAAATTCATAGCAATTTCAAGAGAAAAGATACCAATCATTCCAATGAGTTTCCATCCCTCTAGTGCAATTTCTCATGCATAAACCATATCTGAAAACTCTTCTTATACAACATATATAACAACAAACACAACAGTAATAAATGGTTGCACCATTATCTTTTATCTTAGTGTTAAGTCCCTTAACAGTTTTCTCTCAAGTGTGCCAAATCAATAAGACAATTAAGAGCTCAAAATAGTGATCCCAAGAAGATAAAACGCTGAAATCAAATCTACAATATACACAATATGTGGACAGCTAGAAATCTCATATATATGTGTCCAGAGGCTGAAGTACTTTTATGTTGTTAAAGTTTTGACAAGTTTCATATTTGTGTTCTTAAGGACTTCGTACCCATTGGATTTAATATTTCGATGAGATGAAGATTTTAATCATTTTGCTTGCCACCAATATTTCCTAAGATCACTTTGTTATGTAAAATGTCAATAAAAGATGCAAATTGTGTGTGCAGTATATAACATATTTCATTCTTTCATTAATTTGACTACCTATTCATGAAGCTATTTTTGTCAAATGTGTGATATCTCCCCATCCTTTATTAAGAAATTATATTCCAGGATTGGCAAATGTATCTACAGTTTCTTGTTAACTGGACGTGTTCATGCTTGATCAGGTCTGATTGCTCATGTAATCTGTAATGGTTAAAAATAGTTGCAAAGTGATATTCTTTGATGGTGTCTTGCTAATTCTGTTCTATCAATTTAAAAATAACAAGACTGCATAAATGAAGCCTTAGGATTGGCAAATGTATGTACAATTCCATGTTTATTGGCTATGTGCATCCTTGATTAGAATTTAGGTCTGATTACTGAGGTAATCTATGCTTAACAATATTTCCAAACTGATGTTCTCTGAAAATATCCTTAACCATTAAAGATTACATGAGATTGTAAAAAAAAAAAGTCGATAAATGAAACCAAAGGATTGACAAATGTATGTACGCTCCATGTTTACTGGCTATGTGCATTCTTGATTAGGTCTGATTTCTCATGCAGTCTTTAATGGTTAAGATTATTTCCAAATTGATGTTCTTTGGTGGTGACATGCTAATTCTGTTCCATAATTTGAAAAATAACATGACTGCATAAATGAAGCCAAAGGAAACTTAGGAAAGTAAAGAATAAAGGAATAATCAGCTATCTGATTTTAATATTCATGCACATTTGTTTCTGGTTTTGAGTATTATTTTTCTTAGACATTGAAGGCGATTTCGAGGTTATATGATCTGAATGTTGCTTGCTTATATTATGTTATATAACTTTATTGCATGCCTTTGGGGTTGGTTTACTTTTCAGTTCCTTATAGCAGCTAATAACCATTCATGTTTCGTATTGTTTTTACTATCAGATGAAAACTGGAGGACTGGTGGTTTGGAGGGCTGGAAGTGTTATTGTACTATATAGAGGAATCAATTATGAACCTCCTTATGTAAAAGCTGCCAGAAGTCTAGGGATTGCTTTAAAGCCTGTAGGTGGCATGCCATATGCAGCTGATAGAGGTTCCTTGAGCACATCAGTTGATAAAGTGGGCACAACCCTGAGTGGGGACATGTTAAATAAAGATAGTGTGTCTGATATTATAGATGGCAAACAGTTAGCTGGTTTTGTTAACTCTGATGTTGCTCTTCATGAAACAGATTGTACATCCCATCCAAAAACTGAATATGAAAGAGAAATTATTGACTTATTGGAAGGGATGGGTCCTCGATTTACTGATTGGTGGGGATATAAGCCTTTACCTGTAGATGCTGACTTGCTACCACCAGTTATTCTTGGATACAAGAAGCCTTTCAGGCTTCTTCCTTATGGGATGAAACCCAAGTTGACTGACAGCGAAATGACATATTTGAGGAGACTTGAAAGGCCATTACCTCCTCACTTTGCCTTAGGTAATGTCGTTGCTTGTATTTTCTTGCACTGTTTCCAAATCTTCATTTGATCACTTCCTTCTGTTGTTTCTCTTTTTTATATTTCTTCTAATATATTTTTGTTCAATAAAGGGATAAATAAGCACCTGCAGGGATTGGCTGTTGCCATGGTGAAACTTTGGGATAAATGTGAAATTGCCAAGATTGCTGTGAAGCGAGGAGTCCAGAACACTGACAGTGAAAAAATGGCAGAAGAGATTAAGGTTAATGCTTTAGCTATCATTGCAATCAGTAGTATGCATTCCAAGATTGCTCTACAGTTGTAAACACCAATTATAGTTTAGTGTAGATAATAGTGAATTTATCATGTTTTTTGTTTATTTCTTTTTTAAATACAAGGGACCATGAGCATAGTTTAATATGCTAGTATAGGCATTTTTAGAGAAGAGTTGGACTCTCTTGCAATGGGTGCCAAAGCAGACATGTTGGCTCTTTTTGCCTATGTTGGGAGGGGCAGTTCACGTCTTTGTTGTAACTGGGTAATGTAAGACTGTATGATGTTTCCTTTTGTGTGCATTAATGAAATATAATATGCATTTTCTCATAAATTTATATAATGATCTTGGTAGAATCTTTAGATATATATATTATATATCTATAACCTACTTTAACAGTGTCGAAGACATTCTGGATACTTTTAATAGTACTATGCTTTGCTCTAACTTTTTTGAATGAGAAACTTAATGTACTCTAAAGCTGTAGAAAGATGCTTTAATGCATTAAAACAAAAGAGTAGCAACAAAGAACACTGTCTTTTCTTGTGAATCCTCAAGGATAGTATAGAATAAATTATTGTATTGTAATTATATATATTTGGTGACGATTATTGATCAACATGGCAGCTGATCTGGGTTAACAAGATAGCTTGTTTTTCATGTTGTGTTGATATATAGATGCTGTGTTACCCCTCATATTGTATAAGGGTAATCCAACCTATGACTGTGATGACTTCATTCAGATTCTGGATCCTGACACAGCATCATCAGTTGCACATGGCTTCCTTGGAGCAAATTTATCATGATGTATTATTGTATAATATAGATTAATGGCTGTATTTACTATGTGGAATGCCCCCCTTCTTAAAAAATGGTGTCCACACTCCATTTAGACACATAAAAGTTTAAAACCTCTCAAACTATGCTAGGTACACTCCCCTGGGAACATAGTCCCTAATTTATGGATCTTTGTTGGGGGATTCCTCATTCTATGGGGGTACATTCTCTAGCAGACACAATCCCTTGATTCAGGGATGATTTGCCCCCTCCATGTGGCGTATTCTATGGTGGGTGCACCTCTAGTTGTCTTGAATTCTAACAAGTGGCACCCAAGGGCTCACACACTTGTCTCTCCTCTCCTAGCTGTGGCGCACTCTCTCATGCATGATTCTAACACTTGGCTAGGTGCCCCTTTTGCTTCATGAGGCTATATAAGGAAGAGGCCTCTTCATTGTAAAACATGGTTGGAATTTTGGAGTTTCCTCTTCTTGGAGGCTAATCGATATATCATTCTTGGAGCTTTTGTGACATGTATTTGAGGTACTCTCTTGTTGATGTGTGGCATTTAATCTTGTTTGGAGCTTTCAAAGGTTGTAAGTATTGCTAGCCATTTTACATTGAAATTTCTATGTTTTGGGTTGGAGCCCATAGAAGGGTATTGATCTTACGCTGTTGGGAGCAGGAAGTGGGAGTGGAGCGAAAAGCTAAATTTGCAAAAGCTCTCGTCTTGGGAACGTCTTTTTATATAGTATATATTTTAATATATTTTGATGGATATATGTCTAGAAGACATATAAGTTGTTGAATTAGCTATAGAAAACATGGATTAAACCATATAACATCAATCATCTAGTAGTTATAACTTATAACATTGTCATCAAATGATCAACCATAACAACATTTATATGAGCTTGGCAAAGAAGGGAGGTACCATAACATTGGCATCAAATGATCAACCTAGTATAGGAGCTTTTAGTATAGGAGAGGTAGGGAATGGCTTGGGAATGTGCTCCCAAAACTGGGAGCGAGCTTCCGAAGGGAGCAAGCTTCATGAGCGGGAGCGAGGGGAGGGGCTGCTCCCACACAATAGAGGTATTGATATTGCATTGGAAGAAGGGTTAATGTTAATCTCTATTCTCTTTTCGTTTGTATCTGTGCACATACAAGTATTTATTTTTGCATTCTTTGTTAATTTGAAGGGTGTAATATTGATCTTTTGTGTGTATGGTGCACCCCAAAGTTAGAAAGGAAGTGGATACTTTGATTCGAAACCTTCCCTTGTAAAACCTAGTATATTCTTTCACCTCGCTAAGTAGGGTTTGATCAATCATGTGACCTTTCCCCCTTAGTGACATATGAAACGGTGCACCCCAAAGGTAGAAAGGAAGTGGATATTTTATTCGATCCCTACCCTTGTAAAACCTTTTATATTCTTGCACTTCACAAAGTAGGGTTTGATCAATCATGCAACCTTTGCCCTTAGTGACATATGAAACAAAGCCCTCTTACATTGCACTTCTTTGACTCCATTTTTCCTTGGTGGATTGACACTAGTCTCTTGATTGGTTTCTCTCTATCCTCCCATCACCTTTTTCTTTACTTTCTATGCTACAACTGTTTTGCTAGGGCAACCTCTTCATCTCACCTTTCTCCTCATTGTCTTTGCCCAAGTAATCCTATCTTACGAAAGCCCTCCTTGAGTTGGAGAAGAGTTGACCAGAAGTGCGAAGGGGAATGGTGTGGTGATATTGGTCTTTTTTATGAGTTCCCCTCAACAAGCTTGCTTCTTTGGGACTTTAATGACACATGCTAGTTTGGGAGGTAACATGCTCCAAACCTAATCGCCTCTTATGATTTGTTACTTTTTTACTGTAAATTTTTATCTCTTTAGATTTAATAGTTGTTCCTATAAGATTGAAGTGAATAAGAAGGTAAAACAAAACCATCTTTACCACTGAACCTAGTGGCAATGCTACCATGCTGTCACCTGGAATAAGGAAATGTGTACATGTTCACGTTTTTGAAATAGTGGTGTTAAAAAACGACACTTTGAACACTTCATGAAATGGGGAATGACACACACACATACGATATATTAGAAAACCTAAACCAATTCAAAGTTAGGACAGGCTAATACCCACCCTATGTGTGTATAATTAGATTACATTATATCAAAAGGTATGTTGAAAATATAATGCCTACTTGTCGTGGGACAAGTGGACGTGTGAGAGTGGTGTGAGCGAGTTGCATGTATGGTGCTTGTCTTTGGTGGTCTAGTGTCCTTTCTGAAAGAGGACTGGTTGTTTCAGTCTTGTTATAGCTTGATTAATGCTCCCTTGTCGCCCTAGTGCAAATTTCTCTCTTTTGACCAGCTCTCAAGGTCAAGGGGTGCTTCCCTAGGGTTGATTAGATGTGGATTTATTGAAGAGAGCTAAGGGGATTGAAATATAACTTAATAATGCATGTGATTTAGATCAATTTAATTCCCCAAATAGTGCATGAACATGTAAAGTAGAAATGCCAAATACATCAAACACTTGACTGTAAATACTTAAGACATCTTCATCAATTTTGGAAATTTAAAGATATTTACAGAAATATAACTCACGATAGGTCAATGTCACATATGTTTAAACTTTAAACAATGGGTTCATTTGCTGTAGTATAAATACATTCCAAATTTGACATGAAAGGTGAAATAAGTTGCCCAATTTATACTTTAAATTTTATGAAGTTGTGGCCCAAAATGAGGCCTTGCGTGAGAAGATTTTTGAAGCAAGGTGTCACTCAAGGTATTAGATTTATGTGACGTTCCAAATTTCTTGAAGTTGTTGTTGTAAATGTAACTTCGGAAGATATTCTTCATTTTGTTGTATTATTATTTTATTATTATCTTATTGTTATTGTATCTTCTTTGGAGATTTTTCTCCTTCGTTCAGAGATGTTATTATTATACTTGGTCATGTTAGAATATCGAGGTAAAACCTCTGTTATAAGTTGGGGCAATAGTCTCCAAAAGAATATTGTAAAATGTATTTTTGGGTCTCCCTAAGAGAAGTAGGCCCTGTTAGGTTAAGAAGTCGGCCATGTTGGAGTAAAATGTCACCCACATGAAAGAGTATAAATAGGGAGGCGTCCTCCCTTATTTGAACACATTGAAAACACAAGCAAGTTCTCTTCAAGGAAGAGAAAGACAAGTTCGTTGGGAAGGAGAAGAAGAAGCTGCAGAAGTTATCTTATCTCTTGGGTTTTCTATCTTTGTTTGACATTGTACTAAGTGACGAATCTATACTAGAAGAAGTTGTTGGGTTCTTCCCAAAAGAGGGTTTTCCCAGGATAAAATCTGTGTCTCTTTTGTGTTGTGCTTGTCTATCTTTCAGTGATCCTATTGCATTAGATTATAGATCTAACATATTTGAATTAAAGTGCAAACTCTAACATGGTATCAGAGCTACCCTGAAAGAAGGCACTGTGCAGCTACGAAAACTAGGCCTTCCAAGTTCTAGAACTTTTCTCCACAAAGTTTCCAGAAAAGAGGACTAAGTCAACTCGCCTCAAGGAGGCGCACCTTTTGGTGGAAGCATGTTCCAGTTTGGAGACGTTTCACTTTTTGATCGTGGGATACTGCGGGAAGGAACTAGGGCATCAAATTTTTGGAGCCTCCCTCCATAGAATTTGGAAAAGGACACTACTGTACAACTCGCCTTGAGGAGGCGCATCTTTCTATCCAAGCAGAAGTTCAAGATTCCAATTTTGAAAAATTAGGGTCTCTCTATTAAGCCCTAGGTCAACCAAGTCAAGGAGCAATTTGTGCATCTCAAATTGGTAAGATCTATTTCCTTGCTATTTCCATTTGAGGTTCTCATATCAAAATGATGAATCACACCAAGATTGAGGATAAGCTTGAAGGGGCTGACAACTTCCGAGCATGGAAGTATAGAATTTCTCTCATCTTAGAAGAGAATGACTTGGACAAGTATGTCTTTGAGGAGGTTCCAGAATTAGAGGGAGATGATGCCAAAGAAACTCACAAGAAGAAGATGATCAAAGCCAAAAGGATCATTGCATACTCCATCAAAGATCATCTCATCCCTCATGTCTCATCATTGAAGACTCCCATGAAGAGGTTCAATGCGTTGACCAAACTATTTGAAGGAAAGAACATCAACCGGAAGATGACTTTGAGGAATCTACTCAAGAATGTGAAGATCCAACACTCAAAAACCATTCAGTCTTATTTCAGAAGGGTTTCTCAAATCAAGGAACAACTTGAAGCCATTGAAGAAAATGTTGAAGGAGAGATCGCGATGACTACCTTGAATGGTCTCCCAAGATCATGGGACTCATTCATCCAAGGGATATGTGCTAGAACAAAGCTAATCAAGTTCAACAGACTGTGGGAGGAATTCACCCAAGAAGAAGCCCAATTAGTGTCAAGAGAAGAGAAGATGGGAGCAAATGATGATCAAGCCCTAATAGTTCATGCAAAGAAGGATAGAAGCAAGAGGGAGAATCACCCTCACAAAAGGTCCAAAAGATTCCAAAAGAATGATAGATCTCAAAGGGACCATTCCAATCTCAGATGTTTCACATGTGATCAGAATAGGCGACTTTGCAAAAGATTGTCCCAGAAACAAAGGATCCACTAAAGGACAACAAGAAGAAGAGTCATCATGCACAAACTGCTAAAGATGATGAACCAGCAAGCAAAAGAACAAGAGAAGATTCTTCAAGTGATGAAGAATATGTTTTGATCTCAGACCTTATAAGTATTGTCACCCATGGAAGTAATGATTGGCTTGTGGATAGTGGAGCTTCCAAGCATATGACAGGGTACAAAGAATCTTTTATCAACTTGTCAAAACATGAGTAACCCTGTTGCCGCCTAATTCACACTTTAAGACGCAGGAAAGTCACAACCTGCTATGTGTGTCCTTGGGGGCAAGCGAGAGCTGGGGACCACTGTCACCACAGTCTACAGCTCCTCCGTTTAGGCAAGATCCCAACAGAGCCAAGGGGGGTAGTCCCTATGGAAAGACTATGTTCCAGGTTTATTAATTAATTGAAGGTTAATTAATGGGATCTTTTATTAAGATTTACAAAAAACTATAAGACCAGTGCCTATACTAAATGGTGTCAAAAGATACAATGTGTCTTTATAAAAAGAAATGCTAATCTACGATTAAATTATGGGTTCAGTGTTTAATAAAGAAATATAAGGATAAACAATATGATTATAAACAGCAATGAAATAAAACAATTGTATGGACAAATGAAATAAACTTGCGAAATGGCAGAAAATCGTTATGAATACAGATTACTAAACCAGCAGTAAATGTAAAGTGTGAAAAAAGATTTAAACAGTTAACATCCACCACATGCTCATTTACGGAATTGAAACTAAATAGATGCTGAGAAATAAAATGCTGGAAGTAAAATTGTAGTATTGTATTTGTAGTAAAAGAATGTTTGAAATAAATGTATTGTAATAAAAGAATGCTTGAAATAAATGTATTGTAGTGCTTGCAGTAAGAATTGTAGAAAACGATTGTAGTAAAAGAAGTAATCTGTGTTTGTAGGGCGTTTTGCAATGCTTCTTGGTAAATTTTAATAAATTTTAATTAGAGTTTTTCTTCTTGAAGTTAGTTTTAGATCCGGTGGTGTGACTACCCCGATCTAGTTCTTCTCAAACCGAAGATGGAGTGCTGTTGCGCTCAACAGGTGGGAACAAGCCCACCCCTAGCTCACAGGTCAAACCCCAATGGCCCGGTGCTCACAAGGAGGACGACGAAGCGCCTAGAGAC
>LPNX011076733.1:729389-864840 GCA_001517045.1 Pseudotsuga menziesii
TCATCGAACCCAAAAACGAACCCGAACCTTGTGACATTGACGGAAGCTACTGTAAGATTTGTTTGATCTCAAGTTAGAGGCGATTTATATCTTTTTGCGACAACTAGAGTTGTGTGAAGTTGTCCACGAATCCAATGTTCCATGACAAGTCGAAGCATATTGAGATCTAGTATCACTATATCCGAGACATGGTGCAGAGAGCAGTGAAGCTCCAGTATGTTGCGACGAACGAGCAGATAACCGATGTCTTGACCAAGCCTCTGGCGAGAGTGAAGTTTGAGTACTTCAGGGACAAGCTTGGAATTGTGCAGATCGGTGTCCATCGCAAGAGGGAGTGATGAGTCCTAGTGGTTCCCTACATCCATTATGAAGAAGGAGCGGCTCTGTAGATGATGAAGTCCTAGATGGTTCTAGGCTTACATCCAGTATGAAAAAGGACTGTCTCTGTAGATGATGAAGTCCTAGATGGTTCTAGGCCTACATCTAGTATGAAAAAGGGTTGGCTCTATAGATGATGAAGTCCTAGATGGATCTAGGCCTGCATCTAGTATGAAAAAGGACTGGCACTGAGAGATATGCATCCTGTATGAAAAATGATTGGCACTGTGGAAATGTACATCTAGCAGGAAAAACGGATGGCACTGTATAAGGTACATCCAGCATGAAAGAGGGTCGGCACTGTACGGATATGTTGACCAACATCTAGCATGAAAAAGGGTTGGCCCTATAGTTGATGAAGTCCTAGATGGGATCTAGGCCTACATCCAACATGAAAAAGGGTTGGATCTGTAGAACTTCTCAAGACGTATAGATTCAAGAGATGTCACTAGTCAATGGTCGACGAGATGAGAGTTGTTGTAGTGGTGATGATAATCCAGAGATGATGATGATCCAATGGTGATGATGATCCAGAGATGATGATGATTCACTGATGATGATGATCCAGTATGATGACCAGTGATGTCCAGAGATTGTGTCCAGTTGTGGTGATGATCGGGTCAGAAGAATACCTTCCTTGTTAAGAGGGAGTTTTGTTGTAAATGTAACTTCGGAAGATATTCTTCATTTTGTTGTATTACTATTTTCTTATTATCTTATTGTTATTGTACCTCCTTTGGAGATGTTATTATTATGCTTGGTCATGTAAGAATATTGAGGTAAAACCTCTGTTGTAAGTTGGGGCAATAGTCCCTAAAAGAATATTGTAAAATGTATTTTTGGGTCTCTCCTATGAGAAGTCGGCCCAGTTAGGTTAGGAAGTCGACCCTGTTAGAGTAAAAGGTAAGACACATGAAAGACTATAAATAGGGAGGTGTCCTCCCTCATTTGGACACAGAAAACACAAGCAAGTTCGCTCCAAGGAAGAGAAAGACAAGTTTATTGGGAAGAAGAAGAAGAAGTTGCAGAAGTTATTTTATCTCTTGGGTTTTCTATCTTTGTTTGACATGTCCTAAGTGATGAATCTATACTGAAGAAGTTGTTGGGTTTTTCTTGAGAGAGGGTTTTCCCAGGATAAAATCTTTGTCTCTTTTGTGTTGTGCTTGTCTATCTTTCAATGATCCTATTGCATTAGATTATAGATCTAACATATTTGAATTAAAGTGCAAACTCTAACAGAAGCGATGAGAATCATTTCTCCAAATGTGGAATTGATTCAGTCTTAGTACCAACGTTTCAATTTGACAACAATATCCACTTTATCCATGATTAAATTATCCAAATACATTTGAAACATATCAAGAGTTGTGTAAGAAGGCTTAGCAATAGGAACAAACTTACACAAGCATTTCCAGATTTAAGAGTGAACCATTTAGCTAATATAGGTGTGCTTAAATAAACATGAAACCATGATGCAATATTAACCAATGAACACTAAATATTACTTACTTTTAAAAGATGATTGTTGTTATGCACGAAACCAAGAAAATGCAGAATTTCCAGAATTCAATTGATGAATAAGAATAGAAAATTAAACCATGAAAACTGAAATTTCAGGATGCTAGAGTCTCCTAAAGATCCCGGAATTAAGATTAGTTTGCTGTTAGGAATTTCCAGAATTGTTTAAGATGAAGTTTGAGCTATTTAACCCTAAGTTGCACGAAACGAGGAAACGTCTAGAAGTTTCTGAAACGGGGACGATAGGAAACGTGACCCTCCAAAAATGGAAACGTTGGGGGAAACGTCGGGGGAAACGCCGTATATATAAATATAAAAAACACATTAACTTGCAAGAAAACAATAATAGCATACATAAATGACATTTTAGTAGGGAAACCATGACTATATCATTGATTACATATATAACTGTGTAACTTTTAAAAATGAAAAAAAACAAATTTTAAACCCATTTGAGGGACCTGCAGCCTTCTTGGTTGCATGTACAGGCCCAAAAAAGAAACAAATGATGTCGAAACGCCACCTAAATGGGCCGAAATGCCGCTGAAACTTCGACAGCCGTACCGTACGGCGTTTCACAATTGCGAAACTCCATACGGTACGGCTGTCGGAGTTTTGGCGGTGTTTCGTACCAGTTTCGGCGTTTCGGGGTGTCTCCAGTATTGGTACACCTGTTACCTAGGAGTTTCCTGCAACTTAGATTTAACCAAATTAATCAACCATGAAAAATGAATATAAAACCCATAAATTTTATGTGATTAATCTAGTATAAAGCCCTAACATTAAAATGAGATTTTATGGTGTTATTAGAGCTGTTTTACTTCTGCAAATTTTGCTGTTATGAAATGAAGAAAAACAGAAATAAAACCTAAGAAAATCAAGTCTTAAAATTATGTTAAAGTATGAGACCTTATCTTGGCTTGATGGAGGATGAAATCTGAAATTTGTTGCAGCCTTGAAGAAACCAGATTTCGCCCTAGAAAACAAAAAGAAGAAATATTTTTTGGTGTTTTGTGGTTGATGAGATGAAGTGGTATATTAGTGCCTTTGATCCTTGGGCAATTGGGGTCCTTGAATAGTTTTTCTTGGGCCTTGTTTGAGAGTACTTGGATGGAACACCTGCAAAGCATAACAAATTCCTTTCAGGCATTTGGGATTTCATGCAAATATTTCCAAGGAAGGGTCACCCTAAAGCATACACCTTCAATATCTGGATTCTAGCTCATACCCTAGACTATGCAAACTTGAACTTGCAACCCCTCCTAGGATGACAAATCACAAGCAATCTACAATACTAGAACATGAAACAAGCAAAGGGATTCTTACCTACTTAATTCTAATGTAGTAAGATTACCTTTCAATTAGAGTAGATCTAGAAATTAGAGAACACAAGAAAAATACATGTTACCTCAAGATAGAATCGACAGGATATGTTTCACATGTAAGAAAGATCCCAAGAAATCCAAGAGCCTTTAGTGCAAAAGATAGCTTTATTCTCCAATCAACAACAACAATATACAATGAGGAAGAGACTCTCTTATATGGAGAGTAGCTTGACTTCCTTTACATTAAAATAATAATAAATTTACCAAAACCCTAGGTTTAACTTAGGGAGGCTCAAAAAATCTTCTAGACATGGTAAAAAATGACAAACAACTCTCATAAACCAACAATAAACCCAAGACAAGGGGGGACAAGGGGGGTGCTCCACTAGAAATGGTCCCAAAAGGTGAGCGCTCTACATGAAAAGGCTCCAAAAGGGCATGCACACCAAAAATATTGTGCGAAACATTAAATGACAGTTCTGGATTTCCAACTTGCTTAATATTTATCGGATTTTCTAATATAACCACTTTTTGAAAATCTTGTGGCTAGTTTGCATCTTAATGGCATTGGGATGGCACAATTTTCGACACTCCGCCAAAAGATAACTACTCTTAAATTTAAGATGCCACGCCAAAAACATCCTATCAAAAATGGTCTCCACATGTGTGCCAAGGATAACGCTCCTCATGAAACACCTAGTCATCATTATAAGATGCCACAACAAGTGTAATAACATGTAGATATAGCAGAGCACTCTAGTGCTAAGGGGTTAGCAACTTAGCCCACATATAATTAGGAAACGTTCACAAATAATGATGATAATACATGAAATTAATTACAGTTACACCTTTCTAACAAGTTAATGACTTATCTAACTTTTATTCATCTTGTCTAACATTGGCGTGGGCCTTTTTAAATTTTTATTACATGTGAAAGCCCTAAGTTAATGCATATGGCGTAGATTCCTAAGGTAAGTGAGGGTACACGAAGTGAATTGTGTACACAGGGAAAGAAAGGGGTCTTTGCAAATTAACCATTATAGCAACTGAGTGTGATAGGTCCACCCTTAACTTTCAAGGGCTAGGGTTTAAAATATTTCTTCTACATCTGTGCCTTAGAAGGAATTGGAAGTGCTGTCATGGGTCAGCCATCCCTACGCCTATTTTTTGCGATCCCTTTTACTTTATTTATTTATTTATTTGCATTTCTTAGCCTTTTGATTGGCTTACTCCTTTTACCTTAGATTTGGCTTTGATAACCAAGGACTTAGGGAACCTGGCTTTTAGCAAGGGGGAATATCTCCCATATGTTTCCAATTTAATTTAGCAGCATTCCTTAAAGTACTAGACTCTTTTAGCTTTATTGAGGCATTCATACAAGGGCATAGTTGTAAAACCTTAGGTTGTTATTGATGACAAATCATTTACAAAGGGGAGAATGAAGGGGATGGATAAATTGCTAGCAAAATGAAAAATGGTCTGGCAAAATTGTTATGAAATTGGTGAAATCACTTAATTCGGTTCACTAGGGTACAAATTAACCTTCAAAATGACACTTCTAAGGCATAATGAGTCATGGTACCAAGGTTAGACTAAGACATGAGCAACGTATTTAAGTGGTAAGAGTCATTATACAAGCATAAAAGTAACATCCCATGAAATCGTATCATCATATAATATTATAAACACACATTTTAAGTGGCAATGAGGGTTAGAGGTATCACAACTCTAGTGCATCTAACACTGTTTTTGCTAGGCACATGGGCCATTTGACAATGCTGGAAGGACCTCTAACCAATGACCCAAAAGCCACACCTCTCGTCTTAGGAACAACTATCGCCCATTACCAAGAAAGGGGTAACAGACCCCACTAAACCCCTTAAGAAAAAATAAAACACCTAGCTTAGCAAAACTAGTGGTTCTTGGGAGAAGAACTACTTGCCAGACATTTTTTTGATTCCTCCATCTAAATCCTTAGTTGCAGTCCAGATCAGAAGCAAACGCATCAGGAATTGCATGTATATGAAGTATAGTTACATATATTGGCGATATATCACCCATATCACGATATATCACAAGTCATTCCCCTTGGCAATATATCGCCACTAAAAAATCGCGACATTTACGACATTTTGAATATATCGCGATATATTGAATGTGTTGCCATAGATTGGGAATATATCGCGATATTTTGGAAAATATCGCCTTGCTAAAAAAAATTGCATGGAATTTGGGAAATAAATCCATGGGTTAAGTTTTTGGCAGTGTTATTAAAACCCGAGATATTAAATTGTTAAAGTAATAAATGGTAATATTAAATTCTTAAAGTAAAAGTGACATTCTCCTTAACCTTCATTTTCTATCCTTTTACTTAAATTTTTAACATTACCATTAATTGTTTTAGGATGTTTGAGAGTGGTTCCAACCTCATCGGACTTCCTATGCAAAAAGTAGAATTTTCGATCCCATTCAGAATTCAACAGACTTAATAGTTTTCAGGATTCCAAGATTGCAACAATTCCACTAAATTTTATCAAGTATGAGGGTATGGGTTTGGCATTTAATCAAGCACATCAACCCCTTTATGTACCTTGATGTTGGTGGCATTGTCTGTTGAAATATTTTATCATGACCTTAATAAAAATGTACCATTCACTCATTAAGCATGGGAAGTTTCACCAAAATTGTAGAGTGTTGACTAATGTCATTGGAGGATCAACTTTGAGATTCAAGGTAGAGGCAAGGGATAGAGCCTAGAGGAGGGGGGCATAGGGTGCTATTGATGAATATGATCCCAATATAGGCAATAATTTTTATGATACGCAGTTATGGGAGGAGATAACTCACATTGGTTTCCACCTCAGCCCCATTACCTTCCACCATAGCCCGAGTAGTTAGAGCTTCCAATTTGACGCCTAACTCATTCAAAGCACCTACAAGACCCCCTACTGCTTCCAAAGGAAGAGTGGTGCCCCTTTCTTATAAAAAGGGTAGAGGGGATCAATGATTTCTACTATTTATCATTGTACTATTTAGTATCTAGATGCCTCATGAGTCATGATGATTCATGTCTTGAGAGACATTTATTTTGATCATTTGATGTGATTTTCTATTATTCCGTTAGGAACATGTTTCAGTATTTTCAGGTTATATTCGATATGTGATCATGATCCACCATTTGACATCTTATGCATCTTATATATTAGTTGTATTTTCATATTTATGTAGCAATGTGTTTATTTGATGTTGTTGTTGCTTTAGATGTTAAAAAAAATGAAAAAAATGGTTTTTTTTTGTACTTCTTTGATGCTTTACGACATTTGCCGATATTTTCCGATATTTTTGCCGTTGTTGCAGATAAGTTACATTCCGGACCCTCGGCGATATATTCGCCGACACGATATATGTAACTATGATATGAACAGGTGCCAAAACTATTACTATATATGGAGGGATTGTAGTACTATTTTTCCAGATCTTTAGCTAGCAATCATAAACATGATAGCATGAGGTTTCTAAGAAATTCTAGATGCGATTCCAGATGCATCAACTTTATGTATATATATCTGGAATAAATAAATCCGAGGCTATAGTACATGCCTGTTCATTTTCAATTTGATCAAAAAGCATGTTTTGAAATAATAACAAGAGGAGGCCAAACAATTTCCTGATTACTTATAACCTCTCACAAGTCCTTCCACTTACCGAATGTCTCCTTGATAGTTACGCATGCAGCTCCTTGTCTTCTCAACTCTTCTTCCAGTACTTCTGCAAGTTTGTGGTGCACCTTTACCCTCTTTCATCTGATGTTTTGGCATGGGCTAAAGTAATTGCATACCATTTTACCAGTCAATCGCCCTGTTACCAACTATTTTGTACAATAGTTGAACTTCCTATTGAGCCCCCAGTTATCAAGCATGATGAATGCTCATCTCCAGAGTTTAGAAGTTCAGTGTGTTCCAGAGTTAGCTAGTTTTTGGTTGAACTTTTTATTTTTTGTAAAATACATGTTCATACCCCCTTGGGGAAAATGTAAAAAATGTCCTAGCATTTAAATTTTTATTAAAGGCTCGGCTTCCTGGACTTGGGCATCAAACCGACTAGCCCAGAGTGTTTTTTCCCTTGGTTATTATTGGCTGTTGAACAAATGACCAATAATTTCTGAGTTTTTCACTCGCTCCTCCAAAGCTGGGGTAGTTGTTTTGATGTTTCGGCCTTGGGAGGTTATTAGAGCCTTCGTGTCAGTGTTTTTTGTCATGCTAGGCATTTCGATTGAGTCGTATGAACATGTACTAGGTCCCCCTCAAGTTTTGTTTGATTCCAAGAAAAAATAATTTTCTCTGTTTTTTAAGCCATTTTTAATGGTTTAAATGAGAAATTTCAAAATGTAAAAAAAGAGTGATTCGGAGTCTGTTTTCGGCATGGTTGGGCTCATTTTCAATCCTGGAATAACATCTTCACCCCAGTGGTCACTTTCACCATCACTCGGTCAGCCGGAGCACCCCGTATGGCAGTATTTGGCTAAAAGAGCTTCAGAATAGCATTTTAATGCTAAAAGTGGACATAATGCACTTAGTCAAAATATTTAAAAAAGTCAAAATCAAATATTTTATTGGTAAATGGTGACATGGAGGTGGGTCCCTCATGCCATGTAACCATTTCAACATATGATATGACCAAAACTTTGGTTTAAAATCAAAGTTGGAATTAATTCGTGAAGGAGAGCCCACGCTTATGTGGAATGGATGACATGAATGGGAGTGGTCACGCTAGCACAAGTGGTGTGGAAGTGACGAATGGGAATGGAGATGCCCCTATCCACTACATATCTTAGACCATGGCACATATTTCATATGTTTTAAACCATAGTATATTCCATGCTTTGCGATTTAATAAAAATAAAGAGGATGACGTAGAGGTGTGGATTGAACGCACGCTTATGTGATGGTGATGCATGCGATTGGGATGTGGGTGGACCCATCGTTAATATATGAGTTAAATAAACCATGGCTTATAATAAATACATGCAAGCAGTTTCGTTTTTGTTTGGTGACGTCAACTATGTGAGGTGTTCCGTACAATCACATGAGGATTGTGGTGACCTCATCCACCTCCTTACCTACCTTGGAGCTCACTCATGGTGAAGGAAGCCGATTGTGCTGATTGGGTGTGTTGGCAGTCCAGCCTTAGTTCAGCATTCACTTCAGCTCAGTTCAAGTTCACTTAACTAAGCTTGAGCTCTGGTTCATTAAAAGCCCTTGGGGCTTGGTTTTTTTGTATAAATAGAGGTGCTTGGCACTCTCTTCTGGGTGGAACTTTTGTGGTAGAGTTACTCTGAGAAAATTGTATCAAGCATTTGCTTTGAATTGTTAATAAAGATATTCGACTTTGGAGGTCTATGAGCTTTGGCATGTGGAAAATTTCTCATGGTTGAGGTGATATTGTCTAACCCCTATCTTTTAATACTTGCATGTGATTAATTATATTGCTAGCTCAAGAAGGCCATTGTTGGCACGGTAGAATAGCCATTTGTTGTCTCAATTTGGTTATTTATGCAAAGTAGATTAGTATCTTGATGGACATGAGTAGTCAGTAATACGTAATGTTGATCTTGATTTAATTTTCTTACCATACTAGGATATGATTTTGATCTCACTTCTTGTATTGAGTTTTGGTGTGTTATCAGGTTTCACAAATTGTAGAAGGGTGTGAGCTCAGCTGCTTCTATCCCAGACTTCAAGCAACCATATTTTTGAGTTTAACACTTGTGATTGCAGGACCTATAGGGATCGTCTTCTTTTAATACAAAAAGAAAGCTGGGAGTAGCTCTCTCTCTCTTGTGTTCCATCCACAAGAAAACTATACTTTGGTTACCGGTTACTTTAGGAAGCCCTAGTCTCCTTTTTTCCATCCTTTGGCTTCCCCTCTTTTGCCTTGTTTGGCGTGCTCATCCTCTTCTGTTCTCGCTACCCTCTTTTCCCCTTTCTTCACTTAGTTTGCAGCCCTCTTTTACCCTTTTGGGAAACCCTCTTTTTGTCCTTTTTCTCTTCCGTTTCATAGCTTTTTCTCCTCTTTCTTTCCTCCATTTTCACCGTAGAAGTTTACCCCATTTTTAAAAAAGTTAGTTTGTAGGTTTGTTTCATTTCGTTTTTTGACTAACATATAACATTTCAGTGTTTAAAGCTCCTACTTTCAGGAAAATCAAGAAAATCCCAAAGGCTAAAGGCAAGCAAAGAGCAAAAGAGACAAAAACACTTTCCTCTTCTCTCTTTCCCTTTCTCACCTTGCTCTTTCAAGAAGAGGCAAAAGCATCAAAAGAAAGCCATTGTAAAAGAGTTAATAAAAAGCAAGTGGGATAAAGCCTCCCACACCTCTCTTCCCCCATTTGGGGGAAGGCTGTATTGTCCTTTTCATTTTCATGTTTGCATGCTTGTAGAGTAATTTGTTAGAATAGAATAGGAAAAAGTAGTTTCATTTTTGAAAAGTTTTTGTTTGCTTTCATAAAAATTAGAAAAGAAAAGTTTCTTGTTTCCTTACTTAGTTTTAATTTAGCTCTGTTTGCTTTTGTTTGATATAATATTGCAAAAAGTAAAAAGAACCAAAATCTCTTGAATCTCACTGTAAGGTCGATCAAGAGTGCTCTCGGTCGGAGAGTTTGTTTAATTTTTCTTTTATTTCATGTGCTTTTGCTTTTGTAATTTCTTAACTTAATTTCTAAGTCTCTTGAACTTGCCGGAATCCAAGTCAAGAGCACTCTCTATCGGAGAGCAATCCCATTGCATTTCCTTGCATCAAGCATATAGTTTAGCTAAGACTCTTGAACTTTCGTCATAAGACAAAGTCAAGAGCACTCTCTGTCGGAGGGTTTTAATTAATTTTTCTAATAAAATTTTGCAACTCACATTCCCCTTTTAATTAATGTACTTTGTTGATATACCTCACCTAGTATGCTCTACCGACTTTCATAGTTGGGCTCGTACTTAGAACGATGAACGGACTTGTTAAGCTCACAATAACAACATAATAAAATTTTACCCCATAACGAACGCACCGACGTTGTAGGAAGCATTCAAAGTCAATTCTCAGTAAGGGCGTCAGAACTCCCCGTTGTCTCAGAATCTCGGCTAGCTGGTCAATCCACCAGGACACCAGCCCGGGATACTGGACGGGCCGACATGTCTAGAACGGAATAACTTCGAACGCTTTCCCGGTTGGTCTCTAATACCTTTTTGCAAGCCATAATAAACAAGACCATTAAAAACCTAAGTCACAGGACACGTCCTAAATGCCTCTATGTCTCGTATTTTGCGTGTCGGACACGAAACGGCCCTAATACGTGGCGGACACAAAAATTTGCGTGTCCAAAAATCGGGACACGATCTGGCACGTGTCGGACACTTGCCCTGAGCGTGTCTCGATTTTTGGACACGTGTCCTGTAAAAAATGAACTTCGCGCATATAAAAATCACGTTTTTTTAACATTTTCTGTGGTTTGTCGCCGTGAGGTGTGAAAGGTATAGTGTGCATTGTATCGTGCAGGAGGAAGAGGTATCGTGGAGGAGGGTTTGTATCGTGGTCGAAGGGAAGCCCATCGTGGAGGAAGGGCAGCCCACTGCTCGTTGAAGCTGGCACACAACAGCTCTGAGCTACAGGAGCTTGAGCTATAATATATTATATTTACTAAGTCACAGGACATGTCCTAAATGCCTCCGTGTCCTGTATTTTGCGTGTCGGACATGAAAACGGCCCTAATACATGGCGGACACAAAAATTTGCGTGTCCAAAAATCGGGACACGATCTGGCACGTGTCGGACACGTGCCCTGAGCGTGTCTTGATTTTTGGACACGTGTCCTGTAAAAAATGAACTTTGCGCATATAAAAATCACGGTTTTTTAACATTTTCTGTGGTTTGTCGCCGTGAGGTGTGAAAGGTATAGTGTACACTGTATCGTGGAGGAGGAAGAGGTATCGTGGAGGAGGGTTTGTATCGTGGTCGAAGGGAAGCCCATCGTGGAGGAAGGGCAGCCCACTGCTCGTTGAAGCTGGGCACACAACAGCTCTGAGCTACAGGAGCCCGAGCTATAATATATTATATATCATATATGTAATTTTGGGGAGCCCCAAAGACCTCGCAGTGGGAACAGTAGCGGTTGTATCGCTTTTTCTAGCATCCAAGATTGGGAGTGAGGTGTCTCCAGAAGAGAATCCACAACTGTATATGCGTTTGATTTTCACTGTTACTTCTTTTGTTGGCGTTTTCCAGGCTTCATTGGGCCTTCTCAGGTACTCAATCATATTGACCACTTCTTGGAACAGTTTTATTTATTGAATACATCATCGTGCAGCCCTTTTAGTTCTGAGTAAATGGCAACTTGTTGTAGGATTATATGCTCTAAAAACATTAGCTAAATAACTCCATAATAATTAGTGATCACGCTTCACAGTGGTTGAGGCCGACGCACACAGCAGCTTCACGTAGCCTGTAGGGTATTTATTGTTTAAGTTTTAACTTCTGCTTTAAAGCTTTTTAATTTTAATTTTTGTAACTTGTTGTATTTTATTTTTAGTATTTTTAGTTTTTTACAGATAGAAGTGCTGTGTGCATTATCATAGCAGCCGGAAAGGGAAACAACACCAGTTAAGGAAGCCAGTCACATCTCCATTCACCCGAGAACGTTGGCCAGTCTAGGCTCAGCAACCAGTATTAATTTTAATTTTTGAAATACAGTATTAATTTTTAAATTTGTAAAGCCAAAAAAATTGAAAATTTGTAAATTAAGTTTTGAATCTTTGATTTTCTCATTCTCATTCCTCTGTTTCAGAATGGCTCAACCTTCAAAGGCAGCAGGAAGAGGTCGAACTCAAAGAAAGAGCATAAATGTACCTCTTGGTTCCTCTGCTGGTGGCAGTGCTCCAAGTCTTTCAAGTGAAGTTTTGGGAGCTGCGAGGCCCTCAGAGCCCTCACAAAACCTTGCTGCTGTAGCAAAACAACAAGCACAGGAAAAAAAATACCCCCTATGGAAGTATGTAACAAAGAAAGATGAGCCTGGATCAAGGAGGGTTGGGGGAGAAAATGTTCATTGGTCTTGCAATTTCTGCAATGGTGAGTTTAAGAGCACTTATTTCAGAGTTAAGGGCCATTTGTTGGCCCTTCCTTGTGGACTTGGACCATGCAGAAGCATCACTGCTAGCCAAAGAAAGCAATTGGAAAAGGAGGATGTAGTTGGGTTGAGGAATGTGGCAGCAACAAGCAAACAAATGTCAAAAAATGATGATCCTCTTCCATTCCTAAGGAATACATCTAACAAGTTTGAAAGTGGGGATGAAATTCAGCCAACAAAAAAAACGGCAGCCCAAAATTATGGTCCAATGGACAAAATTTATCAGAAAGAGACTCGAGATGAGGTAGATCTTACTGTTGCATTTCATTTCTATCTCAACTTCATATCATTCAATGTTGCATGGTCACCTTTGTTCATTGAGATGTGTCGAGTTTTAGTTGGAAAGGCTCCAAGAGGGTATGTGCCTCCAAGCTCAGAGAAGCTTAGAACCACATTGTTGGTTAAGGCAAAGAAGGAGGTGGACAAAATCCTACTACCTGTAAAAAAATCATGGATTTCATTCGGTGTTAGTATTGTTTCTGATGGATGGACAGATACAGCACGCCACCCACTCATTAATTTTATGGTATCTTCCCATAATGGACCGGTCTTCTTGAAAGCGGTGGATGCTCTCGGAAAATACAAGGATGCACAATATATGGGTGAGCTGTTCATTAAAGTTATTGAAGAAGTAGGTGTTGATAGTTGTGTGCAAATCATCACTGATAATGCACCTGTTTGTAAAGCTGCTGGCACGATTGTGAAAACTAAGTATCCACAAATATTTTGGACATCGTGCATTGTTCATTCCTTGAATTTAGCAATTAAATCTATTGCTGCAGAGGTGACATGGATTGGCAATGTTATTGAGGATGCACGTTATATCCGCATTTTTGTACAAAACCATACCAATGCCCTCACAATATATAAAGAGTACACACATTTATCATTGTTGAAGGTTGCAGATACTCATTTTGCTTCCTCATTCATCATGCTTAAGAGGTTGAGGGAGGTCAAGGCTGCTCTTGGGGCCATGGTTATTTAAGATCTTTGGTCTTTTTGGAGAAAGACGGATCAACTTGCTTCAAAAAAAGTAAAGGAAACAGTGTTAGATGATGTTTGGTGGGAGAAGGTAAATCTTGTCATTAATATCATGGAGCCTATCATTTCCTTGTTGCGGTTTGCAGACATAGACCAACCCATCTTAGGAGATGTTTATGAGGGGTGGGATTCCATGATTGAGTCTGTGAAGACCATTATTATGGAGAATGATTTCTCCGAGTATGGGACATCATCAGAGAGCTTATGGACCACCATACAGGACATTCTTATTTCCAGGTGGGATAAGAATTGCACACCTTTGCATTGTTTGGCTCATTCATTGAATCCCAAGTTCTACAGTCAGGAATGGCTCAGTGGTGGGCCCTCATGCAGATTTGCTCCTCACATGGATTTAGAGATATCAAATGGGAGGAAGTTAACTTTTAGAAGGATATTTCAGGATAGAGCATCCCTTTAGGAGGTGGAGGAGGGCTTCATAGAGTTCTCCACTGGCATGGGGAGATTTGGAGGGTATGATATGCTTGGAGACATGGGGGTCAAGAAGGCCCATGGTTGGTGGACATCTCATGGGGCAGGATGCCCTATTCTACAACAGTTAGCCATGAGGATCCTCTCCCAGGTTACTTCATCCTCTTGTTGCGAGAGGAATTGGAGCACATATGGAAATTTGTATAGCTTGAAAAAGAGCAGGCTTGAGTAGTCCAGGGCAGAGGCAATGGTGTATGTGCACACCAATCTTCGTCTTATTTACAGGAAGAGGCAAGAGTGGTTGAAGGGTTGGACAAAGATGTGGGATGTATTTCCTGATGATATGGGTTTGGACAACAATATAGAGTTGGCATTAGCCAACATGGATCTTACTGACCCAGTGCTAGAGCCAATGACTTTTGATGATGAGCCTAATGAGGGGTCATCCTCCACACCAACAGACATAATATCAGATCTTGGATTGCCATTGGGTATAGAGGAGGACGAGGAGGAGGATAGAGGAGAGAGCAGCGACAGTGGTGCTAAATTTGACATGGAGGAGCAGGAGGACTATTGACAGTTATCCATGGCTAGTACCACTGATGAGCTATGAGAATCTTCCTTGTGGCTATTTAGTATTTTACTATTTTCTTTTTGTATCTACTATCTAAGATCTTAGATCTAGTAGTACTGTAGATACTAGACTGTAGTAGTATCTCTATTTTGTATTTGACAGTTGCATTCTCTTGATATCTATCAACTATGTAATACATTTTGGTTTTGATGGTTTAATGAGAAATATCAGACACAAAGTTCATGATTCAATGTTCATTGATAAATTATTAAATTATAATTTTATTATTGATTCATGATTGATTGTCAAATTTAAATTGAATGTTCAACTTCAATGATATTATGATTCAAATTTCAGATTGATGTATAGACTTCTAGTTTTAAAAAAATGTGGTATATTTAAAAATTAATATATACATTTAAGTTTTTAATATATATATATAAATTTAAAATTATATATATATATATGAAACGTGTCCTTCGTGTCCTGTTTCCGGGGTCGTCGTGTCTCGTGTCGAATACTCGTATTTTCGTGTCCTCCGTGTCCCGTGTCCTCGTGTCATGTGACTTAGTTAAAAACCTTTAAAACATACCGAGAGCAATCGCATAACACATCCACTAGCATTATTTTCAAGACTTTTACTTTTGTTATCTTTCAAGCATCACATGAGATTCAACTCCATAAGGCACTGGTTTATCATTTCATGCGTCATTATTAATCTGGACCATTTGTCCTTTGGTGTATAAAATCTTTATCTATGAATGCAATTCTATTTCAAAAGTTCTTGATATATTGTTCATCTCTTAATCTAGTGCGGCAACGTGGATTGCCTTTGTCTTGTGTTCAAATTTTTATTTATAATAATTGTAACCATCTTCATCATAAACAAACTCCTAAACAACACCCATCCGCATCATTTAAACATTAAAACTTACTTAAACACATTGAGCCTTAGAAACTCTTTGTTAGGGACTACCCCCCTTGGCTTCGTTAGGAGTTAGCCTAAAAGGAGGAGCTAGGAGTAGGTGACAGTACCTGGCTCTGTGCTTGCCCCCAAGGTCACACCTCTCCCACTTTCTCAAGTGAGGAGACAGCTCTCGGAAGATTTCTGCTGCTGGTGTGCAATCGGCGGAGAACATGCCCCAACATTGCTCTGCATGCAGGGCAATGCCACTGCATCTCAAGATTACTGAGGCCCTGATCGAAATCCACTCAGAATTGGAGCAGCAAGGAGGGAAGTAGGTCGAGAACTGACTCGTTTAAGAAAGCTAATTCGTGTAGCATTAAGAAATGGGTTGCAAATAAGTCGATATTCTATACATGAATGGTACGGGTAAATCGAAGCATGCAATGCGTCTTCCCTTTCAGCACTAAATTTGCATGAATTACAATTACAATGTAGTTTCTCCAAATGGGAATACTACCAATACAACACCTGTGATGTTATGCTGAAATATGTCACTTCCCCTTCTGCCATTTGTCCCATGCTCCTTCCTTGTATTAATGACATCACTTATCTCACTAAACCTGATCTTGGCAGAACTGTAATTGATGTTTACTCCCAATGGTGTTATGCAAGGATAGCAGGGATGGAGATATCAGTTAGCTAAACTTGATGAAACATGGTTCCACAGAGATATCTGTTAGAGAGCTGGAGTGCTGTGTCAGGATTATAATTGTCTTCTAAAAGCTTTGATTTCTTCTTGTCTTTTTTCTCCACCAAGATCCAATACATCAACCATTGATTACTATCATAAAGCATACTTCAATAGTGATCTGAAATCTCTATAAATTAATGCATATTTTCTCCTCGAACTGTGTTTGTCACCCAACACTTTGTATGATTCTGCATACAAATACTAGTGAAATGCTCCAGGTCTCATGTGCTACTTCTGTATGTGCAAAAGTTATTTTCAAATATTAAAACAAGAGGCAAAACATGGATTACATTCACACGTTCAACGACACCTGTGTCTTGAGTTTACATGTTCTCTGGCAATCCACTGCGCAAACATCGATCACAAACATTGTGTTGTAAATTACAGTATTACACATGTATCGGCATGGAATAAGAGATTTTAGCTGATACCGGCTTGCTTTGTTTCACTAACTTCTTTCCAATTTGACTTCAAATTTTTATTAGGATGGGACTAGCCACTATATGGCTTATCCCTTGTTTTTGAAAATGTTTTTAAAAATGTATTGAATAAATATTGCTTTCTGGAATTTCCAAAAATGCAGCATCTATACATCTCTATATATGATTAGTAATTAATCTTCAAGATAGTGTATGACGATTTCTGGGATCTTGTGAGTGTATTTTTACAGCGGCTTACAGGAGGTTCACTGCTCTCAAGAGATAAGGAGTTCATTGTCTTCTACAGAGGAAAGGACTTTCTCCCTTCTTCCATTGCTGGTGTATTAGCAGAGAGAAAGGCAATGGTGGAGGAACTTGAAGAGAAGGAAACCAAGGCACAGTTGATATCAACCTCACCAGTTCTTTCTGCTGGTGAAACAGCACCTACTGATTTAGGTACGGTATCTCAAATTCCAGAAGCCAAAAAAAAATGGGAAAAATGGATCGATAGTGAAGAGCAGATGAAGATAAAAGCAGAAGCATTGAGAGCCAAGCGGCTTGCAGTAGCTAGAAGGATTGATAGCAAGTTGACTGGTGTAAGTTTATATGCAAATATATCCACCCAAAATCCCTATATAATTTAAACAGTATGTTTTTCCAACATTTATATCTCTTTGTTCTATTCAGTTCTGCCATGCAGTTTAATCTTTTTTGGTCAAGGTAGATGCATATCTCATTTTGTCAAAACAACAAGGTAGTGAGTTTGGAAGAAAAATAGATTTCTCTGAAAATAAAATTCATCCTTTTGGTTTTAAGCACAATTACTTTCTTGTATACTTTCTTGTATCTTGAGTTTACTTTCTCTTTCAATTGGCTTGGGCCGATATGCTGTTTGGATCAGGGAATACAAACAGTTCAACTGATATTAACCTGACTCTGTACAAAGCATCTCATTGGTTTGATTCAAATTCTGGATTGACAGGCCTTATCAAAGAAGAGTGAAGTAGAAAATGAATTGGGTGATATAGAAAAGGTTTGGGAGCCTGTTGAACTGTCAGCGGATAGAGAGACAATAACTGAAGAAGAGAGATTCATGTTACGTAAGCTGGGTTTAAGAATGAAACCATTCTTATTGCTGGGTAAGGTCTATTGTTTGTTGAGAGAAAATCAACCTTAAGGTCTTTCTTATTTTTTATTGTCACTCATCAGTATATGCTATCAAGTTTACATGCATTCTCTCATTTGATACCTCAGGGAGGCGAGGAGTCTTCGATGGTGTGGTAGAAAACATGCACTTGCATTGGAAGTACAGGGAATTAGTAAAAATAATTTCAAAAGAAAAGAGTGTTGCGCAAGTTAAACACACAGCAAGAGTGTTGGAATATGAAAGTGGGGGAATATTAGTGGCAGTGGAAACAGTATCCAAAGGTCATGCCATAATTATATATCGTGGGAAGAATTACCGGCGTCCCGCTGTGTTGCGTCCAAAGAGCCTCTTAACTAAGAAAGAAGCATTAAAGCGTTCAATTGAGATCCAGCGGCATGAGGTGCTCTCCTCACAAGTTACTGATTTATGCTTAAACTCTCATAAAACCGATCTGAGTGTTTTCTCTATATAATTTTATTCTTTCTATTTTCAGTTTGTGCTGTTGATGTTCTCATTTTTTTGTGAAAATCTTGCAGTCACTGAATCTTCAAATATTACGACTGGAGAGAAATATAGAACTGCTGAAAAATCACCTTGTATGTCTGGCCCTCGCCATTGATTTCACCATGTTTTTTATTTGTATGCATTTAATTATGGGGGAACAGATATATTTATACTGGTTCAAGTGATAAGTAGTTATAATAATTGTAGATTATTGTGGTGAAGGTTTGTAGATTTTTAATTATCTAATGGGTATAGGCAGAGGAACATAGCTATAGCTTCTTGTATATAAATGCGATCACAAATAGGATCACAAATGTGCTCCAGAAATTTTGAAACACTCCATTATTAGAGTATGATTTTTGTAGACTGAAATCACTGATATTTTCCAATGGTATTCTGCCCCTTCAGAGAAAAGTGGAAGATGAAAACGAAGAAATTAGTGAATTGTTGATTGATGAGTTAGAATCTATTTGCCCTTCTGAAGACGAGGACGGAATTATTCTACAGTCAACTAAAGAAGTGAGTTCTACACATCTTTCCAGAGATGAAGAAGGAAATACTACATATTCAACTAAAGAGTTGGGTTCTGTATATCCTCCTGAAAAAGAAGAGGTGACCAACTTAGGGTCGGTTAGTTAATTACGATGAATCAATTATAGTTATGTAAAATTAAGCAAGTCAAGCACTTCTATCTTCACCTTTGGATATATATCCTGCCAAAACATATTTGGTTTTATCATTAATGTTATGGTTACTAAAGATGTATTTTTTTCCCACAGGATGAAGATGAAGCAGTACAGTTTCATCCCTGTGACAGCAACAGTGAAAATGAGGACAATTTTTCCAATTTCCAGTCAGGAAAAAATGCAGCTCAGTCAGTAAGCAATGAGACTGGTACTGTGGACAGTTATACCATAAAGAACAAAATGCCTGATAATGTGTATAGAGCTGAGCCACTCTCAAATAAACAGAGGCTTGTACTACGGAAACAAGCTCTAAAATGGGGAAAGCCAGCTCAATTTCATGTTGGTAAGCTTTTGTGTTTCATTAGTCATGACACATCTAATATGGAAATGTCAAAAGTAGCTTTTGCACAACGTTCCCCTCATTGTATTAATGCTATTCCATTCAGGAAAGAATAATGTTGTACATGGCCTTGTTAAGTCCATCCGTTCATACTTTGAAAAGCATGCACTTGTGATGGTTGGTGTGAAGGGCCGGGCCAAGGGAACTTCTATTGCTGAAATTGTGTTCCAGCTTGAGGTTAATTGAAAGACTTTTTTGTTTAGTATTAGTTGCATCTCTGTTCTACATTTGGACATGGAACACCCTTAACCAAAGCTGATAAAACATGTTTATTGTTTTTTCAGGAAGCTACAGGAGCAGTGCTGGTATCTCAGGAACCAACCAAAATAATATTATATCGGGGCTGGCCAGAAGGTGAAGAAAAATGCTCCTATAAAAAAAAGAGGGAAGAATCAGAAGAGATGTCTAACGATTTATTGACAGCTATTCGAAAAGAATGTGGTCTGAAGGTACAAGATGATACCGAAAATATTCAGAATGACTCTAACCATAAAGTTCATGCTAATGAAATTTTGCATAACATGGCGGAAGAAGATTGCCAACTTGCATTGAAATTTCAAGCATGAGTAGTAAAGTACAGTGAAACATGGAAAAGATGTAACTGATCTGATGCTTTCGTGATGGATTTTCTAGATGGTTTGACAGTGTGAAAGGTACTAAGAAGGTGCAGCTTGCTTCAAGTCCATTTGCACGAGTTCTGAAGATACTTCACTGGAGAACAGTGAAATCAATGGTAAAGATAAAGTTCATTCTGAACCTAGTACGATTAGATTGTGGAGGGGCCACAGGGTCAAAATTAAACTATCAATGGAGGCTGGTGTTCAGAAAGGAAACAATTCCTTGAATTTCAGAATTAGGGAGAAGATAATCAGTTTTTGGTGCTCTTACGAATGACATTTATGGTCTGGACTTAAACTCTTCACGAGAAACTGCAAGAATTCAATCTGATTTGGCCGATGAGAATTGCCTTGCTTGTTAGTGCCGCCTACATGAAGAAATACTACCGTGAAACAGAATTTCCATCCACTGGTATTGCCAGTGGACAAAACTAGTGCCAGGGGAGGAAGATTTGCATGGAAGAGAGGAAGGTACTCAGAGGCAGTCAATATTCAAATTGGAACTAACGGAAAAAATAAAACCGAGAACAGATTCTATATTAATAAGATATTTCCTTTTCGTTCCATTTTATGTCTGAAATGTTTATTTGGCTTGAGAAATTCTGATCACTGCCTTCCTCTTTCCATCCCTTTCAAATTTCCAAGATCCAGAGAGAATATGTCATCTGAGTGTATATTGAATTGACATCCTACATAGTTGACTCAGTGTTATGAACATTTTTTTGTTCTTAATTGTTCCTTGTTTGGAATCCTAATCATGGATAATTAATTGTTGTGTCTAATGATGCCACTGTCTGCAGTAAGCGTTTTGAATAGAGATGTGTATAAACATACAATATTTTACGTAGCAGCCCCTTAGGTAGATTCATGTGTTTTTACTTCTAATCTTTTATAAAATGCAGCTAAGGCTTCTCTATCCTTAACTGCCCTACTGATGTTTCAAGCTCCACATAACAAGGTTTTGGAAAAGACCCACTTTTCAATGTTCCTTACAATTATCATTTTTACCAATGTAGAGAATATTTCCAATGGACTGAAATTCTCCTCTTCAAAAGATTTTCAAAGATTTTTCTGCTTTGTATGTTGTAACAGAATGTGTGTTTTCAAAGATTTTTCCGCTTCTTCCACTGTTAGATTTTCATCATATAAGCTAGCATTATGATCTTAGGGTCTTTTCACTGAGAGAATACCAAGCACATCAATAAAACATAAGCACATCACAAGAGACAAGAGACACAAAGAGTTTTCCTCGGGGAAACCATAAAGGAGAAAACCCCGCAACTTCCTCAGAGATAGAACCAGCACAAAAGGTAAAACCGGAAAACAGTAAGATGATCTCCCAACAGCAGCAGTCTCTCTCTCTCACACTGAGAGAGCTTCTCCTCTCTCACTCATGCACCCCAATGAGTGAGTGTGAGTGTTGCAAGTGAGATAAATAGAGAGGCTCACTCTCTATTTGTATTCTTTCGTTCACTTGAAGTGCATTCCAACATGTCGGCCTCACTTAACAATTACTTACTAGAGCCGACATCTCTAGGAGTGTCTAATAACCCTAGTGCCCCACCACTTGTGGGGACTTTGCCTCCTCCGACCAATAGGAGGGTAACACAATGGTGGGGACTATTGCTCCGATTTACAATGACTCACCTAGGGTCGACTTCAGTAGGATAGTCTAATAACCCAAGGGCCCCACAACTGTGGAGACTTTAACCCTTCACCAATAGGAGAGTTACCCACAATGACTTGACATGACTTTCTCATTATAGAAACTTCCTGGAATAAACATCGGGGTATGACATGACTCTAATACATTACAATACATCCCGGAATAAACATTGGGTTACAATACATAAGAAATACAGATGAATACATTCCGAAGTTACAATTACATCAACACTCCCTCTTAACTAGGAAGGTATTCTCTCGACACAATTTATTAGCACAAGTCTTCTTCTCTGTATCATCTGAATCATCGTCAACTTCTTGTCATCTTCATCTTTAGGTCATCCTTATCTGGATCTAGATCATCTCTCGATCTGGATCATACTCGATCTGGAACATCGTCACTGGATTTGGATCATCACTGGATCTGGATCATCATCACTGGATCTGGATCATCACTCGATCTGGATCATCACTCGATCTGGATTGTCATCACTGAATCTAGATCATCACTGGATCTGGATCATCATCACTGGATCTGGATCATCACTCGATCTGGATCTGGATCTGGATCATCACTCGATCTGGATCAGTCGGAGTCATCATAACTGGATCTGGATCTGGATCTGGTCATCATCATGTGTGTGCTATCTCGTCATAGGAAGTTCTACAGAGCCAACCTTCTTTCATGCTGGTTGTAGGCCTAGCCATCAGGTAGGTCTTTTCCCAGCACTTACATTTGACCTACTTGTCAGAAAGGCACGCCCAACATTTACATCTGACCTACTCGTCAGAAAGGCACGCCCAACACTCACATTTGATCATGTAGTAAACTACAATCACATCAGAAAGGCCCCGCACTCACATCTGTCATGGAAGGAACTAAATCCTCTCACCATGAAAGAATGGCCCGCACTTACATCGACCATGGAAGGAACTTAATCCTCTCACCATGACGGAATGGCCCGCACTTACATCGGCCATGGAAGGAACTTAATCCTCTCACCATAACAGAATGGCATGCACTCACATCTGACTTGGAAGGAACCAAATCCTCCACCCTCGTCAGAAAGGCCCCCAGTCCCAGACTGAGCTACTTGGTAACGGCCCAGGTGCCTCCACTCTCCCGGAGAGTGGCAGTTGCCCTTACATCTGTCATACTCGACAGAATGGTCAACACTCACATCTGACATGGGAGGAACCTAATCCTTTAGCCATGACAGAATGGTTCAGCGCTTATATTTGACCTACTCGTCAGAATGGCTTTCTCAGTCCCGGACTGAGTGTTCCTGGTAATTGACCAGGTACCTCCATTCCCAGAATGACAATCAGCACTCATATCTGACATGGAAGGAACCAAATCTTCTCACCATGACAAAATGGCTCAGCCCTTATATCTGACCTACTCGTCAGAATGGCTATGGATCTCAACACTCATATTTAACATGGAAGGAACTGAATCCTCTCACCATGACAGAATGGCTCAGCCCTTACATCTGACCTACTCGTCAGAATGGCTTTGGGACTCATCACTTTCCCTTGGAGGAAACCTCGATCTGGAGAACCCCAAGCTTCTCCCTGAAGTACTCGAACTTCACTCTGGCCAATGGCTTCGTCAACACATTAGCTATATGTTCCTCCGTCGCAACATACTGGAGCTTCACTGCTCCTCTCTGCACCATATCCCTGATATAGTGATACTTGATCTCGATGTGCTTCGACTTGTCATGGAACACTGGATTCTCTGACAACTTCACGCAACTCTGGTTGTCACAATGTATACAAGTAGCATCCATCTGGAGATCAAATAAATCAGACAGTAGCTTCCGCAGCCATACTGCCTCACAACTAGCTGAACAAGTTGCGACACACTTTGCTTCAGCTGTACTCAGTGCCACACATGATTGCTTCCTGCTAAACCAAGAGATCACATCTGATCCCATACTGAAGCAACACCCTGAAGTGCTCTTCCTATCGATGGCACTGCCTGCCCAATCTGAATCAACATAACCCTCCAGGTTAATCTTCTGATTCGCATCGTACTTGAGCCCATAATCAACTGTACCCCTCAGGTACCTCAGAACATGTTTTGCAGCAATCAAGTGAACATTTCTCGGATCTGTCAAGAACTGGCTCAAGGTGTTCACAACAAAGCAAATGTCCGGTCTCGTGTTCGTCAGGTACATCAAGGACCCAATCATCTGACGATACATCGTAGCATCAACCGACTCTGATGAAGCATTACTCAATAGCTTTAGGTTCAATGCCATAGGTGTGGCCATAGTCGTGCAGTCCATCATCCCAAACCTCTTCAGGATCTCTACTGCATACTTTCCTTGTCCAAGAAAGATTCCATCCGCACTCTGTCACACCTCCATACCTAGAAAGTAATGCATCATACCCAAGTCCTTCATCTCGAACTCGGCAGCAAGCTTTCTCTTTGTATCAGTAATCAACCCGTCCTGTCGTACCATGTCTAACCTCAAGATATTCTGTAGTCACTCCCTCTGAAGCGAAGCATCATACTCCCTCTGTCTTCTGTGCTCTATGCACTGAAAACATTCTATACCGGAGTGACAAGTAGCTTCCTATGCTACTAGTATTCTATGTATCCATCTAGTGTGTAGAATTTCATCTTCAACCTTGTAGCAAAGGTTAAGATCTTCATCAATCTCATCATGTATGTGTTTCAATTCTTACTGGCTGCAAATGTCTCTTCGTAGTCTATGCCTTCTTTTCATGAGAAGCCTCGTGCGACGAATCTTGCTTTGTATCCCACGACGTTTCCATCTATTGCATGGTGGAGCTACAAACTTCCCTTCACGTATTGATACTGCATCCTAGACATCATTCTTCTTGAATTGGTCTTCCATTTCTTCTTGGTTACTTCATCATGGTTGGAAGGTTCTGTATCAATGACGTTGTTGTATTCGTCATATTATTTTCATCTTTGAACTGTCGTCACTTGTTCTTCGAAACAAGTCTTCATTCTTCTTTGCTTGTAGGGGATTATGTATGCGATCTTCCCTACAAGTCAAATGCATTTGTATGGTTAGAAACATTTCATAAGGAATATTCATACTGGCAAATTCTTATGCATAAATATATGATCATGCAATTACTTTAGCCAATACAACATTCATCCATATCTCACGAAACTTTCTAGACGCCTTCCATCTCTACCAGGACAACATTGAGATTGTGCACTAATCCAATATGTCAGCAAAGAGGTTTCATTCTAGATAGGTAGCAATGGAGAGTTGTATAGCACCATGAGCTACTTACCCATTACATGCATATTAGTAGTATATTGTCATTAATGCAAACATCCTATCATGCATAATACATCAACTAATTATAAAAAAATGCATAACAAAACAATATTATGAAATGACAATTGAATACTTATCTTTATTTGTTTCGTGGGTGGACTCTTTCTTGAGCCTTCAGCTTCATCGTCTTCTTCATTCATGATAGCATTGTTTCTTATCCAAATGCTGAGGTGGATAAGAGGTGCTTCAAGAGTTGAGTTCTTCATATTCCTCATTGCTTGAGGGATCTTCTTTGGATGATGAGAGCTTGATCTTTAGTTTCTCCCATCTTCTCTTCTCTTCTTATGAGTCAAGCTTCTTCTTCTTCTTGAAGTCTGCTGAAAGTAATCACTTCCTTCTGGCACACATTCTTCGAATGAATGAATCCCATGATCCTGGGAGGCCATTCAAGGTGGACATCACCACTACTGCACTCTTCACTTCTTCTTTTACCGCTACAAGTTGTTCTTTGATTTGAGAGACCCTTGTAAAGTATGACTGCATGGTCTCTGCATTCTGGATCTTCACTTCCTTCAACTATTTTCTCAAAGTCATATTCTGATTTATGTTCTTCCCTTGAAATAGCTTGGCCAAGGAATCAAACATCTTCGGTGTCTTTAGGGAGACACTTGTAGTACAAGTTGATTCGTGACTGAATCAACAATGATCTTCTTGGCCTTGACCAAGTTTTTCTTGTGTAAGGCTTCTAGCCTTGTCTCCCTCTGGAACTTGAACCTTTCTACTCATGTAGGTGTCCAATTCATTTTCTTCAGAGAGATCATATACTTCCATGCTTGGAAGTTGTCAACTTCACCAAGCTTATCATCAAGCTGATGTGATAGATCACTTTTGAAATGAGAACCTCAAATGGAAATAGCAAAAGATTAGATCTTACCGATTTGAGGTGTCTGTCTTGGTTCCGGAGCTGGCTGATCTAGGGTTTGTCACAGAAACCCTAATTTTTAAAACTTGGAATCTTTCAGATATGATTGGATAGACAGATAGATCCCTTCAAATGGAGCTGTCAAATGTACTCATTTTCTGAAAACAGTGGAGGGAAGCTCCTGGAACAGGAAGCCCTAGTTTTCCAATTTCTTCTGCAGAAATGCCTGTTATTGTTTCTGTGATATCTCCGAAATTACTGCTCCTCTGTGTCTGAAATTTCGCACTGAGGTAACCTCGTATGTCCCGGATCCAACACCACAGGTTTCATCAGAATTGGTTTCACCATTTGGGATTTATGATCCTTTTCCCAAGGTGACCTGTTACAGGACTGTTCAGAACATTGAAGTTGTACGGCATGCCACGTGTCACTGGTTCATCTTCTGAGTCTGATCTTCAGACCACCGAACTTACAATCCGTTCCCTTTCTAGAACATCTTCAGGAATTCCATTTGAACCTCTGTATCCCAAGATATTGCAATTCTCCCTAGGTGTCCTGTTTAGGGATGGATTCTGGAAGATGATGGAATCCTAACTTGGAGGGATCATATCTCCCAAAATATAGCGAATCTGAGGCTAAATTTTGGACACAACGTACATCAGGAATTTATCTTCGGCCCCTGCAATTTTCAGCTCCTGAGACTTTTCCAATCTCGGGATATAGCGAATGTACCAAAACTTAGCAGTTTTAGTATTTAGGGTTTTTCTAGCTCAGGGTCAAACTAGGGTTTGACTTTCCTGGAGTTTTACCCAACCAAATTTCTTGATCCAGGTCTCTAAACTTTGGTTTTGACGAGGAGAACAATCCTATGTTGGGCTTACTAAAAAATTCCTCTTCTGTAGAAAGCCCTAATTTCCGCATCGAAAACTGAAAATGCTCGGAATGGAGTTTCGCTTCGACAGAAAGATGCGCCCTTCAATGGAGAGTCAGCCTAGCATACTTTTGCTGATGGATTGTGGAGAGAGCCCCAAAAAGTAAGAATCCCTAGCTTCTGCAGCTGCACAATGTCTTCTTCTCAGGTTAGCTCTGATGCCATGTTAGATTTTCATCATATAAGCTAGCATTATGATCTTATGATCTTTTCACTGAGAGAATAACAAGCACAACAATAAAACATAAGCACATCACAAGAGACAAGAGACAAAGAGTTTTCCTCGGGGAAACCATAAATGAGAAAACCCTGCAACTTCCTCAGAGATAGAATCAGCACAAAAGGTAAAACCGGAAAACAGTAAGATGATCTCTCGACAGCAGCAATCTCTCTCTCTCATACTGAGAGAGCTTCTCCTCTCTCACTCATGCACCCCAATGAGTGAGTGTGGGTGTTGCAAGTGAGATAAATAGAGAGGCTCACTTTCTATTTATATTCTTTCGTTCACTTGAAGTGCACTCCAACATGTCGGCCTCACTTAACAATTACTTACTAGAGCCGACATCTCTAGGAGTGTCTAATAACCCTAGTGCCCTACCACTTGTGGGGACTTTGCCTCCTCCGACCAATATGAGGGTAACACAATGGTGGGGACTATTGGCCCGACTTACAATGACTCACCTAGGGTAGACTTCACTAGGATAGTCTAATAACCCAAGGGCCCCACAACTGTGGGGACTTTAACCCTTCACCAATAGGAGGGTTACCCACAATGACTTGACATAACTTTCTCATTATAGAAACTTCTCAGAATAAACATCGGGGTATGACATGACTCTAATACATTACAATACATCCCGGAATAAACATCGGGCTACAATACATAAGAAATATGGATGAATACATTCCGAAGTTACAATTACATCAACATCCACCACTTATATTTCTCATTTCATTCGAAAGTGCTAATCCAAGGTGTAACTAACATACCTTGAAAACAAATGAAAAACTAATTTTATCCTTATTCTTGCTATTTCTCATTTCAGGGGTAGCATTTAAAACTAACCTTATCCCATGAGACAAATGAAAATGACGTAGAAGTTTAAATATCAATATATGGTGAGGTATTCATTTTTAAGCTACTTCTCTCTATTTTGAGTAACAATGTACTACTGAACAATTCATCAATTACAGTCCCTGTTATATCTTGGGAGACAAGGCCAATTCAAAGCTTTAAACCTGGACACATTCTCCAACATGAATCTAGTATAGTGTACAAGCCATTCGATATCCCCCTGATTACCAATATAGACAGTTACCTTGTAAATATAATAAGTGAATTTTTTAATTTCATTTTTTTATGCTTATATAAGTTTCCTTTAACATAAAACCCCAAAATTATAAATCTTAAAGTCATTAGTTTTCTATTCCAAGTTTTTAAAATAAAAAAAGTGCAATGAACAACAAAGCCTGCTCAGTATTGGCCTCTTAAAAAAATTGATAAAAATCAATTGAGTACTAGGTATAATCAACTGAGTACTAGGTATAATCAATTGAGCCCAACAATATACAAATGTATAATCAACTCATGGATGCACTGTAATGCACCATGGCATATGTCCTTTACATCCTTCAATGCTTTATTCACACAGAGATTGCACATAATTTAATATTTGTCTAGCATTTATCTTATTGAGAGGAGAAATAGAACGTGTATTACCTCTGCATCGATATTTTAATATGGAAGAGGTTTGTTATCAAACAATCTTCCATTTTTGTTATTGAATTATAAGATATTATTTCAAGCATAATCAACTTTTTGGATTAACTTTTAATCACTTTGTAACTTTGTTTAATTAGTTGTTCGGACTATTTTAAATGTTTAATGTATGTGTAGAATATATTGAAAGACAATGGTAGTTTAAATATTCCAAGTTTCAACCTTTTTCTAGTATATTTTCCGTCTTGTTTTGTTTGGAGTATGGTTGGAAATCTGTAAAAAAATTTAGAGTCACATATATCAGCGATGCAAATTGCATAATCTAGGTGCCATGGAGGTATTTGAGGGTGGTGAACCTATTTATGGGTTCAAAAATACAATTTGAATGCTTCCAAATTTGGGTTGTACTAAAGTTCTTTTACCAGATTCCGATCAAAACCCATTGGAAAGTCCAAAGAAAAACATTGAAATAATTGTGTTTTATAGTTTATAGTTATTAGCTAATAATTTAAAGACATTTTTGAAATAAACAAGGGTGAAAACATGAAGTTGGGTAACACCTTTTCTCATTTTTTGACAAAAAAAATGCAAAATATTATATTTTTACAACTTCAACCGCTCTAAAGGTGTACTTTCCTTCATAATTTGACTTTGAAGTAAATGCAAGAGTTTTAGAGAATTGTCTTAACTTCGTACTTATATTTATTGTAAAATTATTTATGGACATATAGTGAAATAAATTTAGGGGCACCAATTGCATATACTTTTAGACAAGGATAATGAACGACCTGTGTGCCCTTGATGTGCTTAAGAGATGGCTATTCATGTTAGGGAAAACATATATGCTCAGAATCTACATAGATTGCACTTGTGTCTTGACTATATTTTGATATTTTTCAGACTTAAGTATTATTTAATATTATTTATCGAAATAGCATACATTCGAAAAATGGTGTTGTGTCGACACATGTTGGTGATCTTGAATTTTCTTTTTAATGCGACTCTTCAAAAAAATAAACTACCCTTTTGAAAATGACAGTGCAGGGAACTTGAGGTGATTTTTTCTATTTATTTGGTTGTCATTTTAATGATGTTGAATTTTCACTGTAATTGATTTTTGGCTCAATAAAATTCTTAATGATCTAGAAAAAAATTAGAAAAAAATTGCAATCCTGAATGAAAATCATAAATTAGTATACCATGAAAAACTAGATTCAAAGATGAATACATTGGTATAAACTTTGACAGATAATTATGATATTTTGAACGCTTTCGATTTAGTTGAAGTGACAAGTTCCTAAAAACCGCATAAAAGCTCTATGTTTTTGTTGATTAGAAACTCTTGTCCGAGAAAAACTCTAGGACGAGAGTTTTTAAAATGTCTCGGTCGAGAATTTTGCCAGCGCAAAACTAAACCAAGGTTGGTTAAAACTCTTGGTTGAGAAAGTAAACAACTCTCAACTGAGTGTAAACAAACTATCGAGCAAGAGTTTTGGTACATTGCCTCGAGAATCTATAATGAGTCGACATAATTTTTGCCTAGATTCCTAGTGAGTCAACAAATTCGAATTCAACAAACTCTCGGGAAAGAGTTAGACATATAGACTCTAAATGTCACTCATTCCACAGTCAATTAATTCAGATCAACTTTGAAAATGAAAGAGAGAAAAAGTTCGAAAAAAGAAAGTTCAAGGGAATGCTTTTCTTCTTCAATATATGGAGTTTTAACTTTGACATATTACAATTTTTTTGTTTTTTGTTTTTGTAAGTAAGATAGATGGTCCTTAAAAAGAGAGTTACATATTCGGGCTCACTCCAGAAACAGGGAGTCAAGCCATGGCTATGGAACCACCTGAAAAATGTATGCAAAATGGTCCATACCGAGCATCTAAACATAACTATTGTTGCCCAACCGTTGAAGGTTGACAACTTAATACAACTTAAGAAGTTAACATAATAGAAAGAGAGACCAGCAGGTAGCATACAGATAGAACAAAGCAGAGTAGTTAGAACCTCTTGGAGGATTCAACCTCATCCTCCAGGGCTTTGCTGGTGCTGACGTCATTGTCTTCCTTATTTGCTCTGCTGAAAGGGGGCTCGGAGAGTTGTATGAGGCTTTTCATGTGAGTTAGCCATTTTTCAACATCCTTTTTGAAGGTGCTGACCGTGAGGTTCACACAATCTTCGAAGCTTTCCCTTTCACCCATGGACTTGGCCAAGATAAACTTCAACCTCCAGTAGTTGGACATGGTGATATCATGCCCCAGTCTAAGCCTGAACTCACCATAGATTTCATCCTCAATGGCAGCAATTGATTTGCAGATGTGAGCATGAGCCTTTTTTGGAAAAGGGCCTCCCAGTCCACCTCCTGGCCGTCAGCTCCTCCTGAAGTCATCGTTCAATTGTGTTGGTGCTGAAATCCTCGCGCAGGGTCTTCAAAGGCGTGCTGATGCTGAGGTGCATTGATGCTGAGGCGCACTGTTGCTGATGTGTGTTGCGGCGCTTTGATGCTGTACTCCACGCTCAAGGTCCGCACCTTCAAGCCCAGATTCGCAAGAATCGATAACCCAAGCCTGAAACCACAGTAGCCGAGAGCAATGCTTCGCTGATCAGAACCTCTAGGTTGCAACTTAGCCTTGGTGACAGGAATAAGCTTCCTCACGGTCTTCTTATAACTTGCGCTTGGAAGGCAAGGGGTAGTTTGACAACCGCCAGGATTAGTGGCATGAATCTCTAACAATCCCCAGGATGGATGTTCGAGATTTCCTTTACGACCTGACTGGAGCATGGCATAACCATCCTTGGGCATGGCTTAAAGGCGGAAGAGCATGTCGCACCTTGGGCATGCCCAGACGCTCATGGAAAATCTTCAAACAGGGAGGATGCGCTTCTCTCACTTCAACAGGCAAAGGACGTGCATCACGATTCACCGGACGAATCGCCTTGTTCGGAAGCCAAATCTTCATCATAACCTCAGAGATATGCTGAACTGATCGATGGTGGTGCTTCGCAGCGTGTGAGCCTACCTACATTGCGGAGTGTCCTTGCGCCATGAGTTAAACCTGGGGGGAGGACCGGGTGGCATATTCCACCTCGACACCTGCCCTCTCATCGCGAGGCCTCCGGTCTCACCTTTGACACCTGTCCACCATCTCATGCACACTCACATCCGGGGTGGGGTAATCCTAAGCGACGATTTGCTCCCATTTTTCCCTGTCTTCGGGTCCAATGTTGTCTTCCCAACGGGAGCGTTTTATAACATGACTTTGGGTAACTCCTTTGTTGGCGATGGCCTCCACAAGACTGTTGGATTTCCTTTTAACATGCTGAAAGACTATCGCAGGGTTGGCCCCGAGGATGAGATAAAGAACTCCGAGCTTGCTTTCCAATCTCTAGTTATCGGCCACCTTGCTGCCTTTGGAGCCTGCCTAAAGTCTAGCGGTCATATTTATGATAAGAAGGGAGTCCCCTTCCACGATGAGGGGGGTCCAATTCATGTCCAAAGCCCAAGAGAGGCCAACCAACAGTCCTTCCAACTCGGCGACATTGTTTGCGGTAATGCCAATAGATCCCTAGAAGGATCCTAGAAATTTTCCTTCATTGTTTCGGACGACACCTCCAAAGCCTGCAGGGCCTGGGTTACCCTTGGAAGCTCCATCAAAGTTGAGCTTGTAAGTATTGAGGGGGGGAGGAAACCATTGGTTGGGGGAGTTAACTTTGATTGCCTCTGTTCTGGTCAGGCCAATGTAGTTAGGAATGGTGGTGATGCCCCAATCCTTTAGAATTTGCATTTCAATTTTGTTGGTATTGAGATCTTTGTCTTTCCAAGCTGAGAGTTTTAATGTCTCCATACTGTGTCTCTTCAGGATGTTCTAGACTTCCTCTTCGCTTCTGCTCTAGTTGTTGAAGATTCTGTTGTTCCTTTCTATCCATAGTTCTCAGACTACGAATCTAGGAAATAGTTCCCAAATTCTATTTAGGAGCATGTTGTTGTAGGGTTGGTGAGTCCAGTTTGATATGGATAAATACGGGTGGCCCTTTAATCTGGCCGAGTTTCTGAAGGTTCTTTCCCCTTGTTTCCATATTTTGTCGGCGAACTAGCACTCGTCCAAGAGGTGATTAATGGTCTTTTCATTAGCTTTGCAAAGATAGCACCAAGAGGGTCCTATGCTGCCTCTCTTCTGTAGATTCTTCCAAGTTAGGACGCGTCTATGCAGCAGGAGCCAAAGGAATGTAGATATTTTGGGCGAGAGGTTGGCCTTCCAAATATTCCTCCATTTGGGATCGTGGCCGTTGGTGCCTATGTTGGTGAGAATGACAACAACTTCTTTCATACTGAAAACGCTTATCTGATACATGCCCCATCTTATTTTGTCATTGTTCTGATTTATTCTAATTTTCTTGGTTTGGAGGTCATCCCAGAAGACTTGTATATCTTTCGTGGGGCTTAGAGCTTGCCACCACTCAAAGCCTTTCCATTTTTTGAAATGATCTCCCTTGGAGTTCTCTTTCCACATATCACTGATCTTGGAGGTATTTTTGAGTGCCAATTGTTCCTGTAGAGTTTGGGGATTGTGCTCTTCTCTTAGCGTTTGTTGTTGATTCCAAGAGTCTTGAAGGAGATTAGCTGTATTTCCATTTCGCACCTCCCATAAGCTATAGTCTTGTATGAGACTCCGATTGCTTTGGGAGGAGTTCCAAATATGCGAGCCTTTGACATCAGAGTTGAAACGAATGAGATCTTGTTTGATCCAGGCGGGAGCATATTTGACATGCCAGAGAAGGGCCCAAGGTTCCGTGGTGTGAGTTATCCATCTCCACCAGATCTTGGCATTGTTGATTTGGTTGCTGATGGCAGGGTATCTCAAGCCGAGGCCTCCATCAATATTTGGGATGTAGAGAGTATTCCAGCGTACTAGAGACGATTTCCTATGATATTCAGTGCCTCCCTAGAGGAAGGTGCATTGCAGTTCTCTGAGTTTTTTGAGAATGGACTTCGGTGTGGCCATAGTGGAGAAAAGATAGAGGGGCATAGTTTGCAGGATAACTTTGACAAGAGTGAGACGACTGGGGATATTAAGGGATTTGTGGGTCCAACAATTGAGTTTTTGATTCATTCTATCTAGAAGATCCTTCCAAGAGATCTTCTAGTGATGGAGTCGGTTAGAGGAGCTCCTAGATATTTGGCAGGTAGAGAACCTTCCGTGAATTCTAGAATGCAGAGGATGTTTCGCTTGGTGATCTTACAGGTGTTGAAAAAATAGAATTGGGATTTCTCTTTGTTTATGTCAAGCCCACTAACTAAGAGGAAGGTATTGAGACTGTTCTTGAGGATTTTGGCTTCCTGGATAGAGGAGCTTCCCATTAGCATGGTGTCATCTACGAATTATTGATGCGTTTGTGGCTCTAGGACCGGGTGAGGCGCAAGGCCTTTGAGCTGATGGTTCTGGACTTTGGCTTTTAGAAGGTGACCTAGACCTTCCATCATGAGAAAAAAAAGGAAGGGGGAAAAGGGGGTCTCCTTGTCTGATCCCTCATGATGGTTGAAAAGTTTTAGAAGGAGTACATTCACAAGAATGGAAAAAATGAGGTGGAGATAAGCATTAGAGAGAATTTGAGGTAAAAAATGGGCCTCAAAAGGACCAAAATGTACTATAAAAATCAACCAATTACATTCTAGTAGATGACATCATCCCCCATGGTTGAGGTGGCATTGCATGAGTTAAGAATGCTTATTTGTCACATTTTCTATGGTGGATGAAAACCCATAATTAACCAAGGTAGTGGTACAAGTACTTTTAAGTCATAAAGTAAAGTACTCACAATAAAAGTCATTTCACATTTTCTCATAAAATAATATTATTGTTATTTTCAACTAAAGTACTCACAATTCACTTTCTCATAAAATAATATTATTGTCATTTTCAAGTAAAGTACTCATAGTTCATAAAAATATATTTTCACATTATTTTCTTATTTTCAAGTAAAGTATTCATAATTATTGTCTTACATTATTTTCTATGAGACACTTAACTATAACACTCATTTACAATAAAATAAAATAAAATGTTTTACAAAATAATAATGTTCTAAAGATAATATTCATAGTTATTTTTTTTATATATTTTCACTAGTCAATTTTTAAGAATAAATCAAGTCTTATATTATTTTCTATGAGAGACTTAACTGTAACATTCATTTACAATAAAATAAAATAAAAATGTTTTACAAATTAATAATGTTCTAAGGATAATATATATATATATATATATACTACTCAATTTTTAAGAATAAATTATATCTTATATTATTTTCTATAAGAGATTTAACTATAACATTCATTTACAATAAAATGAATATATATAAAAAAATTATGATTTTGATATTAATTTATTCTAATAATGCAATAAATATTATAATAATATTGTTAAAATTTTACATGTAAATAAATATCAGTTAAATCACATTAAAATTAAATTGATCAGGAATGTACTAAATATAAAAAGTCAACTTAAATTAAAAAAATAACTCCTAAAAATATTTTTTTTGTTTAATTTCATTTACAAGTTCAAGACAAATAAATGCTAAAGGACAATAATTTTTTGGGAATTTACAATGAATCTTAGTCACATCATTGTAGAGTTATTTTATTAATTTTATTTATTGTCAATCTAGAAAAGTAACACAACCATGGTTATTTATATTGTGCATAAAAAATAGTGTAGGAGGTGAGTTGTCATATATACCTACCCCATAAAACCCCTAAATCATAATATTTTAATATATCTTATATTTTTGTAGTACATCTCTTAGGAGGCCCATTTTTGACCTCAAATTCTCTCTAATGGGTGTGGATCCAGTTGACCCACTGATCACAGAATCTGAACGTCGTTAACATCTTCTTCATGAAGTACCAGTTGAGCTTGTCGAAGGCTTTTGATAACTCTAACTTGATTAACATACTAGCCTTTTTGTGGCTTTGAGAGAATGAATTATCTCATGAGAAAGGATGATGCCATCCAGAATCTGCCTGCCCTCAACGTATCCAGATTGCTCCTTGGATATGAGGTTGGGTAGAAGAGGCTTGAGCATGTTGGCGATGGTTTTAGTTATGATTTTAAGAATCACATTGCACAAAGCTATAGGTTGAAACTTACCAGCAGAGTTTGCTCCATTTTCTTTGGGGATCAACATGAGGAATGTGGAGTTGAAAGCTTTCAGGATTTTGCGAGTTTTTCGGGAGTATTCAACAATATCTAGGACCTCTTCCTTGATGGTGGACCAACATGCATGGAAGAAATTAGTTGTGAAGTCGTCTGGACCTGGGGCTTTGTTGTTTTTGAGTTGTTTGACCACTTCTTTCAGCTCAACCATTTCGATGGGCCATAGAAGGAGTTCATTTTGTTCTTGGGTAACTAGGGAGGGGATGTTGTCAAGGATTTCCTTTCTTTCCTATTCTCTGTCTATGCCAGGCTCCTTCATGAGTTGTTTGAAGTGATTGGTGAGAGTGAACTCAAGATCCTCTTGCTTCTCGACCTCATTGCCATTGTCGGTCTTTAGTCTTACAATTCTGTTGGCTTTCCTGTGCTGTAAGGTGGATTTGAAGAAGAAAGAAAAATTTTCCCACCCTCCCTAAGCCAAAGATTCTTGGATTTGGTTTTCCAGAGGATTTCCTCCTGTAAATCTCTGGCTTCCAAGTCTTCTAGCAGGTCTTTTTCCTCCTTTATGAAGTCGTTGTATCCCTCTTTAATGACAATTATTTGAATGGTGTCCATTTAACTTTCGATCTGTTGCTCCTCAAGATAAATGTTGCCGAAGTGCTCCTTATTCCATAGTTTGACTTTAGGATTTGATGAATTTCAGTTTTGGATGGAATTTGTACATGAGAGTGCCTGCGGGGGGATGTAAATTGCTCCACCACTACTGTAAGAGAGGATGAAATTCAGGGTGTGTTAGCCAGAACTTCTCGAATCTGAAGGGCCTCCTCAGATGCTCTCCTATTTTGTTCTAGCTAAGACTGACAGGCCAACGATCTGATCCTGCGCCCGTGAGAAGGAGGGTCGATATGTTTGTGCCTCCAGAGAGTACGAAATCCAAGATGAGGAAGTGATCTAGTCTAGAAGCGATATGCATATCTCCAGAGCGTTTGTTGTTCCAAGTGAAGAGGCTATTGGTTACGCTGATGTCAATCTGAGCAAGCTCGTTGATCAAGGTGTCGAAGGCCATGCTAGCAGGATTTAGGGAGCGGATTCCTCCTTTTTTTCCCCTGAGATTGCGGATGAGGTTGAAGTCTCCTCCCAGGATCCAGTGCTTTTGCCGGACCCATTGGCTTAGTTTTTCCAGAGAATGTAGAAAGGATTGCTTTGGTGCAAGCAAGAAGGGTCCGTAGACATTGGTTTAGATGCCCCTGAGGCTTGTTCCAAGGATGTGGAAATCTGTAGAGATGGTGTAGCAGGTTACCAAGAAGTTGGAAAGTTGAATTTCCATAGGGTTCCGAATGATGCCAAGGCCTCCAGAAACTCCATTGGCATCAATGGCTATGGAGTCACAACCTTTCCAGACTTTGTTCGTGGTGGTTTTGAAAGCTTCCTCCCTGCATTTGGTTTCTTAGATGAACACAACTGTGGGATTTTCTGTGGCTATTTTCCTACGAAGCAATCATTTTTTCTGAGGTGCACTGTAGCCTCTTATGTTCTAGGTTGTAAGTTTTATTGGGAAGGCTTGCAGGGTAGGGAAACAACAACCTCTATGGTTATAAATTGTCCCGTTGCAACCAATTTCTCCTCGATATTCTTGATCCTTCGCTGATTACTTCTTCTTTCTTGCCTTTTAGTGCCTGCTTTTTTCATGGTTTCATGAATTTTTGTGCTAGGTTTTTCAATCACTACCCCTAGGGTTTTTTCTTTTCTATTTTTAATGATGGCCTCCTTGAGTAGGATAACATGTTGTGATGGGATAATTCCCTGCTTCGGATCTTGAACCGCCTTTTCAAATCCATCTAGATCCAGATCTCCAATATCCATCTCATCCTGGTCTTCCTCCATTGGATCTGTTTCTCGGCTTGCCTCTGAGGGTGGCTGCTTCTCACCTTTGTCTGCTTCCATGACATTGTTGGGTCGGGCCAAATCTTCATTTTCTGGGGTGTCCTGCATTAGTTCCGATTACAAAGCATCAAATGAGTTAGTGGAGATGGGTTTTTTGTTTCCCTCTGGCCATTTATTTCTCTTTGTAATCCTTTTTTTCCCTGTGACCTTGGTGAAGCCATACACATCCTTGGCATATTTTCCCTTCTGCTGATTGTTTGGTTTGTTCTCTGGGAATTCCCTAAACAAGTGTCCATGCTCGTGACAATGCCTGCATCTGAAGGGTATTTGTTCATAATCCAGGGGTTGTAACTTGTCCTCCTCATCCCATCTTAGGTTGATCCCTTCTGGTAAGTCCTTCGTTATGTCCATGTAGACGCAGATCCAAGCATAAGAGGGGTATCTCAATTTTTTTGTCTGCTCCACTATCTTTACAAATTCTCTTATTGTGTTTCCTAGATCTGTTAGTATGTTCTCGTGCCAATACTCCGAGGGGAGTTAGTATAACCTGATCCATATCGGGACGAAGGTAATATCTTCCTTCTCTGGGCTGAACCTCTCCTTCCAGGGTTTTAGAAAGAGGCCCGCTGAGTTGAAGAAGTATGGACCTCCCTCAAAGATGCGGTTTTTGTCTTCAAGATTCAAAAATACCACTGTAAAGAATCCTTTTGCTCCTAGGTGAAGATCAAAGTGCGCTTGGGGTTTCTAGGTGACGTTGATCCACTATAGTAGATATTTCTCTGAAGGCCAAATACCAACAAATTTACCGATGAGAGCTTGATCCTTCATGTGTTGAAAGTGTTCTCGGAGGCCTTCCGTGTGGATCTGCATGGTGGGGATTTCCTTCTCTTTTGGAATGCATTTTCATGTTTTTGCCATGGAGGTTGGTCCTTGTTACTGCTTTTTTTCCTCCTCTTTCTTGCTGCTATTTATTTTTGAACCAATCGCTATATGAGGGTTTTCCCCTTTGTTTTCCAGGGCTTCGGACCGGGAGGGGTTGAGATCCCCCCTTGTGGAATCCCCCATGCGTCGTCTTTGCTTTCCAATTCATGGATGAAAAGCTTTGTCGCTTTGCCAGTGCTTGCAGATTGCAGATCTGCACCCTGTAAAGCCAAATCTGTGCGCCGTCAGGCACAGATCTTTGTGAGCTCCATCACTGCCACCCTCTCTCGATCATCGTCGCCATAGCTCTGTCGCCCATATCTTGTTCTCTGTATCCCCGACATGACAATTCACATATTACAAATTCTTAATAAGGGGCATATTGTGAATTTGGTTTTGGCATATCACTTTTTTTTTATAAAGGTCATATTGTGAATTTGGCTTTGGCATGTTACTTTTTATGGATAAGGGGCATATTGTGAATTTGGCTTTGGTATATTACTTTTTATGGATAAGGGGCATATTGTGAATTTGGCTTTAGCGTATTACATTTTTTTTCGAAGGAAAAATGATATTGCAATTTCACTTTTGGGATATTAAAAGTGTTTTTTATATTAAAAAATATTGCAATTTTTTCCTAATGATTTGTGAAATTTGGCTCTTTTATATTGTAAATTTTTTTCTAAGAAAAAAATTATATTGCAATTTGCCTCATCCCTTATGTAATTTTGTTTCATTAATTGTGCAATTTTATATCTAACATATTACAATTTGACACTAGGTTATTGCATTCTAAGTCATAACTTGCGCATTTTTTAGTATGGCATATTACAATTTGACACCAGGTTATCGCATTCTATGTCATCACTTCTATATTTTTTACTATGGCATATTACAATTTGACACCAGGTTATCGCATTCTATGTCATCACTTATATATATTTTTACTATGGCATATTACAATTTGACACTAGCTTATTGCATTCTATGCCATCACTTATATGCTTTTTTAACTATGGCATATTGCAATTTGTCTTTGAGTTGTTGTAATTTGTCTCATCACTTGTATTAATAGACTTCTCACTTATGTTATTTTGGAATTGGATTTTAGGCCTTTAATTCTTTGAACACAGGAAACCAAAGGAATTGTGCACTAAAGCATGATCGCAAGAGAGTTGATTTCGAGGAAAGAAGAGTGGAAAACCATAAAAACATGAGAAAGTTAAAAGCAAAAAGAGAAAATGAAATAAATGTGGAGGCACATGGTGGCGATGAAGAAATAACAAATGTCGAGGAACACATTGATGATAGAAATGAACACCATGACGGAGGCAAGGAAATAACAAATGTTGAGGAAACCGTCGATAATGTTGATATTGACACCATTGGTGAACCAAGAATTTTTGAAGTTTTGAATTTTTTAGTTTTTATATATTTGATTTGAAAGTTCACAAACTTTTAAAATTATTTAGATATATGTACTTGATCTAAGAGGATCTATGATTGCTTGAAAATGAAATGTCTCAAATGTTAAGACAGAAGGCACTGTTGTGTAGGGGTTCGTGAGAGCTTTCCAACAACTCTTGAATTGCCTCAAACAAACATTGTATGAGGGACATATTGCGCTTTGAAATTTTGACAAAACAAGGAAAATTGGTAAGAACAAATGCCATGTGACACCACTGAAAGGGTGGCACATGGCCTATAAGGCAGTGATGTGGTAACCCCACATGGTGCCACATGGTAGATAGATGCTAATATGGTCGGTTGTATAGGCCAACATGGACCAATGGTTGATGGACACGTGTTGAGGTATGTTACAAGGGGGGCCAATCGGGAGCTGCCACGTGGCAGCCTCGTTTGGACTAATTATTGTATGCTCCGTCAATTTTTTTTGGTCGACTAGAGTTGAACCCCCAAACTCCCTCATGCTAGCATAACACCTTTACCATTGTACCCTCCATTTGTGTCTTAACCCATAAGTTTGAAACTTGTATTTAAGTTTTGCAAGGTTATTATGGAAAATAAAATAGAGTCAAGGGCATAGCCACCGGGCTCGTAGTATATGCTTGTAACATGGAATCAAGCCCCAAACTCGTAGACCAATGGATATGTTGTATGCTATATATTATATCCAACTCCACGGATATATATATATATATATATCACAAGCAAAAACTCAACCAACAACATGGTTGACAGGGTTTGACCCCTTCGACCATGCTCCAACGCCCCAACCAATGCACCACCGAAGCTCCATGGGGGGATAAATGTGGAAGATTTTATTTATGTTGGGTATATGTTATATTATTTGCATGTGCATGTGGAGGGAATGTGTGCATGTCAGCGCTGCAGTTCGACGATCCCAAAAGCACCTTCATGGAAATAGTCATTAGCCCGTTTTCGATGCGAGCGCAGCAAGCAAATTTTTTGGCTATTTATAGAATTTATGGATATTTATAGCTATCAGTCGCTATTTTTAGAATTTGTCTAAAAATATGTGCCTTAATCTCAGTTAAGGGATTGGAGTCTTTTTCTAATCCGGCTTAACGGATTAGGGTATTTGGATGTTGCTGAATACCTATCTTTTGGATTGTGAGGATTTCATAATGTAATGAAGAGAATATAGGAGGCGTGGCTCCAAGGTTTTCTGGTTTTCCCGGTTAAGGTTTTCCAGGGTAAATATATGTGTTTATGTGTGAATGATGTGTTGTGATCTCTATTTTGCTTAAAAGAATTTGTATGCTTTGCTTCTATGCACAGGTTTAAAACTTACATGTGGTATTAGAGCTCAATTTTGGCATCAGGGGGACGCCTTTGCTGCTAAGGGTTCGACGCGGTTGATAGATCTCAGGTCTGTGATAAACCTGGGTTCAGTGGGATATTTGCAGTGTTGATTTGTGCATTGAAAGAGAATGGCGAGCACTTCAAGAATTGAGATCGAGAAATTTAGCGGCCAGAACTTTGAGCTATGGAAGCTCAAAAGGAAAATATTCTGGTAGATCGGGAACAGTGGATTACTGTGGATCCGTGTACGAAACCCACTGCAACATCACAAGAAGATTGGGATGAATTAGAAAGAAGGGCGAGGAGTACAATACGATTGTGATTATCAGACTCTGTGTTGTTGAACGTATCTGGTGAAGATAGTGCAATTAAGCTATGGGAAAAACTAGGGAGTTTGTATCAATCAAAATCCCTTGTGAACAAGTTGTTTCTACAAAAGAAGCTATTTCACCTCAAAATGGATGAGAATGACACTGTAACAGAGCATTTGAATGTCTACAATACTTTGGTAAGTCAGATAACCTCTGTTGGTATTAAAATCGCTGAAGAAGATAAATGTATTGCATTATTGTGTTCTTTGCTAGATTCCTGGGACAACCTAATTGTTGCAATAAGTAGTGCTAGCCAGGTGACCTTAAAAATTTGATGAAATTGTATCGTCCCTACTATCAGAAGAGATGAGGCGAAAAACCATGGTTAATAATAGCATGGATGCCTTGTCTGTCATAGGTCACCCCCAGGAGAGAAACAAAAATAAAGGATCCGAGGGGAGATCTAAATCTAAGGGTAGATCTAAATCCCCAAGAAAAGGAATAAGGAAGTGTTGGAAATGCGGTAAAGTTGGGCACTATAAAAAGGATTGCAGATCTAAGAATGTTGAGAAAGTAAAGGGATATGAGGATACCCCTTCCATAGAGGCAAATAACTCCTCACAAGGAGGGGATGCGTACCTAGCTTCCATGGGTAATCCTTCAAAACGTGATATATGGTTGATTGAATCAGGTGTGTCATGTCATATGAACCCTCATAGGGAGTGGTTCTATGAATATGAAAAGTACACTGGAGGAGATGTGTACTTGGGAGATGATTCACCAGCCAGTACCATTGGACGTGGTAGAGTCAAGCTAAAACTGAAGGATGGAAGGATTAGAACTCTGCCTGGAGTGCTACACATTCCAAATCTAGCAAGAAACTTGATATCTGTCAGAAATATGGATGTTGCAGGTGTAAATACTGTGTGTGGATCAATGGTATTGATGAGGGGATTTAGGTGTGGAACTCTGTACAAACTATTGGGAAAAACCATCATTGATGAATGTAACAATTTTGTTGTGCTCGAGGAAGGAGGTAAAGATGAAAAAACCCCGACTGCATTTGGAGGAAAGGCAATGCTATGGCATCAAATATTGGAGTATATCGGAGAAAAGGGACTTCGAGCATTACAAGGTAAAGGTATGGTTGAAGGTATGACTGATTGCACTATAGATTTTGATTTCTGTGAGCATTGCATATATGGAAAACAAAATCGAGTAAGATTTGCATCTGGTGCTACAAGAGAAAAGGGAATTATAGAATTAATACATAGTAATGTGTTTGGACCTATTCCTGTTCCATCATTAGGAAAATATGTGTATTATGTTTCATTTATAGATGATTTCTCAAGGAACATATGGATTTATTTCCTTCGAAAGAAATCTGAAGTATTTTCCAAGTTTAAAGAATTTAAGGCTCTTGTAGAAAATCAATCAGAAAAGAAAATAAAGGTGTTGAGGACAGATAATGGTGGAGAGTTCTGTGGGAATTAATTCGAGGAATTTTGTAAGAAGTGCGGTATAGAAAGGAAAAAGAATACTCCTTACACACCTCAATAGAATGGAGTTGCTGAGAGGATGAATATGACATTGATGGAAAAGGCAAGGAGCATGCTAAGCAGTGTTGGGTTAGGACAAGAATTCTGGGCAGAAGTAGTGAAGACAACATGTTACTTGGTAAACCGATCACCCACATCAGCATTGATTGATAAAACTCCACAAGAGGTATTGACTAGTAAGAAACCCTCTATTAAGCATCTGAAAGTCTTTGCTTGTGATGCTTATGTACGTGTTCAAAAGGAGAAAAGGAGCAAGTTGGATAACAAAGATGCGAAGTGTATCTTTATGGGCTATAAAGATGGTATGAAAGGGTATAAGCTTTGGAATCCTATAAGTAAGAAGACTGTTTACAGTCGAGATGTTGTGTTTCGAGAGGTCAAAGAAGTCCCCAGACAGGAAGTGAATCCAATGGAAAAGGAACCAGAGAAAATAGAGTTTAAGTTAGAAGGTGAAGAATATGAATCAGTAGAAGAAGCTGAATCAGAAGAAGAAGAACCTCATACTCCAGTTTTGAGGAGATCATCTTGAGAAATAAGGAAACTAGAAAGGTATTCCCCTCGTGATTTTCGCTCTCATTTTTCTATGTCTATTACTGATAATGATCCTAGAAATGTGAAGGAAGCTATTGATTCAGAGGATAGTGATCTCTGGAAAAAGGCCATGGATGAAGAAATGGATTCCTTGGACAAAAATGAAGCTTGGAATCTAGTCCAGTTACCAGCTGGAAGAAAAGCCGTTGGGAGCAAATGTCTATTTAAAAAGAAGTTGAATGCAGAAGGTAAAGTGGATAAGTGTAAATCCCGCTTGGTAGAAAAGGGATATTCTCAGATAGAGGGGATTGATTTTGGTGAAATATTTTTTCCAGTTGCAAAATTAACTTCTATTAGATTTCTTCTTTCTATTGTTGCTGCTTTTGATCTTGAAGTAGAGCAGATGGATGTGAAGACAACGTTCTTACATGGGGATCTGGAAGAATAAATTTACATGAAACAACCATAAGGGTTCATAGTAAAGGGAAAGAATGAGTTGGTATGTAAACTAAAGAAGTCCCTTTATGGTCTAAAGCAATCTCCAAGGATGTGGTACCAAAAATTTGACACATACATACTTGGATTGGGGTTTGTGAGAAGCAAAGTTGATCACTATGTATATTCCAAATAGGTTGGTGATCACTTCATTAACATAGTTCTGTATGTTGATGACATGTTTTTTATTGGAAATAACAAAGATGTTATAAAGGAGGTGAAGTCTCAACTGTCCTCCAAGTTTGATATGAAAGATCTTGGTGCTGTAAACTTCATTCTGGGAATGAAGATAAGAAGAGATCGTGCAAACAAAATGATCAGTTTAAATCAAAGAAAATATGTTGAGATGGTACTACATAGATTTAACATCCAGGAAAGTAAGCTAGTCAAGGTTCCTATTCCTATAGGTGTAAAGTTATTTGTAGAGCAGTGTTCCAAGACACATGAATAAGAAGAAGACATGTCACGAGTTCCATATGCCAGTGCAGTTGGTAGTTTGATGTATGAAATGGTCTGTACAAGGCCAGACATTGCTCATGCAGTGGGAGTTTTGAGCAAATATATGTCAAAACCAGGAAAGGAGCATTGGACAATTGTAAAGAGGGTCTTCAGATATTTGCGTGGCACCATAGATTATGAAATATGCTACCAAGGAAGACCTGGACCAGACAGAGTAATAAATGTACATGGATTTATTGGTGCAGACTGGGTTGGAGACCTTGATCACAGAAGATCTACAATTGGGTATGTGTTTAACCTATTTGGAGGAGCTATCAGGCTGATGAGCAAGAGACAAGTTGTAGTTGCACTCTTAACTACAGAAGCCGAATACATGGCAACCAATCATGCAAGCAAAGATGTTGGGTGGTTGCAAAGATTGTGTTCAGGTATTGGGTTTGTACAGAAAGGTATAAGGTTAGATTGTGATAGCCAAAGTGCAATCTTCTTGGAAAAGAACCCTACTTATCATGCTAAGACAAAGCATATTGTTGTGCAATATCACTTTGTGAGATATATGGTTGAATACAAGAAGGTGCTGCTGGAGAAGGTTGACACCGTGAAAAATGTTGCAGACTCATTAACAAAGTCTGTTAGTACAGAGAAGTTCTCTTGGTGTAGAGAATCTATGGGCATTGCTGCCCTGAACCTATGACTTTATGAGTACATGACTCATTTGTATGCAAAGGAAACAACAAGTGGGAGAATGTTTGGTATATGTTATATTATTTGCATGTGCATGTGGAGGGGAGGTGCGCATGTCAGCGCTGCAGCTCGGTGATCCCAAAAGCACCTTCACGGATGTTACAGTTGATTTTACCACACATGGTTGATCACACTTTTATGGCCTTCCCTGTCCCTCTGCAGACTCTTTGGACCCCATGGACTATTTTTGTACCTTTGATGTTTCCAAGATCATCCCTAAAAAAGCCTATTATTTGTTGCGCGACGTTTAGTCCCTTTCTCGCGTATATATGCGGATATTACCCTTAAACCCATGTACTTCGGGATGTGTGCAAAAGTCCAAATATTTTTGAAGTTTTTCTTGATGTGGATCCAAGTCACATGTCTCTTGGCCTTCCATATGCCTTGAGATCGCTCGGATTTGACCTTCCATTACCCCCTTGAAGCACTATATAAGGAACCCTTTGGATACATTGAAGAGGAGGAATTGAAGAACAAGAAAACTATAGTCCATTGTTGCCGTAGCTTGCTTATACTTGAGTCTGCATCCCTTTGTCCCTTGGAGCACTTTGTGTTCTTCCCAAGCTTGCGTTTTCTTATGATCTTGCTATCGAGAGATGGAGGATTGAGGTGGTGGAGGCCCAGGTGGAGGACTCAGTTTCTTCAGTTCGCAGACGTGCCGACAGAGGTTGTCACTTATGTAATCTCTGATTTACTTAATAGAAATATCTTTTCCTGTCCAATGATGTGCATTTAAATGAATATTGAATCCATGGATGGATTTAATTGCTTATGCATTATTGATTATATATTCTAGAGTAGGCCTAACACTATATTATATAGCATGCTTGCCTTGTTTTAATGTTGTTGAGAGTAAATTGCCAAAGCAAGTGGGATTGGAAAAAGCTCAATGGGGATCTACTACAACCATTCGGAATAAGGTATGTTTCGAGATAATTTAGTGTTAGATGTTGTATTTCTCTTTCATATTGGGAAGGGATTGATTTCTTCGGTTTCTCTGTCTATTGTGGTATACCCCAAGCCATAGGAAGTTTTCTCCGTAACAGAATTGGCGACCGTACTGGGGAGGTTCCTTGTTGTTTTTCTTTGGGGGTTTTCGGCATTCAATGTGCTTGTATTGCTATGATTTCTTTGTTTCTGTGTCAGGTCTGGGGGCAGGATTACTCAGTAGTGTCCTATAGAAGTAAATTTTGTCTCGGTTTGTCCATTTACCTTATTTTTCTATCTTTTTCTTCCTGTACGCGGGTTTTGCTTTCACAGTCACGTGTACACGCGGGTTTTCCTAGAATAGTCGCGTATGTACGTAGGTTTACTGAGAACAGTCATGTATACCTTGATTTTTTGATTTTTTGGGAAGATTAAGTGTTGCTGGGTGAATTTGGATGATTGCCAAGTCTTCTTTGATGCTTCTGGAGTCTGTATCTCCCCTCTTTTTCTGACCAAAGACTCTTTTTGATTTGATTTTTAAAAATGTTCTTCTTGTCATTTCATTTTCTATTTTTTGTTTTGAGATTAGTGCATTAGGTCTATTTTTCCTTAGTACTTTGCTTGGCTGCTGTCTATGAATGGTTGCAGAGTCTGAGGGTGGTAGAGTCAGATTTTTGCTTTTTATCTCATTTAATCCAAAAATACAAAAACATTTTGCTTTTTGCATAGTTATGCATTCTATGCATTTTGCATTAGCATGGTACTTGCATTAGGTTTGCTTGGTGAATATTAGTCATATTTTCATATAGGAATGATTGCATATACATTTGAAGGAAAAATTTTGCTCTTCACATAGTAGCATACCCTATTTTTCATTCGAGACAGTGCATTTGCATTGATTGTTAGGTGTGCATTTTACTTGTTGTTGTGTCATAACATCATTAGTTGTACGACCATTTACCCTTTGAGTGATAAATCCAATGAAAATCAACGCATAATAAAATGAATTATACTCTTTTCTTTTCTAGGGTGCACCAAAAAGACTAGGTTTTAGGGTCTTGGAATAGTTCATTGTGAGTTAATTCTCCAAGACCACTAAACAAAACAATTAGGTGTATGTCCAGGTGAGAGTGTGAAATCCTTTATATAATTAGTGTTTCTCAGGATCCTCCTCTTACAAGGGAGTTAATAACGAGGCAGTGTGAGAAATTATGATTGGGATGACCCCTGATTGTGATTGATTAGCACTAGAGATATTTCCAGGATTATATTCGTATCTGGGGGCCTTTGAGGTATTGGCTAGTGCACCCCTGGGGTACTAGTTGTGCTTTCAGGATTCGGGCTTTGTTACCCTACCCATACGGTCAATCCCACATGCGATTGTCCGCCTGAGAATTGATTATATCGAGGTGGACTTAGTTTCCTTACCTAGGTTATCGGGGGGGTATTTGCAGAGGTTATTTTGCAGGTGTCCTGGCCAGGTAGGGGACGGACAACACAGTCGCTATATGCATTGAAGCTGAGGGTCACTATAATTGGTTATGAACCTATGCTTGTTGTGTATGGGAGTCTCAAGCCTCTCCTAGGCGAGTCATACTTGCTTCATTCGGGAGCTCACATATCCTACCCTTAGTTTGCTTGTGATTTGGATTTACATTTTTCGGTGTATGCTCTATGCATGCTAGTTTTCCTAGGGTTTGCGTAATTAGATCGAGTCTTTTTTTTTTTGAGTCATTGTGGATTCAGGCGCGACACCTCACTGTTCTTGTCGTTTAGCAGGACTTCCACCTTCCACATCTCCTCCTCCTTTGGGAGAGAGAACCAGAAAGTCCGGGCGAAATACTTCTCACTTTGATTCACACACCATGCGAGATCATGAAGATGAGATTCCAGAGATGTCTTCTCCACCTCACGAGGTTGGGGAGGAAGATCCTACTAGCACATACGATCCTATACATGAATAGCCTTCACGATCTGGTTATGATCCCTCATTCACAGGTTTCCGGTATTGGTTTTCAGGTGACAAGACTCACTATGAACCCACATACCTGGTATTCCTGAGTCCGATCCGACATATCATGTCAAGTCGGAAATTGACCCTAGCACTACGTATGGGGGCACTCCCACTCTCTTTCATGCGGAGAGGTTTGGGGGCACTAGTCACATTGCACCTTCCATCTCGGTGGGGGAGGATTTTTGACATGATCCTACTAGGCCTAGTGTTAGTAATCCTATTCAGATACTAGGACTGAGACGAGTGAACATTGGGAACACCACTTACATTCCTTCACATGTCTCTTCGTCCTCGAACCCCGTTCCTTCGAATGCATTTTTAACAAATCATCGTCCCCCTAATTCATGTGGGCCTTCAGGCCGGAATGTTGCTACAAGCCATGTTCGTTCTGCAACTACTAACACGGTTGTATCTTAGAGCTGAGTACCTCCTGTTGTGTCAATAGGTCATGTACCTGTTTTTGGATAGTCTCATGTTCCACCTTGTGGAGCTTCCCATATACCAACCTATGGACCTTCTCATGGCACATCCCATGGAACACCTTATGAAGCTTCTCATGGACATTCTTATGGACCGCAGTATGGACAAAACTACCAACCCTATGGGTACGGGTATCAACAACCCGCTTACTATTCTAATTATGGCTTTCTGGCACCTCATAATCAAGGTACCCCACATCACAATGCTTCCATGCAACCCTACATGGGTCAAATGGGAGGAGGTTATTATGGCCAAGGCCATGGTATTTATAGCAATCAACCTTACATGAATAAAAAATTCAAGGAGCATGGAATCGACCGGCTCAATCTAGGCTCCCTTTCCTTGCAACAATGAACTTACTTGACTTGTCGAGATTGTTGAACGATCCAGTGTCTCATGACCTGGCATGGCTGACAGTCCCTACCAATATTCCTTTGTACGTTCCCAAGTTCGAAGGTAAGGTTGGTGAAGATCCGGGTGAGCATGTCACCACTTTCCACCTTTGGTGCTCTTCCAATTCCTTACATGACGATTCCATTCGTTTGAGGCTATTTCAATGCACCCTAACGGGTCTTGCGGTGAAATGGTATATAGAGTTACTAGGGGGGGCTTATACTACATTTGATGATCTTGTGCTGAATTTCCTTAATCATTTCCATCTACTCGTACGTTACGACGTGGGTACCGAACTCTTGTCGGCCTTCTGGCAAGATAAAGCCACACACATTTCAGACCATATTCAAGAGTGGTGTAGACGGAAACGGTTAATCAAATATTTTATACCACGAGAGTTTCTTCTTGAGTGGTTCCTCAAATCGTTGTTACCTTACATCGCGAAGGATGTTTCTACATCAAGAGTTCAAAACGAGGAACAAGCTATTTTTAGGACACAAGAGTTGGATTTGATCTATGCTCAATCTGGAAATTTGTATGAGATTATACCTAATGCTCCTAGGTCCAATTTTGACCCCAAGATCAAGCCTGGGCCACATGCCGAAGGTATTGTGGTCTCTACAAGTACCAAACATGCGGACTCGGTTGTGAAACAAGAGAGCCAATTGTCAATTAACCAGTCTGTGTCGAGACAAGCTACGGCTTCGTCTCAACCTACCCAATCGACGAATGTAATTTCTGTGTAATCGTCGAACCCAAAAGGCAACCAATAGCCTGGAATGAATAAGAAAAAAAATAATAATCAAAAGGGTGGGAATAAGAACAAAAATGCTAATAATAATGACAATAACACTAATGATGGGGGGGACAAGCAGTATAAACATAAGGTGAAGTTTCCTTGCAAGTTGTGTAAGGATGACCATCTCACTCACTTGTGCCCTCATATGGAAGATGCCTCGAGGTTCATAACACAGGGCCTAGCTGTGTTAACTAATCCTTTACTCAACAATCAAAATATGAACTCGAGGACCATTGATCCTAGTTGTGCATTGGGTGGAAATCAAAATCCGTTAGAGGCCAATAGTGGTCATGATTGCATCAACATGGTGCATTTTGCTAAAGTTGTGACTTGTGTGAAATATTATGGTTTGTCACAACTAGACCTTGGGAAAGAACCTTCCCCACCTGAGAGCCCTTTGTGAATCGAAAAGCCTACGGATAAAACCAAAGCTCCACCTCACATTCCTAAGGGATTCTTAAAGCATTCGAGCCACAATCCTAATGCCCGAGCCGCCTAGAACTATTCAGTTGTCGAGGATTTGGGCCATACTCCTTGTGTGATGTTCGCGTTGGAAGTGCTTCAGACTTGTCCTCGACAGAGGAAAGCTTTGTTGTCTGCTCTTGGGGTTAGTGATGATAATTCTTCTACCATGATCAAATTTGAAACCATGGGAGTACAACCTCACTTTCCTTACTACGTGTCTCTTTTGATTCACGTAGAGTGTCTTAATAACACCGTCAAGCGTACTGTCATTGATGAAGGCGCTGCTGCTTCTGTGATGTCTTTGTCATGTTGGAAGGGTTTGGGTTCTCCCACGTTGTCTCAATCCGCCACTATGTTGACAAATTTCGATGGTATATCGTTTCGGCTGCACATGATTCTTCCTTCTCTAGAGGTCCAATTGGGAGGGAAGACCATCGCGATCGAGGTCGAGGTGGTTGATGTGCCCCTTGACTATAATATTTTATTGGGTAGGAATTGTATGTATAGTATGCAAGCTGTAGCTTCTTCCCTCTTTCGAGTGATATGCTTTCCGTTTAATGGGAATATTGTTACGATTAATTAGAAGTGATTCCATAATTCGAGTGCCAATGCATCATCGGGAGCTTCTATCCCGATTATCGATCATTGTCACCCGGCAACTAGGAGTGTGGGCGTAGGTATGTATCATTATCTTATGGGAACGTTTAGTTGTCCTATGCCCATTCTTATGATTGGGTCTAGTTTTGGTGGGGCTTCATCCTCGTTGAATTCAATGTATTTTCGCACTACCCATATGGAATATCCTTGGATTCTTCCTTCACCAAGTACTTTGAGTGTGCCCATTGAGACAGACGTGTCGTTGCCTGCAACAATGGTGGTGTATCAAGCGAATCTTGATCAGGTTGCAGAGCCTAGTCCTTCCTCTTCACGGATGAAGGAGAAGGACTCGTATGTGCTGCCTGCATGGGAAGTAGAGTCATCTCACTCACATGATTTCCTTGATGATGTTTTTCCATCGGATGAAGCTATTCTTGAGGCCTTGTTTGGGGTTGAGAAACCTTGGGAAGAGTTGCATCATCAATCATATTTTCTTCCTAAGCTCAATCGTATGGAGTGTGATGACTTTAGGGAGATTCTTAGCGAGAAGATTGGTAGCCCCATGGTTCCATTAAGCTCTCTTGGTCAGATGGCTGATGGAAACATGGCTGATTTATCACCAACCATTCCTATCAATATTTCTCGTGATCCTAACAAGGTTGATAATGTCTACATTGGGGTGGGTTGTTCCCCTGATGAGATCAAGGAGTATACTGAGTTGTTTAAAGAGTTTCGTGACATTTTTTGCTTGGTCATATGAAGAAATGCCGGGTATAGACCCTCGTATTGTTGAACATGAGATCAAAATGTATCCGGATACAAAACCGGTTCGACAACATTTGCCTGCAGTGAATCCTAGAAAAGCACCTGCCATTAAGGCTGAGATAGAGAAAATATTGAAAGCTGGTTTTATCTATCCTGTTCGCTTAACGGAGTGGGTTTCAAATCCTGTTCCGGTGGATAAGAAGTAGGGAGTGATCCGTATATGCACTGATTTCCGTGACTTAAATCGTGCCTGTCCTAAGGATAATTTCCCCACACCATTTATTGATCAGATTTTGGATGAGTGTGCCGAGAGTGAGGTATTTTCCTTTATGGATGGTTTTTTCGGATACAATCAGATTCATATTAAGCCCAAGGATCAATGATAAGACAACATTTATTTGTCCTTGGGGTACTTTTGCATATCGGACATGCCCTTTGGCCTTAAAAATGCCGGAGCCACATTTCAGCAGGCCATGACCTTAATATTTCACAATCTTAGAAATATTATCGAAGTATATTTGGATGATATCGCTGCTCACTCTCATTTGAGAGTGCGTCATCCATATCATTTGAGATTAGTGTTCGAAAATTGCCGTCATTACCAGGTTCGTTTAAATCCTCATAAGTGCATCTTTTGCGTGACTATTGGTCGTTTACTAGGATTCATTGTATCCAAGGAGGGTATAAGAGTCAATCCCTTAAAGGTTGAGGCAACACTTCAATTGTCTCCCCCATGTAATATTAGACACCTTAAGTGTTTGCAAGGCATGGCAAAATTCTTGCGGAGATTCGTGGTTAATTTTTCCAATTTGACTAAAGACTTTATGCGCCTTTTAAAGAAGGACACCCCTTTTTACTGGGATGAGCGAGCCCAGGATTCCTTTGATGCTCTTAAGAGAACCTTAGCAATGGCCCCCATGCTTAGTCCACCCGACCATAGCCGTGATTTCTTGATTTATGTGGCCATGTCCATGGAGACGATTGGTATGGTTTTGGTTCAGGAGGATGAGGAGCTCCATGAGCATGTCATATATTATTTGAGCTAAAACCTTATAGATGCGGAACTTCACTATTCCCATGTGGAGAAGCTTGCCTTAGCCACCGTTCATGCAGTTCAACATTTGAGACATTACATTCTCCTTCGCCAAACCTTGGTCGTAGCTCATATCAATCCATTTCAGTTCGTCCTCACTAGAAGGATGATTGGGTGAAAATACAATAAGTGGATTTCCATTTTGCAAGAGTTTGATCTCGATTTCGTTTCAGCGAAATCAAAGAAATCGTTGATATTTGCGGAGATTATATCCGATTTTCCAAGTTTGGAGGAGGAGCAGGTTTATGAGGATACGTTTGTTGATGAGAATATTTTTCTTATCTCAACTTTAGACCCCTGGTACGGGGATATCGTTGTATATTTGCAAACATTGAAGGTCCCTACTCACCTTTCATAGGATGAGTGACGACGATTACGTCATGTAGCTAAGAACTACCTTATAATGGATAAAACTTTGTACTGCCGTGGGGTAGATTCCATTTTGCATCGTTGTTTAACCTAGGATGAGGCTGAGGTTGCGCTGAATGATTGCCACAGAGGGGTGTGTGGTGGTCATTTATATGGGATTTATACAACCCAAAAAATATTGAGAGAGGGATATTTTTGGCTGTCCTTCTTCAAAGATTGCGTTAATTTGGTCAAGAAGTGCCACACTTGCCAAGTGTTTGCATGCAATATGCGCTCACTTCTAGCCCTGTTACATCCTATTGTCACCGTCGGTCCCTTCACGAAGTGGGGGCTTGATTTTATGGATTGCAACCCAGCTTCGGCTGGCGGGCATCATCACATTATTGTGGCCGTCGATTACTTCAGGAAATGGGCAGAGGTTATGCCCACAGTTAAATCCGATGGTGATACAACCCCGCATTTAATTTTCAACCAGATTATCACCCGGTTCGGTATTCCGAAAGAGCTTGTCATCGACCATGGTAGGCACTTCTAGAATAAAATGATGGAAGAGTTGGATTCCAAGTTAGGGTATAAGCAAGAGAATTCATCTTCTTACTACCCTCAGGCGAATGGACAAGTTGAATTAGTGAACAAATCACTTAAGTCTATTCTCCAATGAATCATCACACAAAGCAATACTAATTGGCATATTATGTTGTATCCTTCTTTGTGGGCCTATAGAACCGCGGTTAAGATTTCCATTGGTTTCTCTCCATATCAGCTTGTTCATGGGGTGGAGTCAGTTTTACCAGTTGAATGCGAAATCCCTTCTCTGAAGCTAGCTATAGAGCTTTTACCTGATACTTCCGCATTGGAAGAACGTTTGGTCCACTTAGAGTAGCTTGATGACCAGCGTCAAGATTCCTTAGTGGCTCTAGAGGTTAACAAGCATCTCGTCAAGGTCCAATATGATAAGTCTATTCATCCAAGGAGGTTTAATGAAGGTGACTTGGTCCTTTTGTGGGATCAAGCTAAGGAACCCTTGGGGGCAGGGAAATTTAATCCCATGTGGCATGGTCCTTACGTGGTTAAACGAGTATTAGAGAAAGGTGCCTATGAGTAGGTTGATTATGAAGGGAGCCTTGGCGGAGACTAGAAATGGGCTCTATCTCAAAAAGTACTATGCATGATCTTCAACCAGGGCTGATTGTTGTATATTATTGTATAGTTTTGCATTGCATAGTTAGGGTTTCTTATGATGATCGGGTTTGTTGATTAGCTTTCATTTCTTATGGCAGACGTTGATGGAGTCTTCCGTTTACATAGGATTCACTGATGGTGCTATCCGCCACACTCAAAACTCAGCTTCGGCTGCTTGGGTGATTTATACTCCTCCAGGTCAAGTATTGTCTTCAGGAGGCATATGTTTATGGCCCTCTTCAAACAATGTTGCTGGATATAGTTCCGTCATTGAGTTATTGTGTGATGCCATTTCACATGGTGTTCGTTCTCTTGAGGTACGTCTTGATTCACAGTTAGTGGTTTCACAACTTAATGGCTTGTATCGCGTTAGGGATCCGACATTATTATGAATATTCTTACCTGTTAGATTGCTAGAATGGCAATTTGAGAATATAACATACATTCATGTTTCAAGAATTTTTAATCAAGTTGCTGAATCATATGCGAACTATGTGTTAGATTGGCATTTGTTTCATAGACCATAAGCACATCACAAACATACAATTTACACACATATAAATATAAATAAAATCGATCATCATAAAAGTTTTTCATTAACATCCAAAAAAAGTGACGTCATAATACATAAGTGTCATATACAAATTTGGGGATTTCGAGTCACCAACACATAATACACATTCATACAAGAATGAATGCACTCAAGTCTCTAAGCCTGAGGAGGAGGGGGGTTTTGATCATGATAGAGCACTACGGATCTAGATAGCCGTCAAAATAGTCGAACCCATGCTCATGGTACACCAACTACCTGGTGCTGCATGGCCTCAAGAAAGTCGTCAACTTGCGCCATGGGTACCCTATGTGTCAAACGAACAAAGTTTGTGTGGATGCTTTGGAGAGTCTGCTCCGCATCCGCACCCATGATATCATCTCCTCTTCCCCTCCGTCGATGATGAGGGAAACCTTTTGGCCGTCATGGTCCTACATCTGCATATACATGGCAGATTGTCACTATGTGTCGTCACACCAAAAATATTTCTTTTGAGTCAATATATCAAAAAACACAAAAAAATTAGATAATTTAAAACTTAAAAAGTGGGTTTGGGATTGTTTACCTATGTCACCATAAGTTGCTCCTGGTGGTAGCGGCATATCTTGATCTCCGCGGAAGTCTATCCCTGCATAGGGGTAGTCGTCTATGGCGATGATCTGTCTCCGCCATGATGGAAACAAATCTGCTGGGTAGGGGTTAGCCACCCTACCTCCACCCAGTATGCACATTACATTCGTCCAGCATCGCTAGGCTGTATCTCGGACTCCATGTGGAGCAATGTCTACCCTAGGGCTTAGCCCTGGCACCCGCTCAAAGAAAAATGTGCTCAGTATACTGCCGAACCCAAAGTTCCACACCTTGCCCATCTTGCAGTCATTGAACTGCTATTTCATGTTGCTCAACAATGTCATAATCCAGTCATACACTGTAGGTCGCATGCACTCTACAACATAGAACATCATTGGCCGTGAGGCCTGGTGGAGTGAATCCAACCCTGCAATCCTGCCTAGTGCCAAAAGTATGGCCTTCAACCCTAGAATATGGATAGAGTTTGTCAGGATTTGAATCCAAACCTTTTCCATCTCCAGAAAGTAGTACATAGCTATGTAGTCATCTATGGTCAGCCCGCCTCCTGTCCCACGAGATCGGAGGTTCACCATCTCTCCTCGTCGGGACAAACCAGTGATAAAATATATGTCCTCAACCTCAATACTGAGTGACATCCCATCTATCTGAAATGTCTCAGATTCTAGATCCCAATAGTCCACCAATAGCTGGAGTAGTCTTGGTTTGGCCCTCATGCTTCCAAGACACCAAAACTTGTACAGGCCACATGCCCGTATTGCTTGTTGGGCGATGATATCACCTTACACAGCTTCCTCAACATCACCATGCTCTCTTTCTTTCCACTCTAGCACCATCCTGCACAAAAACCAAGTTGTTTGATTAGTCTTTGCCCTTTAAAACCTTATTTGTGGCCCTGTATGCGACTATTCTCAAAACAACTGCGTATGTATGCGGATTTTGGTGCATTTTCCGCGTATGGAGAGCCCTATATGCGAAAAAAGGTCTGATTTCCGTGTGGGCCAAAATGCACAAGTATGGATGGCTCAAAAAATAAAATAGACCATGAAATTTGAAAATAATTGCATCAAAATGAAAGAGGAGGGCATGAGAATCTACCTGGATCAAACAGGGGAGGAATTTGTCGGACGATGCTTCCGAAATTCGCTTCTGAAGTTCTGAGCTCAAATGCACTATATTGGGTAAAAATTTCAAATGGTATGAAAATTTTTAAATTTTTTTACTATTTATAGAATTTTTTTGAAATTTTTACCCACTTTTAATAGTTTTTGACCATTTTGGACGATTTGAACTAATTTGATGTTGTAGGAATCCATTTTGAGTGCGGTTTGACCGTGCCTTTGATTCGTCCATGCCTACTACAGGTATTATGTCTAAACTAGAATATAGGTTAAGTTTCACATCTGTTTGTACTTTTCATAACCTTATGACCGTTTCATTTTAACCTTAGGTACGAACCCATTCCATCTTGTCACGGAACCTTCTTTCTATTTTTAGAAGTGACATGCCGTGAATGGTAGAGCTTTACCATACATGGGTACTCTAGTTAGATCCTATTTTACATTTGGTGCCCATGCCGACATTTCTCCTTTAGGGTGTGGGAGTCCTTTGTATAGTATCGCCATGAATTTGAGCAAGAGCTTGATACTCCTCTTGACCTTTATGCTGGCCATTTCCCCGGGACTCCCTTGTATATGTCAAGTTGTAATTGCATTATCATGAGTTTTGCTTGCGTTATTTAGCCTTATGCTGGCTTCCCTGACTTTGATTTTCAGCCATATATCCTGAGCTTGCCTCATGTCCAGCCAAGTAGAGATTTTTTATATATCTTTTGCAGCTTGATTCCCCATTTTTTTTTACCAGGAGGGGACTTTCCCCCGAGTGTCGTTATCCTGTACATGTTTCCTTGCATTGAGCATAGGTATGTTCCACTACTTGGAACTAGTTTGTTTTCCCCTTGACACTCGTCTCCTCATAGATTTGTAACTATAAAGCACTTTTATTCTTTTTCAAGTTTTTCAAAATATCTGAAACAGTCCCCCCCCCAAAAAAACCAAAAAGCCGAAAAGGAAAAGATGTTATCTTTGGCAGCAGTCGAGTCGTGTCGCCTTCGAACAGAGCACTGTATATCACATCCATTGGTTGGGTTAGTAGTTTGACTTTAGGATATGTACTCATTTTTCTGAGTTTACCTCCACCTACTGGTTAAGCTTCTAGTCTCTATGGAGCCTCTGTTGATACCTCATGTGTCACAGAGATGTCCCAATTTTGTATATCGAGTCTATGCTACCTACATTCAGTCACCATTCACCTTTATGCTCTCGTTCAAAGGAAGTTGAAACCTGAGTCGATAATTCCTTAGTTGTCTTGACTTTGCATGTCAGCCATTCCCGATATTATTACTGGTTTGTGCACATCTTGTTAGAGTCCTTCCACATTATACAATGTTGCTGATTACCTCGTGTTGGTTGATGGGGGATGGCTTAATGCCCTCCTCCCAGTGGATTCCATCCCATCGACTTCAGATCATTTATTTCTGGATATGAGTCTACAGTTTTTTGAGTGCCTTGAGACTTACAGTCATCAATGGTAGGTTCTCTTGCCATTGACAGTTTTGGGAATACATCAATGTCCCCTGATCGATGGATTCTTCCAAGTGTTTGACCTCAACACATTTATTCGCACTTGTTATATTGCACTCTAGTACCTTGATTCCCATTTTCATTATCGGTGAGTGATCTCGCATCTGTTAACGGTATACATCAATGACCCATAATCAGATGATGGACTACTATGTTTGACATTGACACCTCTATTCACATAGTAGGACATGTACTCGTAGCGGTTTGTGTAGAAGACTTTCAAGATTGATGGCATTTCATATATGCTACCTCCTTGATCGTGCCATTGTTCATGAGATTTCATCTCTCATGACTTGATTCCAGTGTATGTTAGATATCTTCAGCCATTATGGAGATATTGATCCATTTTATATCTTCAGCCATTATGGAGATATTGATCCATTTTATATCTTCAGCTTTCATGGAGATCTTGATCCTTTGTATATCTTCATCATGAAGATTCTGATCTATTATATATTGTACGTGGCGATGACCACACATGTCACATTTTGTATATCATGACTATTCATGGCCATTGTACTCTTATGTATCCGGGACTGCTATATGCATTTGCAGTCATATGTAGAGATTGATTATTGCACTATACTGTTGGATGACTAGTTCTTCCACCTGGTTCTTCATCACTCCACTTCTAGGATGGATTTATAATGTATTTTGGACATCATGTTACCCCTATGATCTCACACATTAGGGAGCATCTGTTACAGTTGATTTTACCACACATGGTTGATCACACTTTTATGGCCTTCCTTGTCCCTCTACAGGATCTTTGGACCCCATGGACTATTTTTGTACCTTTGATGTTTCCAAGATCATCCCTAAAAACACCTATTATTTGCTGTACACGACTTTTAATCCCTTTCTCACGTATATACATGGATAATACCCTTAAACCCGCGTACATCGAGATGTGTACAAAATTCCAAATATTTTTGGAGTTTTCCTTGTTGTGGATCTGAGTCACTTGTCTCTTGGCCTTCCATATTCCTCGAGATTGCTCGGATTTGATTTTCCATTACCCCATTGAAGCAATATATAAGGAACCCTTTGGATACATTGAAGAGGAGGAATTGAAGAGCAAGAAAACTATATTCGATTGTTGCCGTAGCTTGCTTATACTTGAGTCTGCATCCCTTTGTCCCCTGGAGCACTTTGTGTTCTTCCCAAGCTTGCCTTTGCTTGTGAGCTTGCTATCGAGAGATGGAGGATTGAGGTGGTGGAGGCCCAGGTGGAGGACTCAGTTTCTCCAGTTCGCAGATGTGCCGACAGAGGTTGTCACTTATGTAATCTCTGATTTAATTAATAGAAATATCTTTTCCTATCCAATGATGTGCATTTAAATGAATATTGAATCCATGGATGCATTTAATTGCTTACGCATTATTGATTATATATGCTAGAGTAGGACTAACACTATATTATATAGCATGCTTGCCTTATTTTACTGTCGTTGAGAGTAAATTACCAAAGCAAGTGGGATTGGAAAAAGCTCAATGGAGATCTACAACAACCGTCCGGAATAAGGTATGTTTCGAGATCCTTTAGTGTTAGATGTTGTATTTTTCTTGCATATTAGGAAGGGATTGATTTCTTCGGTTTCTCTGTCTGTTGTGGTATACCCCAAGCCACAGGAATTTTTCTTCGTAACAATGGAAACGACCGTTAGGCCATTTCTGATGTGAGCGCAGCGAGCAAACTTTTCGGGCTATTTATAGAATTTATGGCTATTTATAGCTATCCGTGGCTATGTTTAGAAATTTTATAAAAATATGTAACTTAATCTTGGTTAAGGGATTGGAGTCATTTTCTAATTCGGGTTAACGAATTAGGGTATTTGGATGCTGCTGAATACCTATCTTTTGGATTGTGAGGATTTCATAATGTAATGAAGAGAATATAGGACGTGTGGCTCCAAGGTTTTTCGGTTTTCCCGGTTAAGGGTTTCCAGGGTAAATATTTGTGTTTATGTGTGAATGATGTGTTGTGATCTCTATTTTGCTTAAAAGAATCTGTATGGTTTGCTTCTCTGCACAGGTTTAAAACTTACAATTTAATTTGCAAGTAATCTGTCATGGATTTTGGGGGATGGAGGGTTAGCCCCACCCCTCTATGTAACCACGCCTTTTTTCCTTTGGAGCCACAATTTGGAACTAGGGTCCAGAGCTGAGTTCATGCACAGAGTTCAAGGACAAATTCTAGGCACACTTTTCTATGTAGGTACACAATGGGAACAAATCTCGAGGCAATACATATGTGACAGGGGTGCAACATTGGTTTTTGTGTCAGAGGGGAGTCTCGAGGGCCAGTGCAGAAGCCTATTGATTTTATACTCGAAAGAGTCATATTTTCAAGAGGATTGCAAATCAGCCTCTATTTTTGAGTTTGAGCATCTAGTCAGAAAAGTGCTTGCAAATCTTGTTCAACTGAGTCAAAGTTTATACTCTAAAGTTGTAGAATTCCTTTTAGAATCTAGTGGTGGGTTACATTTCTACTCTAGAGTTGAAAAACTAAAAGGTGATATCAAAATTTGATTGTGAGCCTTTTCTTTTGTACATTTTCAACATTTTGAGATTACTGAAGAGCAATCTAACTGTTGTGAGTGGACCTGAAGATGTAGCTGTTGTTGAAAATGTAACTTCAGAAGATATTCTATTGTATATTATTATTGTAATGTATTGTATCTCCATCATAGATGTTTTTCCTCTGTCTGGTGATGTCATTATTGTATTTGGTCATGCTAGAATATCGAGGTAAAACCTCTGTTGTAAGTCGGGGCAATGTACCCCAACATAAATTATATAAAATGTATTTTAAGTCTTCGTAAGTAGGTCGGCCTTAATTAGAGAACCTGACCAACCTAGTTAGGTAAGTGAGTCACACAACTGAAGAATATAAATAGTGAGGTTCCCTCCCTCATTTGGACACACACTCAATCAATCAAGTTCTCTAGAGAGAGAGAGAGAGAGAGAGAGAAGTGCACCAATGTGAGAAGAAGAAGAAGTTGTCGAAGATATATTTCTCTGGGTATTCCATCTTGGTTTGACATTGTACTTAGTGACATAACTATTCTAAATAAGTTAGCGGGGTTTTTTCCTTTATGGTTTCCTCGAGGAAAATATTTTTGTTATTTTGTATTGTTGTTCTTGTCTATCTTTCAAATTAGAGATCTAACATAATTGAATTAAAGGGCAAACTCTAACATGGAATCAGAACCACACTTAAAGAAGGCACTGTGCAGTTGCAGAAACTAGGGCTTCCTAGTTCAAGGTCTTCTCTCCACAGATTATAAAAATGAGGGCTAGGATAATTCACCCTAGGAGGACTCATATTTTGTAGGAAGCATAATCAATTTTGAAGAATTTTCATTTTGACCCAGACGCTGGTGTTGGGAGAAAACTAGGGCATCAAGCTTTTGGGGGTTTTCTCTGTAAATTTGGAAAAGGGAGTGCATTGGACAACTCGCCTTGAAAAGGTGCATCTTCCTATCCAATAAGAAGTTTAAAACTCCTACTTTGGAAAATTAGGGTTTCTCTAACAAACCGTAGGCCACCCAACTCCAGAACTAGGTTGGGCATCTCAAATTAGTAAGACCTAAAATATCTGCTATTTCTATTCGAGGTTCTCATTTCAAAATTACTCACCACACTAATCTTGATGATAAGCTTGAGGGTGATGACAACTTCCAAGCATGGAAGTATAATATCTCTCTTGTCCTTTAAGAAAATGATTTGGACAAATATATTAATGAGGAAGTTCCATCGCCAGAGGGAGATGAAGCAAAGTCTATCCACAAGAATAACTTGGTCAATTCCAAGAGAATTATTGCAGACTCCATTAAATATCATCTCATTCCCCATGTGTCTTCTTTGAAGACACCTAAGGAGGTGTTTCATGCTTTCATTAGAGAGAATTTGAGGTCAAAAATGGGCCTCCTAAGAGATGTACTACAAAAATATAAGATATATTAAAATATTATGAGTTAGGGGTTTTATGGGGTAGGTATATATGACAACTCACCTCCTACACTACTTTTTATGCACAATATAAATAACCATGGTTGAGTTACTTTTCTAAATTGATTATAAATAAAATTAATAAAATAACTTTACAATGATGTGACTAAGATTCATTGTAAATTGCCAAAAATTTATTGTCCTTTAGCATTTATTTGTCTTGAACTTGTAAAAAAAATTAAACAAAAATAAATTTAATTTATATGCATAAACATATTTTTTTCATATAAATATCATTCATGAATTTAATTTATTTTAAAAGTACAAGATTATATATATATATATATATATATATTAGTTGGACATTATGATATTAAATACAATTGAGTGAATATATAATTTAAAATTAAAAAACTTGAAAATGACAATATATTATTTTATAAAAAAATGTGAAAAGACATTTTTATGAATTATGAGTAGTTTACTTGAAAATGACAATAATATTATTTTATGAGAAAGTGTGAAATGACTTTTATTGTGAGTACTTCACTTTATGACTTAAAAGTATTTGTACCACTACCTTGGTTAACTATGGGTTTTCATCCACCATAGAAAATGTGACAAATAAGCATTCTTAACTCATGCAATGCCACCTCAACCATGGGGGATGATGTCATCTACTAGAATGTAATTGGTTGATTTTTATAGTACATTTTGGTCCTTTTGAGGCCCATTTTTGACCTCAAATTCTCTCTAATGGGTGGAGTTATTCAAAGGGAAGAAAATGAATCGAAATATGACATTAAGAAACCAAGTCAAGAATGTGAAGATCCTAAACTCAGACTATGCATTCCTACTTCACAAGGGTCTCTCAAATCAAGGAACAACTTGAAGCAGTTGAAGAAAAGGTAGAAGAAGGAGAGATTGTTATGCCCACCTTGAATGGTCTCCCAATATCACGGGACTCATTCATTCAAGGAATATGTGCCAGAAAGAAGTTGATCACTTTCAACAGACTATGGGAAGAATGCACCCAAGAAGAAGCTTGACTAATAACAAGAGAAGATAATATGGGAATAAAATGACGATCAGTCTCTCACGGTTCACACTAGAAGAAATCACAACAAGAGGGAGGACCACCATCACATGAGATAAAGGAGACCCAGAAGATATCCTTCCAGTGTTAGATGTTACACATGTTATGAGAAGCTACACTACTCCAGAGATTGTCCCAGAAACAAAGGATCCTCCAAGACAAACAAAAAGAAGAGTCATCATGCTCACATTACTAAAGAGGATGAACTAGAAAGGAAAATAACAAAAGAATATTCCTCAAGTGACGAGGAATATGTACTTTAATCTAGAAGGATTCAACCCATGATAAAGAAGAACCTTCGATCCATCTTAGTACTTGGATAAGAAGGGATGCAATTGTGAATGAAGAAGTGACACTCAGATTCAGAACCAATACAGACAGACACATGTCCTCAGAATCAGATGATGAAGTAGAGCACATTGTCAAATAATACGGTAATTCTTGCAAGAAGATAAGAATCAAGAGGGAGTCCACCAAACAAACAAACAAAGATAAGTGTTTGAATTGTCATATGATATTATATATATTTATATTCCTAGATCTAGAAAATGAATTATGCATATCATAATGTTTGCATTCATGGACAATATACTACTAACTTGCATACGATAGGTAAGTAGCCTATGGTGTTGTACAACATTCCATTGCTCCTTATCTAGAATGAAACCTCGTTGTTGAAATATTGGGAGTAGTGCAAACTCTTAATAATATTCTGGCGAAGATGGAAGGCATATAGAAAGATGGAAGGCATATAGAAAGTTACCGTATGGATAAATGTTGCATTAGATAAGATTGTTACATGACTGTGTGACATATGTATTTGTGCATAAGAACTTGGCATTATTAATATGTTTTGGAAATTATGAAATATTTCTAATCATGCAACTAAATTTGACTTGTAGGAAATATCGTGTACAGTAACCTACAAGAAAAGAAGGATGATACTTGTGTAGAAGAACACATGATGACAATTCAACTAGAAGATTCACTCCAACAAATGTACATGAAGAGAAAACTGAAGCCCCCAAGGTTAGAGACATCGTGACAAAAGAAAGAGATTCCAAAGAATATGATAATCATGATATGACCAAGACATAAAGAGGGATAGATCCACCTCCAGAGATGAATATCATCTTGGGCACGAGAGATCATCCAAGATGAAGAAAATTATGATGGGACTTCCAAATAAATTAAGATGCCTCAGACACAATCCATTTATGTGGACCTATTGAGTGACATCATTGATACATATTCTTCCAGCTATGACGAAGAATCCGAGAAGAAATGGAAGGAGACTATGATCAAAGATTACAAGTTGATCATGGAGAATGATGTCTGGGATCCAATTCTGAGACCTGAAGGGAACCCCGTAGTGTCTTCCATGTGGATCTAAAAGATCAAGCATGCTACAGATGGAAGCATCGAGAAATACAAAGCAAGGTTCATGGTTTCTCTCAGGAAGAGAGAGTAAATTATGGCGTGACGTACTCCATTGACCAGACACACTTCTCCAGTGAAGTAGAAGAGCATATCAAGCAGAGAACCACATGTTCATAGAAGGATTTGTACAAGCTCAGAAGGCACCCATGGGATAACACATATAGTTACATGAGGATCTTGAAGATCACCTAGAGTGATGGAGATATCAACCTTTTCTACAAGGTTGAAGATAAAATCCTACAGAGGATGAGAAACTCATAGATGGGTGCAAGAGGAACTTTCAACAAAGTTCAAGATGGAGGATCTTGGTATCCAATGACCTTTAGAGATGACATAGATGGATACATAGAATATCAGTAGCATAGGAGCCTACCTGTCACTCCAGTACATAATGTTCCGATACATAGAGTACAAAATGTAGAGGGAGGATGGTGCTTTGCTTTAGAGGGAGTGATTACTAAATATCTCAGAGTTCAAGAATCTTGACATGATTCATGGGTGTGGCAGAATCTATAGGAGATTTTCCTTAACCAAGGAAAATGTGCGGTTGATATCCTAAAGAGGCTCAGAATGATGGATTGCAATGTTGGACACACTAAGGACACTGAGGGGGGTGTGAATAGTGTGTATATCTTTTATTACTTTTTCAATGTTAACAATTATCAACAACTTATTCAGTATTATGCATAGTACATTATTTTCATTATATCAACAATTATATCTCATCATCACATATCATCATATCATCATCACATAGGAAGCATAGAAAAACACAGTACACAATATTTTTACGTGGAATCCCAAGTCCCAGGAGAAAAACCATGGAATCCTTTATAATAATAGTTTTCGAACAACAATTGGAAGGAGGAAACAACCCCCTTGTTACAAGGACTTCAATTCTCCAGCTACAACTAGAAGGAGGCTATAAACCCCTGGTTTACAGGCTACAACCTGAAGGAAGCCCTAGCTCCCTATATTTCCTTGCTCTGTTTTTCCACCCTCATATGAATATAGAAATTACTGAAGCACGACCACACTGATCCTGTAGACCTACTAATCAACAGTTGTACTACACTGCATCACACTGCTCAACCTGCACCGCACTGTACAACAACTGTCACTGTTAACCACTGTTCATCAATTGTTACTACTGACCACTACTCATGAACTGTCACTGTTCATCATCTGGCCACTTCTCATCAACAGACCACTACACCAAGCCTATACCAATAACCTATACCAACAACCTGTGCAAAATAATCAAGTTGCACACATCATTCGACTTAGTCAATCTGAGTCTAATCAAATGTATACCATACTCACTTCACTTGAGTCAAACCAACTACTCATACAACTCAATCAAACCGAGTTAAGAAACATGCTCATGTATCCTACTGAACCAATGCACTAGATTCTCATTACCATTGTTTATTATTTCATTATTTTCATCATTGCATCATTGCTTCTATATATCATTGCATACATCACTGAGAATATATAATCATGTGTACACCACTGAGCATATAACACTGTGTATCATCACACATTACTGGACATAATTACATCACTAAGTGTCATACATACTTCCACATCACTGAAAATTTTATCTGAACAATTCACCAAGTGTATTGAGCATACACATCATCACTGTGTATATAACTGGAGACTATCATACATACTTCCACATAACTGAACATTTCATTGAGTGCATTAAGCATACACATCATCACTATTTATCTCACTGGGGCATGTCACACATACTTCCACATCACTGAACATTTCACCGAGTGTATTAAGCATACACATCATCATTGTGTATATCACTGGGGTTTGTCATACATAATGTCATCACTTCAGACTATTTCCAAAAGGTTTGGACTGGTGGAGACTTCAAGAAAAATTGTGATGAACTGTGGCAAGCAGGATTTTCCTCTCTACTTCGAGACTATGTAAAAAGGTCTCCTTTTGTGCTGTTGGTTTAGCATATCACTCAACACATCCTCAACACTTTTTGACTGCTTGATAAGCCAAATATAATCTCCTCCAAAACTCGGTTTTAAATATGGTTACTAGCTTAGAAAAATGACCAAATATTTATATCTGCTGCAAAAACAACAACTTGTGTCTCACTACTTTGATTTGGTTTATCTCTGTCATATCTCAGGACTTTGGACTCCAAAACAAAAAAAAACAAAAATATATGTGTTGTAAAAATGGGTCTAAGGTAGCCTTGATTCAAAATCCATGAATTTATTTTTACCTCAGTCCAACGAAAAATCACAGCTCACCTTTCTCATTTTTCAATCTTTTTGAATGCAATTTGATTTGTATTTATATTGGTCTCGACGTAGAATTTCTTTTTTTGGGCGACCTGGTATATATAATTAAATTCTCTTTTGTTTGGTTGGATGTCCCAAAAAGGTGTGGTAAACCAACTTCAAAAATTCATATCTCTTCAAACATGAGGAGTTAGGAGACACTCCACATATAGATGAAAAAATCTTGAGGGCCATCATCTTATGGGGGGATTATTTGCAAATACTTAGTTCATTACCCTTAATATCTTCAATTTGTATAGGATGTCAAAAATTGATTTGAAATCTTCTTAATGGCTTCTTCAAGTATTTTTATGGCACCAAGAGCTACATCACCAATCAAGGGAATCTTCCATGTTCAAGGTATCCATCATATGCAATGCAAGTGTTTCATCATCATTAACAAGGGGTTGTTTTAGATATCAAGGGCTTCATCAACATGCAAGGGTTCCACAAAAAATATTATGGTGTAGAATTCCTTCATGTAATATGAGAAAAGGGTTTTATCAACATTCTTGTGGGCTTATGGCCATCAAGCAAGGGTTTATTTATTTTGACCAAGGACTTCATCAAGATCACGAAAGAATATTTTATGGGATATTTCAAAGTCTTCATTTGGGCTTATTAGCATGACCACCAATCAATCTTCATCAGACAAGTGCTTCAACAACATCAAGGGCGTTCAAGGAATTTGCTGACCAACTCTATTATGGCTACGTATGTGGGTCCCAATCCTTCTCATGCAAGAGAATAAGGGCACCTCAATGGTATTCAATCAAGGGCATATGAAATTTATCGTTTTCAACAAATGACCACATAATGGGTCCTTTGTACCTGTCAAAAACATGGAATTCAACGACAAGCTACAGAATCTAATTCCAAGAACCATCAAGTGTGAGTTCAAGACCCAAGGATATCATCCTCAGCTAATCTTCCACATGTGAAAGAGCGTAAGGGAAAGTGTGTGGGATCCAAGAACCAAACTACCTCATCATTTATCTAACAACAAATAAGAATACCATATCAAGTACAAACAACATAGAGACCATCAACCAAAGGACAACTAAGATCAAGGGATACAACAATGGACTGAATTGGGACCAATATGCAACTTAGGGGCACTTTACCAAGTCAATGGGTAACCAAGGATTTTTCCATTATTCCAAGGCCTCCAAGGGCTTCAAGCTTGGGCTTGGAAAAGGTAAAAAGGGCTCCTCTGACACAGACAAACATAAACTAAACACTAACCCTTAGGGGCTCCACAAGGGGCACCAAGATTCAATAGTTGGCATCTATGACTAGGGACCATTGGCATCAATGTCCAGGCACCGTTGGAATCAACGAAAAATTAATCAACATGCAAGGCAATGGACACACCAATGACATCAAACTTGAAGCTACTATGTGATGCTTCATTAGAGATAATTGATGCCACGATTGATCGACAAATGATTGGTTTGGTGATATACCTGTTGAACATGAAGCCAGACATATGCTTTGCTGTGAACATCCTGAGCCAGTTCTTGATGGATCTGAGACATGTTCACTTGACTGCTGCAAATAATATATTGAGGTACCTAAAGGGTACAGTTGCGTATGGGCTCAAGTATGAAGTGAATAAAAAGAATAACCTGCATGGTTGTGTTGATTCAGATTGGGCTGGAAATACCACAAATAGGAAGAGCACTTTAGGATGCTTCTTTTGTTTGGGATCCAATGCGATCTCCTAGTTTAGTAGGAAGCAGTCATGTGTGGCACTGAGTACAATCGAAGAAGAGTATGTTGTAGCCTGTTTGACTAGCTATGAGGTAGTATGGCTTCCGGAAGCTACTGTAAGATTTGTTTGATCTCAAGTTAGAGGTGACTTGTATATTTTGCAACAACCACAGTTGCATGAAGTCGTCAGAGAACCCGATGTTCCATGACAAGCTGAAGCACATTGAGATCAATTATCACTATATATGAGACATGGTTCATAGAGGAGCAGTGAAGCTCCAATATGTGGTGACATATGAGCAAATGACCGATGTGTTAGACAAACCATTATCCAGAGTGAAATTTGAATACTTCAGAGAGAGGCCCATAGAAAGAGGGAGTGATGAGACCGAAATATGCAAATGCACTAGAGATGGTTCTCGCATGCTGGAAGACGTAGGTGGTCCTTAGGTCATAATGCAACTATGGTGCTTCTAGCAGTACTCCCATGCTGGAGACAATGAAAGGTTCACTAGAAGACATAGATGTACTAGAGATGGTTCTCTCATGGTGGAAGAAGCAAGTGGTCCTTGGGACGTGATGCACCTGGGGTGCTGCTGGCTGCATTCCCATGCTTAATATGATGAGAGGTCCACCGATCACAGAGAAAATTTGTGTGTGCCTGGGATGGTTCTTGCATGGTGGAAGATGCAAGTGGTCCTTGGGATGTAATGCACCTAGGGTGATCGTGCCTATACTCCCATGTTGAAGATGATGAGAGGTACACCGATCACAAAGACACTTTTTGTGCTCCTAGGATGGTTCTTGCACGGTGGAAGACATAGGTGGTCCTTGGGATGTAATGCACCTTGGGTGCTCTTGGGATGTACCCACTAGGTGGGAGATGTAGGTGGTATGTTGGACATGAGGTGGGCATCTGGGTTGTTCTCCATGTATGATGATGAGATGATCTGGATACGATGAGATGATAGTAGGAGATGTAGGTGATTGTTGTGGCAATGTAATGTGTGGTCCTGGGATGTGCCTACTTGATGGCTTACTCGTAAAGATGATGAATACCTAGATGTGAGCTAGGCCTACATCCAACATGAAATAGGGTTGTCTATGTAGAAACTTATGAGGACATATAGCTTCAAAATATGTCACTAGTCAATGGTTGACAAGATGAGAATTGATACAATAGTATCTAGTGATGATGATCAAGTGACGATGCATTGATGATGATTCAACAATGATGATCCAGTGATGATCCAACAATGATGTCTAGATATTGTGTCCAGTTGTAACGATGACCGGGTAGAGAGAATACCTTCCTAGTTAAGAGGGAGTGTTGTTGAAAATGTAACTTCAGAAGATATTCTATTGTATATTATTATTGTATTTTATTGTAACTCTGTTGGATATGTTTTTCCTACATTTAGGGATGTCATTAATATATTTGGTGATGCTAGAATATCGAGGTAAAACCTCATTTGTAAGTTGGGGCGATAGTCTCGAGAAGAAATTATATAAAATGTATTTTAAGTCTTGCTAGGTAGGTTGGCCCTAGTAGGTAAGTGAGTCACACAACTGAAGAATATAAATAGGGAGGCACACTCCCTCAAGTTCGCTAGAGAGAGAGAGAGAGAGAGAGAGAGAGAGAGAGAGAGAGAAGTGTGCCGGTGTGAAAAGAAGAAGAAGCTGCTGAGTATATCTTTCTTTGGGTATTCTGTCTTGGTTTGACATGGTACTTAGTGACATAACTATTTTGAAGAATTTTGTGGGGTTTTCTCCTTCATGGTTTCCTTGAAGAAGATATTTGTATTTTTGTGCTTGTCTATATTTCAGATTAAAGATCTAACATAATTGAATTAAAGTGCAAACTCTATCAGTATCCAGGATGTATGGTCAACTCTATTATCAAGTTATGGTGTGATTGTGTTGATATTGATTTATTTGATCTCTTCTTTTGATTTTGCACTAATGATGTATGGATTATATAAGTTGGTTTCCAAAAGAATAAGAGTTTAGTTTAGTGAAGTAAATCCACATAACATTGTGAAGTGCAACGTCAATTTTAAAGAGCTTGGAACAATGAAAAATATTAGTTATCATTGAAGAACTAATTGTTAATTTCGTAACTTAAGATTTTCAAATCAATTGGTTGTAGAGCAAGTTGACAAGTGGATGTTCACAAGATTTAAAATCAAGAAGGGAGAAGGATAACTTGAGGCTTATAATATTGAAATTGTTTCAAAGATAGAGATGTCCTCACCAATAAGGACAAATCCTTACCACTCTGAAGATGATTTCTTCGAGGAATTTAATTTGATAAAAGCCATGGTGGAAGAGCTCTGCAATGAAAGACGACAACGAAGAGGAGAAGGTACAAGTCATGTTAATAAGTAAGATGAATTTATTTCACAAAAGGAACCTCCTTCTCCTCTACATCCTTTGTCACCTCCTTCTCCTCCTCCTCCTTCGCAATCTCCCTCTCCTTCTCACGCTCCACCTCCATTTCCTCATAAAATATTGCTTTAAAGAACCCATTGTTAAAGTTGGATGTCAAATTTGAATTACCATGTATAATGGCGATCCTAATGTAGAAAAGTTAAAGAATTGGATTTGGAAAAATGAAGTTTATTGTCATGTTCAACAAATTGATGAAGAACATGTAAAGATTCAATTGGACTCTCTTCAGCTTAAAGGAACACCACTAGCCTGGTGGGAAAATAAACTTCAAGAAGGTATGAAAAAAATGGTAAGATTCTTTATTCTTGGTCTAAATTCAAATTTGCATTAAGGAAACAATTCCATCCTTTAGGATATAGAAAAAAATCAATTATGGAATGACAATATTTGAGGCAACGAAATTGGCAAAGTTTGCAAAGTTATACTGAAGAATTTAGGAAGAAAGCATTGGAATTAAATATTTCGTTAGACTCTAAAAAAACTCTTCTAAAGTACATTGGTGGCTTGGATAGTTATACTCATCATGCTATTCTTTTGTTCAATACCACTAAGTTTGATGAAGTATGTGTCCAAGCTACACATCTGGAGTCAAGGTGGAAGGATGTTAAGGATGATTCTTCCAGGGAGAAAAAGGGAAGACAAAACAACGGAAAGAAAGCAGCTACGATGAAAAAGTTTCAAGAGAATCCTACATGTTCCCATTGTGGTAAGAAGGGACACGAGGAGGCGAATGTCAGAAGCTACATGCTGAAATGATACCAAAGAATTTCCAGATTAAGGATAACAAAATAATGCCGCTACAATGCAACATGCCTTGGGACTAGATTCAGGTGAAGAAACACAAGTCATAGCTGTTGGAATGCAAGGTATACTATATTTTCATGTTTTTTCAAGCTACTCAAATTTATCTCCTAATTATGAACGAGGAAGAAATTGGATTTTTCATATAAGGGTAGTAACTAAGCATACAAAAATTGATACTCTTTTTTAATACTGGTTCCCAAGTAAATTTGATATTTGAAGCAATTATCAAGAAACTAGGAGTTGAAACAAAACCTAATGAGAAACCTTATTCTCTCGGATGGGTATGTGATAATGCAAAACTACAAGTAACCAGGAAGTGTAAAATTATATTTTCTATCATTGTTATGCAACCAAGTCCCATAAATAGCATAAAAAGAGCAGAAATAGATAAGAATAGAGTATCCATGCCTTAATAATGAATAACAAAGATACATAAAAATCCTCTTCGAGGGAGGAACCTCCTTATACAATGTACTGTGTACCCAACATGAGACAATATACAATGCTTGACTAAATGAAAATATAAACTTCATATATATAGGAGACTAAGGTGTATAATAAAAACTAATAGGCCCACTAATAGACCCAAGCTGACATGAATAATATGTAATACACCACAACATAGGGGGTAATGCACCACCCTATAGGGGGAAATGTGCCCAACATTTAGGGCTTAACATGTTCCTCCCCTTCAAACAAGCATTGTACTCAATACTTTGATGCATATGTATGAAGGACTCATCTTCCCATGTCGAATTCGTAGCCGATACATTCTTCCACTTAATGAGGTATTCAATAATAACATGATTTGATAGTTGTTTGGTCCTTGTTTCGATGATTCGGTTAGGTTCCTATATGATCTGTGCTTCTTCAAAACTCATTTAATGGGGATGTTGATATTCCTATAGTCTCATCTTGTTTTCTGACATCATTGGGATTTGGAGAACTGATTGCTAGTGCTCTATGGGATCTACCACTACTTGAACTATATATTTTCTTGTCACTACTTCAACCATCTGCTCCATTTCATTCTTCTGGCCATAGGGGTATTTGTAAGGTCTAATTCTAGAAGGAACACTTCCCATATTAAGTTATTAACATTGTCCAAATCTCGAATAGGTGGATGACTGATTGGAATATCTTCAAATACATTGGAAGGATTTTTAAGGACCCTTTGGATATTTGGTGAAATAAGAGCCTTGCATGTTTGAAAATCTAGTGAGGATAATTGTGTATTTACACTTTTTCTTCTTTCTTTAAGAATGTTGTCATACCATTAAAGATGATCACATTGCTTGGTTTCCCTGTGATACCATTTAACACAAATTCTTTTCTTTCCCAGAAAATTTTCATGAAAAGCTTTTGAAAATTAAAATACATTGTTCCCAATGATTGTAACCATTGAACTCCTAATACAACATTAGCACTCCCCATTGGGATAGAAATCATGGGACTATTCAATACATATTTCCCCATAGTAATATTAATATTATGAAATTTCCCTGAACAATTGATGGTTCCTCCATCTGCAATCATTACTTGAAATTATAGTGCTGGATATACAAAGCAATTGAGATCTTTGGATACTTTACAGTGAATGAAATTATGAGTAATACTTGAATCAATCAACACCGTTACCTTTATATTTTTTATATATCCTTCGATCTTGAGAGTTTGAGGAGTGTTAATTCCAGCCAAAGCATGACAAGATATGGTGGGAGTAATCACTTCTACTTCACCCCCTTGCGGTGGTTCCTGTTCTTTTTTTTCTTCCTCTTCACATTCTATGTAGAAGAGTTTCTTTTATCCACACTTATTTCCCTTAATGTACTTGCTGTAACGAATAAAGAATAGACCTTTCACTCTTCTTTCCTCTAGTTTTTGAGGTGTCAATCTATGAGGTTGGTTATAAGGAACATAATTATCTCTATATGTGTTGGAAGTGGTATTTATAGTAGTCATCACCATATTTTTACTTTCAACCTTCATTTCCATCATGGAAGTCTTTTCTAGGGATGATGGTTCGAAAGAGAAGCACCTCATGTTAAATGTGATCCTTCAAGGTTCCAATAAAGAGATCTAATAAATTATGTTCTAAAATATTCTTCACTCTGAGACTTAGCTACTGAAATTGCTTGATGTGCTCTATAACTGGCCCTTTTTGCTTGAGATTGACCAACTGGCTAAAGAAGGTGTTAATCCCTTAATGATGGCACATTACTCCATATAGTGTAGCGCAGTACCCCCTATATTGTGGTGCATTACATATTATTTCTGTCAGCTTGGGTCTATTAGTGGGATTATTAGTTTTTATTGTACACCTTTATCTCCGATATATAGGAAGACGATATTCTCATTTTTGTCCTCATTGGATATTGTCTTGTCTTGGGTACACAAGTACATTGTGTAAGGAGGTTCCTACCTCGAAGAATATTGTTATCTATCTTTATTATTCATTATTAATGCATGGATTACTCTTTTTTTTGTCTATTTCTACTATTTTTATGTTATTTCTAGGACTTGGTTGCATAACATTTGGTATCAGAACTCTTTCCCCAGGATTGGCTTCTGCAAAACGATTCATCTTGGAATTTTTGCTACAAATTGTTTTCTACAAGGATTCAGAGATAGAGGTTAAAAACCCAGTTCTAAAACATTCCTAAATATATCCATTCCAAAATTTATATCCTGATACATTACAATTTCAGAGATAATTGCGAAGGAATATAGGGTTTTTGACTAGTACAAAACCTAGTCTAAAACATGTGTTCCAGGGAAAAAGGTCATATATGAGGCATTTGAGATCCAAATTGAGTGATACTAGTTGCATATGAAATAATAGGTATGAGGGTATTTGTGGTATAATTTTTAGCTATAGAAATGAAATATTAGACACGTGGCATACCGTACAATTTCGCTCTTCTGGATAGGCAAAAAATAAGAAGCTTTGGGATATTTGCAATAATTTTTTTGGAACATCCAAATTAGGTCAGACCTGTGAAATTGGAAAGAGGACACATTAGGGTACCACAGGCCCAAGTTTCAGCCTCATATAAGTCAAAATTCAAATTTTACCTCAATTAAAAGTCGGCCATAAAACAATCTTATAATCAGGGTTTGAAAAATGTACGCCATTTTGCATTTGAATAGCTTTGAGTAGAATGGTCTATTTGTGGTAAACACTAGGGTGTGATATAAATTTAATGTTCAAAATTCCACCAAAAGGAAGTGGAAATAATAACACTCCACTCAAACCCCCAGAACATTCATACTCGACATACGATGAAATGAAAGACATATCTTTTAGAGTGTCCAAGTTGGAAGATATGATTAAAGGAAATGTCAAAATTGATGACTTAGTTAAATTGGAAAAGAAGATGGCTACTAAAGAGGATCTCAAAGGGATGGATAGAAAATAATATCTTCAATACTTGAAGGAATTGATGAAGGATATAAAAAATAGGTTTATTCATCATGTATCTACTCAAAAAGAGGACAAGGAGGAAAATATGACTTATTCCAGTCACTCCTGGAGAAAATTGAAAAACAATTGGCAAGTAGGAAGTTGGAGTCCTAAATTTTTTATGATTCACTACAACATAATAGGTTCAATTCAGGTCCAAGGAACTAATTTATCGCTAATATTGACATGAGAAAGTTTGATGGAAAGGATCCAATCATGTGGATTTTTCATATGGAGCAATTATTTGGATCTACACTAGGTTCCCACTTTGCAAAAGGTAACTATTGCATCCTTAAATTTAGAACCCAATCAATTTGTATGGTACCAATGTATTTGTGACTGTAAAAAGCACTCTATTATCTCTTGATCTATACTCACAGAAGAATTCATTTCACATTATGGGGATATAAATAACAACACCTTCTTCATCGAGTTAGTAAATCTCAAGCAAAAAAGTCCAGTTACTGAGCACATCAAGCAATTTCAGAAGCTAAGTCATAGAGTGAAGAATATTTTAGAAGATAATTTGTTAGATCTATTTATTGGAACCTTGAAATATAACCTTCAACATGAGGTGCGTCTCTTTGAACCATAATCCCTAGAGAAGGATTTCATGATGGAAAGGAAGGTTGAAAGTAAAAATTTGGCAATGACTACTAAAAAGGCCTTCTCCAACATGCACAGAGAAAATAATGTTCCTTCTTCTAAACCACCACAAATATTGACACCCCAACAACTAGATGAAAGAAGAGAAAAAGGATTATGCTTGAATTGTGACAACAAGTATAGTAAGGGACATAAGTGCGGTGAGAAGAAATTATTCTACACAGTTTGTGAAGGGGAAGAACCAAAAGAAGAGGAAGCATCTCAATAAGAGGCGACTTCAGAAGAAATAGAAGAGGATACTAAAGAAGAAATTACTCCCACCATATATTGTCATGCATTGGCTGGAATTAGTGCTCCTCAGACTCTCAAGATAAAATGATACAACAAAAAGAAGAAGCTAACAATGTTAATTGATTCTGATAGTATTCATAATTTCATTCACTGTAAATTAGCCAAAGTTATTAATTTCTTTGTATATCCAATACTAGAGTTTCAAGTTATGATTGCAGATGGATGAACTATAAAATTCTTAGGGAAATTCCACAATATCAATCTTGCTATGTGTTTGAATTATTGAACCATTGATCTACATGCAATGAGTGCAATTGAAAGGTTTAATTATGTAGTGGAAGGGAATGAACAATGTACACTAAACAAGACAAATTTCACAGAACACTGATAAGAATTGCTCATTAAATTATAACATTAATATTCATAAATCCCAGCAGTATACAACAGTGTTACAATAAGGAGAATTCAAATCAAGTGGATAAGATTCGAGTTTACCAACTCAATCCTGACTGATTGACTAACTAGAAGTGTCTAAATCAATATTGGAGCTCACTAGTCTAACTCCAAATGTTTAATTCAGTCTATCAATTAGTTAAACCAGTTAAACTGATGAGGTAGGTGAGAAATGGTGCCTACCCCCATGCATCCATGCAATACTGGTGCTTACTGAGTTGAAGGACACCTAACTGAATGTAACTCAAGCATAACTTAGCATAATTACCTACCAGCTACAACCAGGTTGGTGGTGGCACTCATAGTGGCTCCTAAAGTGTAGGGATTGGAACTAGTGGCACCCAAATGGCACACTGATGGCACCAATGGGACACATTAGCGACACCAATGGGACCAGTGGCACTAGTGTCACCAAAATCATGGTGGCACCAAACTCTAGCAAATGACTCTTAAGTTAGGAATATGATCTAATATACCACATCTGGACAAGGGAGGATTATAAATCCTACCACTATGAGGGAATATGTATTGAATGTTAGTTTTTCAACATTAAGCTAGCATTATTAGGATCTTTAACTGAGAGAATAACAAGTACAACAATCAAACACAAGAGACAATGAACACAATGTTTTTCCTTGAGGAAACCATAAAGGATAAAACCCCGCAACTTCCTCAGATATAGAATCAGCACCAAAACAGTAAGTGATCTCCTGACAACAGTAATCTTCTTCTTGTCTAGCCCTAGTGTCTTCTCCTTCCTCAACTATGCGCTACACTTGAGTGTGGATGAGTTGTGTGATAAATAGAGACTCTAGTTCTCTATTTATACTAATCCCGACATGAATAAAACCCTACCAAGGCCGACCTCTACTAGGAGAGTCTAATAAACCTAGTGCCCCGAAACTGCAGGGACTTTAAACCTTAGACAATCGGAGGGTTACCCACTATGACTTGACATGACTTGTTTACATAATTGATCCTCCCGATCAGAACATTGAGGCATGAGAATATGACTTAATTACATTATAGATACATCCCAGAATAAACATCGGGTTACAATACATAAGATACATAGATGAATACATTTTGAAGTTACAAATACATCAACACTCCCTCTTAACTAGGAAGGTATTCTTTCGACACAATTTTTAGCACTGGTATTCTTCTTTGTATCAACTGGATCATCTCGTAATCTGCATATCAAGTCTTCTGAGTCTTCAAGTCATCTTCGTCTTCAGTTCATCTTCATCTTCAAGTCATCTTCATTCTTCGAATTTGGATCATCTCTCGATCTGGATCATCATGGGACATCATCACTGGATCTGGATCATCACTGGTCATCATCACTGGATCTGGATCATCACTGGATCTAGATCATCACTCGATCTGGATCATCATCACTGGATCTCAATCATCACTCGATCTGTATCATCACTAGGCATCATCACTGGATCTAGATCATTATCACAGGTGCTATCTCATGATTCTTCTCATCACAAGAAGTTCTACAAAGCCAACCCTTTTTCATGATAGTTGTAGGCCTAGCCTCCATGTATGTCTTCTTCAGCTCTTATATCTGACACTAAGTCAGAATGGCCTGCCCAACACTTACATTTGACCTACTCGTCAGAAAGGCACGCCCAACACTCACATCTGATCATGTAGGAACCAATCCTATAATCATATCAGAAAGGCCCAGCACTCACATTCACCAGCATGATAGGAACTCAAAATACTATCATCTGTGAAATGGCTAAGCACTTACAACCACCAGCATGATACGAACCCAAACTACTATCATTTGTGGAAAGGCACAACACTCACATCCACCAGCATGGTAGGAACTCAAACTACTACCATCTGTGGAAAGGCTCAGCACTTACAATCACCAACATGGTAGGAACTCAAACTACTACCATCTATGAAATGGCACATCACTTACAATCACCAGCATGATAGGAACTCAAACTACTATCATCTCTGAAAAGGCTCAGCACTTACAACCACCAGCATGATAGGAACCCAAACTACTATCATCTGTGGAAAGGCCACTACACTTACATCTGATCTTGTGGGAACACATCCCTCAGTCACATCAGAATGGCTCTTAGTTCTAGATTGAGGATCCCCAGTACCTCACCCGGTAGCTCCATTCAAAGAATGGCGGTAGCCCTTATATCTGACACTAAGTCAGAATGGCTTAGCACTCATATTTGACATGGGAGGAAACTAATCCTTTAGCCATGATAGAATGGATTCAACCCTTACATCTGATCAAGTGGGAACACATCCCTCTATCACATCATAATGGCCATGCACTCATATCTGATCATGTGAGAGAACATCTCACGGTCATATCAGAACGACCCTCAATCCTAGACTGATTTTTCCTGGTACCTCACCAGGAAGCTGCATTCCAAGAATGGAAATAGCCCTTATATATGATCATGTAGGAACCAATCCTACAGTCATATCAAAATGGCTTAGCACTCATATCTGTCATGGAAGGAACCAATCCTCTCACCATGACAGAATGGCTCAGCCCTTACATCTGACCTGCTCGTCAGAATGGCTATGGATCTCAGCACTCATATATGTCATGGAAGGAACCAATCCTCTTACCATGACAGAATGGCTCAGCCCTTACATCTGACCATGGAAGGAACCAATCCTCTCACCATGTCGGTATGGCTATGGGACTCATCACTTTCCCTTGGAGGAAACCTCGATCTGGAGAACACCAAGCTTCTCCCTGAAGTACTCAAACTTCACTCTAGCCAGTGGCTTCGTCAATACATCAGCTATCTGTTCCTTCGTCGCAACATAGTGGAGCTTCACTGCTCCCTTCTGCACCATATCCCTGATATAGTGATACTTGATCTCGATATGCTTCGACTTGTCATGGAACACTGGATTCTCTGACAACTTCACGCAACTATGGTTGTCACAATGTATACAAGTAGCATCCAGCTGGAGATCAAATAAATCAGACAGTAGCTTCCGCAGCCATACTACCTCACAACTAGCTGAACAAGCTGCGACATACTCTGCTTCAGCTATACTCAGTGCCACATAGGATTGCTTCCTACTAAACCAAGAGATCACACCTGATCCCATACTGAAGCAACATCCTGAAGTGCTCTTCCTGTTGATGGTACTACCTGCCCAATCTGAATCAACATAACCCTCTAGGTTAATCTTTTGATTCGCATCATACTTGAGCCCATAATCAACTGTACCCTTCAGGTACCTCAGAATATGCTTTGCAGCAATCAAGTGAACATTTCTTGGATCTGTCAAGAACTAGCTCAAGGTGTTCACAACAAAGAAAATGTCTGATCTTGTGTTCATCAGGTACATCAATGACCCAATCATCTGACGATACATTGTAGCATCAATCGACTCTGATGAAGCATCACTCAATAGCTTCAAGTTCAATGCCATAGGTGTGGCCATAGTCTTGCAGTCCATCATCCCAAACCTCTTTAAGATCTCTACTGCATACTTCCCTTGTCCAAGAAAGATTCCATCTGTACTCTGCCACACTTCCATACCAGGAAAGTAATGCATCATACCCAAGTCCTTCATCTCGAACTCAGTAGCAAGCTTTCTCTTCGTATCAACAATCAACCCATCCGTACCTGTCACAAATAGATCATCTACATATAGTAGAAGCATCACTGGGTTGCCATATTCAACCTTGTAGTAAAGGTTGGAATATGCTTTACTCTTGGTAAAGCCCAAACTGGATAGAAAACTGCCAATTCTGCCGTACCAGGTCCTGGGTTCCTGTTTCAAACCGTACAGGGATTTCTTTAATATGCATACATGAGACTCTCTGTCATGTGTCTCAAAACTGAGTGGTTGTTCTACATACACTTCCTCTTATACTACACCATTTAAGAAGGCAGTCTTGACATCCATCTGGTGTATCTTCCATTTCATCACTGCAGCCAGAGCAAGTACTGATCTGATGGAAGTGTATCTGGCTATAGGTGCAAAGGTTTCTTCATAGTCTATTCCTTCTTTCTAAGAGAAACCCCGAGCCACAAATCTTGCTTTATATTTTTCAATGCTACCGTCTGCAGCATGCTTGATCTTATAGATCCATTTGGAAGTTACAACTGACTTCCCTTCTGGTCTTGGGACAACATCCCACACATAATTCTTCATGATCGATTGATATTCTTCGATCATAGCATCCTTCCATTCTTTCCATTCTGCCACTTCTTCATAACTGGAAGGTTCTTTATCAATGAAATCACATAGTAAAGCTACATACCCGGAGCAAGATCTGGTCCTCTCTCTTTCTCTGTGATTCTCTTCTGGAGCCCCATATCTTTTTACACCTTGGATAAGTTCTTGTACCCAAGAAAGTTTCCTCTTATGAGGATTCTTCTCCAGAGGTGTATCTACAGGTCTTTGTAGTTCTTCAAATTATCGATCTTCTTCTTGAGCTTCTTCATTCATGGTTGTATCATGAATTCTGGGTGCTTGTGCTTCTTCAGGTTCTTCATCAAGTATCTTTCTGGATTTGTTGTAAGCTGTGTCTTCATCAAATGTCACATCCCTGCTGATGTCAATCTTCTTGTATCCTGGGAAATAGATTATGTAAGCCTTCGAGCTTTCAGAGTATCCCACGAATATACCCTTCTTTCCTGAAGGATCTAATTTTGTCCTTTTCTCCTTTGGGATGTGTATGTACACAGGACATCCGAATATTCTGAGATGGATGACTTCTGGTTTCTTGCTGGAGAAGGCTTCTTCAAGAGTCTTATTCTAAAGTACTCTATGTGGAGTACGGTTCTGCACATACACCGCTGTTCTGGCAGCTTCAGCCCAAAGATGCATAGGAAGATCTTGATCATGAAGCATTGCTCTTGCAGCTTCCATGATAGCTCTATTCTTCCTTTCTGCAACCCCATTCTGTTGTGGATTATAAGGAGTGGAAAACTCCCTCTTAATCCCTAAGTCTTTGCATAGCCTCTTGAATTCATTTGAAGTGAATTCTCTGCCATTGTCTGATCGAAAAGTCTTGATCTTCCTTTCAGTCTGGTTCTCGATCAAGGCTTTGAATTCCTTGAATTTACTGAATACTTCGTCTTTGTTCTTCATGAAGTAAACCCATGTCTTCCTAGAAAAATCATCAATAAAAGAAACATAATATGCATACCCGCTTAGCGAGCTTGATGACATAGGACTGCATACATCGGAGTGGATGATTTCGAATATTCCTTTTGCTTTGCTTTCACTACTTGGAAATGTATTCTTTGTGTTCTTTCCCTTCGCACATCCTTTGCAGACCCCATTCATGTTTTGCTTGGATTTCTGGAAGACCTTCAACAGCTTTGCTTGCAATAGGTAGTGCTCTGTAATGCACATGTGCAAGCCTGCTATGCCAAAGTTCATTTGGCTCTACTGAGTCATGGACCAATGCTTGTTCTGGATGGACCTTCAATTTGTACAATCCTCCTTCTTGTTCTCCAATCACTACCGCATCATCGATAGTGTTTCCTCTAGGCCACATAATGACTTGACCATCTATGAATGCAACCCTCATTCCTTTTGCATGCAATGCTGATATGGAGAGAAGGTTATTCTTGAGTCCTGGTACAAACAATACTTCCTTCATTGTTAGAGACTTACCAAAGTCTAGTTTATATGAATATTCCCCACTAGCTTTTATTGGATATTGGTAGTCATCTCCTAGTTTCACCTTGTGAGGTGATTCATGTTCTGATGATATTACAAAGGATTCATTGAATCCAGTCGTATGTTTGGAAGCCCCATTGTCTATAAGCCAATCATCATGACCATGAGTAATGTTACCTGTGAGAGCGGAAATCAAAACATATTCATCCTCGCTTGAAGAATCTTCACTTTCATATCTGGATCTCTTCTTGGATGGTTCATCATCCTCTGCAGCATGAGCATGATGTCTTCTTTTGTTCCCTTTCTTCTTATGAGAGTGGTTCTTGTTCCTAGGATAGTCTTTTGCAAAGTGTCCTTTTTCATCACATGTATAACATCTCAATCTAGATAGGTCCTTTCTATTGTTATCCTTAGAATGAGAGTTCTTACCTTTGGAGTAATGAGGATTTCTTCTTCCTCTCTTGGAGTGAACTGTGAGGGCTTGATATTCACTTCCCATCTTCTCTTCTCGGGCTGCTATCTGAGATTCTTCTTGAGAGAATTATTCCCATAGTCTACTGAACTTGACTAACTTCTTTCTTGCATAGATTCCTTGGATGAAAGAATCCCATGACCTAGGAAGGCCATTCAAAGTAGTCATCACAATCTCTGCATTTTCCACTTCTTCATCAACAACTTCTAATTGTTCCTTGATCTGAGAAACCCTTATGAAGTAGGACTGGATAGTCTCTGCATTCTGAATCTTCACATTCTTCAGTTGATTCCTCAGAGTCATCTTCCGGTTTATGTTCTTACCTTCAAACAATTTGGTTAGGGCATCAAACATAGCTTTAGGTGTCTTAAGAGAGGACACATGTGGGATAAGGTGATCCTTGATAGAATCAACAATGATCCTCTTTTCCATAACCATCTTCTTCTTATGTAAGGTCTTTGCCTCATCTCCCTCTGGAACTGGAACCTCCTCATGGATGTAGGAGTCTAATTCATTTTCTTCCAGGACCAGGGAGTCCTATACTTCCAGGCTTGGAAGTTATCAGCTCCCTCAAGCTTTTAATCAATCTTGGTATGATGAGACATCTTAAATTGAGAATCTCAAATGGAAATACAAAAGATTTTTGGATCTTACCAGGTCAAGATGTCAGATCTGAAACTTGAGCTGAAATCCTGCAGAGCTGGTTCAGGAGCAAATTAGGGTTTTGCTTTTTTAGAGTTCTATCCACCCAAATGCCTTGAAATTGGTCCCTAGCTTCGATTTTTGGGAGGAGATCAATTCAGGCCTGGGCTCACTAAAAAATTCTTCTTCTGTGAAAAGCCCTAATTTTCGGCAGTAGTGTCGGGTCCAAAACTGAAAAACCTCAGAATTGGATTCTGCTTCGACAGAAAGATGCGCCCTAAGGAGGAGAGTTATTCCACCTTACTTTTGCTGAAAATATGTGGAGGAAGATCCACAAACTAGGAAGCCCTAGTTCCCTGCAGTTGCATAGTGTCTTCCTCTCAGGTTAGCTCTGATACCATGTTAGTTTTTCAACATTAAGCTAGCATTATTAGGATCTTTAACTGAGAGAATAACAAGTACATCAATCAAACACAAGATACAATGAACACAGTGTTTTTCCTTGAGGAAACCATAAAGGAGAAAACCCAGCAACTTCCTCAGAGATAGAATCAGCACCAAAACAGTAAGTGATCTCCCAATAGCAGTAATCTTCTTCTTGTCTAGCCCCAGTGTCTTCTCCCTCCTCAACTATGTGCTAGACTTGAGTGTGGATGAGTTGTGTGATAAATAGAGACTCCAGTTCTCTATTTATACTAATCTCGGCATGACTAAAACTCTACCAGGGCCGACCTCTACTAGGAGAGTCTAATAACCCTAGTGCCCCAGAACTGCAGGGACTTTAACCCTTAGACAATCGGAGGGTTACCCACTATGACTTGACATGACTTGTTTACATAATTGATCCTCCCGATCGGAACATCATGGCATGACAATATGAATTAATTACATTATAGATACATCCTGGAATAAACATCAGGTTACAATACATAAGATACATAGATGAATACATTCCGAAGTTACAAATACATCAACATTGAATAGTCCAATGATTGCTATCCCTATGGGTGGGGATCATGTTGTATTAGGTTGGAACAATGGATTTTAATTTTCAAAAAAATTTCATGAAATTTGCATGGGAAGGAAAACAATATGAGTTAAATGGCATCATAGGAAAACCAATCAAGGTGATAAGCTCTAATGGTATGTCAAATTTGTTGAAAAATGGACATCAAGGTGTAGTTGCACAATTATGCTCATTAGATGTTCAAACCTCAAAGTTCCATATCTCCCCAGATCTCCAAAGGGTCATTAATAAGCATTCCAAGGTATTTGAATATATTCTAAAAGGTATTCCACCTAATCGAGACTTTGATCATGCTATCCACTTAATTCTAGGTAGTGTTCCTCCTAACATCAAGCCTTATCGATATCCCCATAACCATAAGAGTGAAATTGAGTGTATGCTTGTTGATATGTTAGCGGTTGGAATAATTAGGCTTATCTAAAGTTCTTACTCTGCACCACTGGTAATGGTGCCCAAGCCAGATGGATCATGGAATGTGTCTTGATTATAGAGAGCTCAACAAGATCATCATTAAATATTAGTTTCCCATTCCTGTCATTGATGAATTGTTAGAGGAATTACATGGATCAGTTGTCTTCATAAAGTTGTATCTTCGTTCTGGGTATCATCATATTCAAATGAAGGATGAAGACGTCCCCAAAACAACTTTAGAACTCATAAAGGTCACTATGAAACTTTGGCCATGCCATTTGGTCTCACAAATGCGCCTTCCACATTTCAAGGTTTGATCAATTCTATTTTCAATCCTTTCCTTAGTTAGAAAATTTGTGCTAGTATTCTTTGATGATACACTAATCTATAGACAGGGCACTGCAACTACTAAAGGAGAAAGAACTATATGCAAAAACCTCAATATGTTTCCTTGGGATAAAGGAGATAGAGTATTTGGTTCATATCATATCTCATGAAGGTGTCAAGGTAGACCCTAACAAAATTAAATCCATGATGGACTGGTCGATTCCAAAAATCCTAAAGAATCTTCAAAGATTCTTAGGTTTGACAGGGTACTTCCGCAAGTTTGTTTGGAACTATGGAAGAATAACAAATCCTCTAACAACATTACTGAACAAAGATGCATTTTCTTGGACTCCATGGGAAACTCAAGCTTTTCAACAACTTAAAGAGGAAATGTGTAAAGCTCCTATTTTGGGGACACCAGACGACACAAAAACCATTATTGTGGAATGTGATGCTTCAGGAAATGGAATTGGAGTTGTACTAATGCAAGAAGGACACCCTCTATAATTCACAAATCATTCAATCAAGGGAAAGAACTTAAAAATCACATTTATGAGAAGGAAATGTTGGCAATACTACATGCCTTGAAGCAATGGAGCCCCTACCTTATGGGGAGACATTTCAAGGTTAAAACTGATCATGATAGCCTTAAATACTTCTTGGAACGAAGTCTATCTGAGAAGAACAACAAAAATGGGAGAAAAAGATGTTGGGATATGACTTTGAAATCATCTACAAAAAGGGGAAGAAAAATGGTGTCACAAATGCACTCTCCAGGAAAGATGAGGATGTTGAAGCATTACTCTTTTCTATCTTGCTAATACAACCAGATTGGACAGTCGAAGCAAGGGATGAATGGAAAAATATGGACATTCATTCAAAAGTTGCAACAGGATCATAGTGCCTCTATAAATTTAGGTGGAAAGATGACTTGCTATGGTACAAGGATCGCCTATATCTTGGTAAGAGTTCCCAACTCAAGAAAAATGTACTTTTTGAATTCCACTCCTCACCAATAGGAAGGCACTCATGTTTCTTAGAACCTACCACAGGGATAATAAATAATTTTTTGGGATGGTCTTAAAACTAATGTTCAAAAATTTGTGACAGAATGTTTGGTTTGCCATCAAAATAAAGTGGAAACAATTAAGACCCCAAGTCTCCTACAACCACTTTCCATTCCAAGCCAAATGTGGCAAAAGGTCTCGATGGATTTTATCACAGGCTTACCAAAGTTAGAAGAAAGAGTGTCATCATGGTGGTTGTTGATAGACTTACCAGATATGCACACTTCTATGCACTATCTGACCCCTTCAAAGCAAGCACAGTGACCATTTTTTTTATGGAGACAGTCCAAAAACTACATGGTACTCCAAATATTATAGTAAGTGTCAGGGATCCCATTTTCACTGGCAACTTTTGGACTGAATTATTTTCTTGTTTGGGTACTTAGTTGGCTCATAGATCATCTTATCATGCTCAATCTGATGGACAAATAGATATCTTAAACAAATTTTTGGAAGGGCATCTTCGATGTTTTGTAGCTGATAAACAAACAAAATGGGTACCCTTGGAAGGATGGTGGTATAACACTTCCTTACATACATCATAAAAAATGACCCCATTTATGGAACTTTATGGCTATCATCCACCATCCATCACATCTTCAGGAAGAGACTCCTCTAAGGTTCAAGAAGTGGAATACCACATGAAGCATCAACAAGAAGTTCTTCAACTCTTAAAGGACAACCTAAATCTAGCACAAAATTGAATGAAAAAACAAGTAGATTAACACCGTAGTGAACAAATATTTTTTGTCGGGGATTGGGTGTTTTTAAGACTACAACCATATAAACAAATGTCCTTGAAGAACACCAAAAATGACAATAAATTATCACCTAAATACTTCGGTCCCTACAAGGTGCTACAAAATATTGGTATTATGTCCTACAAATCGGAACTACATGCATCTTCACGAGTCCATCCGGTTTTCCATGTTTATTGTTTGAAGAAGGTAATCAATGACAAGCTACCAGTTCAAACGATATTACTAGAACTTAATGAGGAAGGAAATTCATCTTGGAGCCTAAAGAAATCACTGAAATAAGAACTAGACAACTTTGAAATTGATCAATTCTAGAGTATATCATTAAATGGAAGAACTTACCCACGGAATATTCAACATGGGAAGATGAGTCCTTTATATGACATCCTCCATAACTACTTCAATGTTGAGGACAAATTTTTTTGAAGGGAAGGGTCATGTTAAGCCATTAATGATGGCACATTACCCCATATAATGTAGCACATTGCGCCCTATATTATGGTGCATTACATATTATTTATGTTGGCTTGGGTCTATTAGATTTTATTGTACACCTTTGTATCCTATATATAGGAAGGAGATATTCTCATTTTAGTCATCATTGGATATTGTCTTGTCTTGGGTACAAAATTACATTGTGTTAGGAGGTTCTTCCCTCGAAGAGGATTGTTATTTATCTATGTTATTCATTATCAAGGCATGGATTACTCTGTTTTGGGTTTATTTCTGCTATTTTTATGTTATTTCTAGGACTTGGTTGCATAACATAAGGTGTTTCTATTTATATCCCCATAGCGTGCAATCAATTCTTCTATGAATATATACTAAGAGAGAATAGAGTCCTTTTTATGGTCACAAAGCCATTGGTACCATACAAATTGATCAGGTTCTAAATACAAGGATGGAATAGTTACCTTTTGCAAAGTGGGCACCTGGTGTAGATCAAAGAATTGATCCATCTAAAAAATCCATGTGATTGGATCCTTGTGTAATATTCTGAATTTTGACCTAACACCAATGGGCACAAGTCCCATTGCGTATGCTGTTGCTTTGATGTTTATATTTTGTATATTGGGCGTAAGACCCCACTGCACATGAGTGTGATTATTTGTTAGATATATTGGGCATAGGCCATATGCATATGTTTTATTTAGCATGTATGCGATTGTATATGTTTGGCATGGTCCTTGATGGACAAGTTTATGGTTGTAGTACGATGTATTGGATATATTGTGTGATTTACCTTAGAATGCATATACTGAGATGATTTATTGTTATAAAATGTGCAGAATAATGAAAACATGATTGAGTTTTATAATGTGTTAAGTGTGGACCCTGAAGCACATGATTGATGAGATTTTGTGTTGAGCGTGAGCTCTGGAGCACATGAGTGATTTTATTTTATGTTGAGCGCGAGCTCTGGAGCACATGAGTGATTTGATTTTTGTGTTGAGCGCGAGCTCTAGAACACATGAGTGATTTGATGTTTGTGTTGAGCACCAACTTTGGAGCACATGAGTTATGAGAAGTTTGTGTTGAGCATAAGATATGAAGCACATCAAAAATAATAATTGGAAGTGTTGGGCATAAGCCCTGGAGCATTCCAAATTGATGTTGAGCATAAGATCTGGAACACCATATCTTTGGCCATTGTATCCCTAGGTGTATTATACAAGTACATCCTAACATTAGTGTTGAGGGAGAGGCTCTGGAATTGCACTAACTATAACTCGCCTTTTTTAGCGTTGAGTGTGGGATGTGAATAGCGCTAGGAGTTGCTGAAAATTAATTATGTTGAATGAAAACAAATATGAAAAGCATCGACCTTATCTTACTTATTTTTAAGTTGATTAAATGAAATTTTGAATTTCTACTTCTCATCAAGTACTAAATAACTACCACGATATATGAGGTAATCCAACATGCAAGGAGGTTTAGAGCTGCCTAACTTAGTTGACCAACCCTACCTAAAGGCCTTGATAAAAGAAAAGATTATAAGCTAAGGAAATCACTTTGTAAATGAGATCATGTTATATGATGCCTAGATAAATATTAAACAATAATATATATGTATATAGTTTATGTATATTATGAATAAAAGAGTAAGCATATATATTTAATATAAAGAAATATTAAATAACTATAAATAATAAATAAAGAACCTATGTATTATTATTTACTAAAATGATTAAATAAATATTTAATCTTAAAGAGTCAAACTAGGAACTAGTAAAAGAGTTCCTAAGTTAAGATAAGTAAATATTAATCTCACATAAATCAATAAAAGATTATATCAAGAAAATAAATGATTCTTAATCTAATTGAAGTTTAACTTCCCTTTTCCTAAAGATTGTCTATAAAGACCCAAGCCAAAGAAAGGCTTAGGGATATGATCATTATTTTTTCTAATAATTTTGGAGAGAATTACCAAAAGCAAAAGCAATCTGGTATAGAACCTGATATTCCAGATAGGTGAAGCCTTACCTTTAGGAGATCTAGACCACTTGCATGTTGGAACCAGCTCAGGGGGGTCTGGATTAAAACGAGGAATGGTTCTGGGTCATAGTTGGGAGGAACGTGGTAGTTCTCAAGTTATCTGGTTAATAGATCTGAGGTCAAAGCTAGCAAATTTTTTATTAATTATGTGTGTGTAAGTGTGCATGGTTTTTAGCCATTAATAGCCTGAAAGTTGCAGGTATGAGGTTTTTACCTTATTTAGTTTTTAACAAATTTTTATTAAATAATATTTATGATCTTGATTAAAAATCTACATAGTGGATACATGCTTCACCTAGATTTCCATTTGTTTAAATTATTAAAACTATGTCTGTAATATTTCTATATAATCCCTAGGATTATATTTTATGTTGTAGGTTGATTTATTTACTTAAACTTGAACACAACCATTTATTTTCTAGATAGGTATTCTTAGTTTAAAGTTTCTTAGATCTGAAGTGTAAACAGTTCTAGAATAATTTACATGTCAAACAATCTAGCTTGGATTTAAACCCTAGATGTTAAGATAACTAGCTACTGTATCTCTTGCTCAAACATTACTATAAAGTTAAAACATAGATCTCACAAATATAGGTAAAATACACCCTAATATTAATTAAAACATTATATAAACTCCGTATCAAAATATTTAGATAAACCATTTATAAAAATATATATACAGACCAACGAAAAACTCTTTGAACTCATTAATATAGACTCTGTCCAAAACATTTAGAAATAACTAATAACTACAAAATTAAAGAAACATATGAACCAGAGATTGAATCTCTTAAACCATTAAATTCAAAACCTCAACATAAATCCAAAACGTGGGCATATTTTATATTGCTAGCCAACACATATGTTTCCAAGATATAAATGCTCATAAACATCAATACTTTAAACCAAACCAAACATCTAGTAAAAACGTTGTAAATAATAAAATTATAAACTATCAAATATACCCTAAGCATGAAGGTCGAGCGCCTAAAACAAATATTTACCATTAATATTAATAAAGTATAATTACACATCAAATCTTTAATCTATCCCAACCATCGAATCCAACGAAAGGATTGGTTGTAGGTCTTTGCTCCATTACATACAAACCAAACGCTATCAACAAATTGAAACAAACAATTTACATATTTAAAATATAAAGACATAGTCATTTTCTACGCATCGCAGTAGTGGAATCCCATTAACTAAACCGTGAACTCACATATCAAACAAGGAAGTATGTTCTTACACCTCTTCGCTTATAAATAAATTATACCCAGGATCGAATCCTGTGAAACGCATAAACGAAAAATATCAAACCATAGGTCTAATCGATTAACAACCCATGATCGAATCTTGTAGGCTCCAACAAACCATTCAAACACATTACAAGATATAGTATTTACTAAGGGTTTCGCCTCTAAGGCTTCTTGTAGAGGCTTTTATATAACCAATTGTATAAACAACAAAGAAATAGAGCTATGCTCGTTAGTTATACATCATATGCACAGTCAACATTTTAAACCATAAATACATAAATAATAAAACCAGGTTGTGTATCCACGCCACAAGCCAAAGCTTCATGCTCAATGTCGTAAAGCAAACCAAACCACATTATTAATAAACCAATGCATCCATGTTATTCAATTAAAAACCATACACTACTATCATAAGCATAATTTACATAGTTGAATAATTAATTGGTGCCATTGTAAACAATGGCACTGTAAATACAAAGAAATGCATCATACGAAGAACCACAGAGTTGTTACCCAAACAGAGTTTCCCATTAAGTTTAATAAAACCAAATACAGATTGTTGCAAAACGATAAGTTCATACAAAAAGTCGAGCCAAGATATTAATAGTCAAAACATTTATCCAAAATTACATATGGAAGATCCATGAAAAAGGATACACAGTCACATATTTAAATGCCAAGAAACTATCAAAACCCCAAACAGCGAAACGAGTCAACGATGCATTCCGCCACACCCAAAGCTCAAAAACTTTGCTAAAACCACAGTACAGCAGTGTAAGTCCATTTCCAAATACATGGATTACCCAGATATTGGTTACACAAGCAACCCATGGCACCACCTTCAAGCCATGTAGAGTGCCACATTTTTCCCACCGGCATAACCCACAACGAAATCCATTAGGAGTATGCATTCAAACTATATCCAAATAAAGTTTACCAATGAACAGTCCATTGTCGAAATGCATACCTTTTGAATAACATGGAAGCACGCTAGTTTCGCAGCTCTCACTAGGAGCGAGACCATCATCTCCTCCACCATAATGAAAGACAAAATAAAAAATAGCAAACCCTACACAACGCTTGAGGCATGATTCCCACGCTTCCCAAGGTTCAATAAATTTGCCACCCTGTCCACCATTATCGTTTAGATCAAAACCCACTTTGCTATAGTTTGGAATCATGTCGAATTCACCATTGTTTACCACACCCCATTGCTTAAGTATTAAACCCTCCATATTCATGCTATTACAAAGTTTCGATGGTATACATTTATGCCATAAACATAAAACCATTATACCATAAGGTCCAAACATATATTATATATTATAATGCATCTAAGGTTTGAAAACCTTAGCATATAGTTTTTACAAATAGTTTATAGACAAGAATACATATAATCTCATAAAACCTTATTACCATAGGATTTAGGTATAGTTAGGCTTAGGACTTTAGTCCTCTCTTCACACAAGTATGCACGGGAATATTGTAGTGTAGATGTAAGATGTTCTTATTGTCACAATCATAAGACTGAGTTCACCAACGAAATATCCTGCACAAGAAAATAGGATCCTGCATTATTTCATGACAAACTAAGTAAACTCCATAGAAATAGGAATCCTTACCTTTCCGAGTGGACCCTTAAGGGATAGAACCCCGTCACTCCACCCCTTGACATACATAGGTAAGCTATCCTCTTTATAAATAAAACCATAAACGAATTTAAAGACATGTAAAGAAAAGTAAAACGTAACATAACACAAGTGTCGACAATTTCCCACAACTATTAGACAGGAAAATTAAAATTACAAACATGTCAAAGTAATAGAACAACATCATGTAAAACATCAATATCAGACAGGAAAACACATATAGGGAAAAAATCCCATGAAACTCAGGTTCAGTTTATAAACAGGTTTTTATTCCGCAGAAATTTAAATATGTCCTTGAGGTTTAGTACTTTATTAGCCTAAGATTTTTTTATTTTTTTATGAATTTTAGGGACATTACAAGTGGTATCAGAGCCCAGATTCAAACACTAAGAGGCGTATTGGGCGCTACCAAAACATTCGTTGCAGAATTAAATTATTTCAAAATTGTATTTGAAAATTTGTTAACTAACAGAAAATTGTGTTTTACTAAATATTTTAATTGCAGGATTTAAAGAACAGTCCAAATCATGAATGAGGAAGAGGATAACAGCCAACAAGGAAAATTGAATATCCCCACATGAGAAGGATAAGTGATGGTTGAATTAAATTCTGATATACTGAAAACCATACAAAGTCTGCAAGCATACTTACAAAGCTTCAAAGATGATAATATGAATGAAAGAACAAAGCAGAAAGAAATCAATGAAGATTTACTTCGGAACATGATGGGAGAATACCACATGGACAACCTACTTGTTCAACCAATAAATCTAAGAAATATTTTTATCATAAATGGACCAACTTCCCAAAGGAAGAAGGAAGAGAAGAACACACACATGAACCTACATAAAGAGATTATCACAATCTTTCCAGTGATAATTCCCTTTCTCCTTGGAGAAAGAAATAGAGGAATGATGACAACCTCCAAGGAGAGTTTAGAAAGATAAAAGCCCCAACCTATGAAGGAGAGATGAACACCGGGGAGAAGGCTGAAGAATGGCTTCTAGGTATGAGAAGATAATTTCGAGTACACAACTATTCTAGTGAAATGGAATCCCATCTAGCCATTTATAATTTAAATGGAAAAACAACTAGATGGTGGAGAGACCTAAAGCATACCAAAAAGGATAAGGTAAAAGAAATTAGATGGAGTAATTTTCGTAGAATATTTCAGGAGAAATACATGTCTGAGAGATTCTTTGATAGGAAAGTGAAATAATTCCATGAGTTAAGGATGGGATCCATGACCATGGATGCCTTCATTAACATATTTTTGGATATGTTACATTATTTGCCTTACATAAAGGACAAGAAGGTGAAGATTCAACAGTTTTTGGGATGTCTTCCTCCTAATTTTTGAGAGAGAATTGAGTTTGACATGCCTAAAACTCTAGACACTACCCTACACAAAGCTAGGATTTGCTATGAGCATGGAAAACTAAGGCAGGAAAACATACACAGAAGTAGAGATAGGTCTAGAACCTTCTCGAAAAAACGCAAATCGGGTTTCAACCCACCACCTTACAGAAAACAGAACAACAATTTTCTAGCCAATAAGAACTTCAATAAGACAGGTATAAAGTCAAATGTACCTGCACCAAATGCCAACAGACCAACAACAGATGGAGGATCCAATGCTTCCTCGCTGCAAATTAAATGTTGGAAATGCCAAGGGCCCCACTATGCCAGAGATTGTAAAAACAATACTAATGGAGTCTTTCACAATCTACAAGAAGAACCAATGGTAGAGGACATAGCTTGCACACCGAGGATTTATGAATATTTGGATGGTCGACAAACAGACCAGCAGGATACTATGGTTGAGATAGAAGGTAAAGTTTCAAACACTTCTATTTCTATTTTGGTTGATCTCGGTGCTTGCTGAAGCTATGTATCACCTAAAATTGTTGTGACATGTAAACTAGACAAGGTTAAGCATGAGAAACCATGGATGGTACAATTAGCCCCTGGTATGAAAAGAAAGGTTTTGGAAATACTAAGAGATTGTGAGGTAAACGTGAACGGTTACCCTGCTAGGATAGATTTGAATATCTTACCCTTAGGATCGTACGATGTACTTATCGGCACAGATTGGTTGGGACAACACCATATCATTCTTGATTGTCTAAATAATTCAATCTTGTGCATGGATAGCCAAGGGAATCAGTCAAAGATTCAAGGAATACCTAAGAAGGTTTCCGTTAACAGATATCTTCCTTACAGGCAAAGAAGTGCATTAGGAAAGGTTGGAAACTGTTTGTAGTAAACATACAGGATGTAGAAGCTGATAGAGAACATCACATTGAGGAATTTCCAGTTCTTGTGGAATTTAAGGATGTATTTCCTAAGGAAAGACTAGGATTACCACCAAAACAAGACTTATATTTTTCCATAGAAATGACACCAGGGTCAGTTCTGGCTTCAAAACCCCCATATCAGCGCATGAGCACACTAGAATTGGTGGAGCTCAAGTTGTAGTTACATGAGTTTATTGAAAAGGGTTATATCTAACCTAGCATATCCCCTTGGGGAAAACCTATACTTTCTGTAAAGAAGAAGAAAAGTATGATGCAAATGTGCATCGATTACCGCCAACTCAACAAAATGACCATCAAGAACCGTTACCCACTCCCTAGGACTGATGACTTGTTTGATCAAGTCGAAGGAACCAAGATATTTTCCAAGATTGAACTACGGCTGGATACCATTAGGTACGGATCCGTGATGAAGATATACATAAAAAAACCTTTCAGACTCTATGCAGCCACTACGAGTTTGTAGTAATGCCTTTTGGGCTGACTAATGCACCAACGAATTTTATGTACATGATGAACAATATCTTCAGTAAATACTTGGATAAATTTGTATTGGTATTTATAGACAACATCCTAGTTTACTCTAAGAGTAAAGAGGAACATGAGGAGCATCTCCGCATAGTACTACATGTGTTACGAGAACACCAACTTTACGCTAAATTTAGTAAATGTGATTTTTACAAACCACAGATACAATACCTAGGTCACATCATCTCCAAGAAGGGGATAACTGTTGACCTAGAAAATATTAAATCCATATAGGATTGGCCTACCCCTAATTGTGTCACTGACATTAGGTCATTTTTGGGATTAGCGGGTTACTACCGAAAGTTGATCGAGAAAATTTTGAGGGTTTCTTGTTCCATGACTTCCTTACAAAAGAAGGAAAACAAGTTCTCATGGATGACCAAATGTGAGGAAAGTTTTCAGAAGCTTAAACAGCTTTTGACGACTGCATCGATACTATGAATTAAGGATACCGATGGGGATTTTGTTGTTTTCACGGATGCAAGCAAGGAAGGAATCATAGGAGTCCTCATGCAGAATGATTGTCCAATCTGTTACAAGTTGTGGAAGTTGAAGTATCATGAACAAAAATATCCCACCCACGACCTTGAGTTAGTAGCCATTATCCACGCCTTGAAAATGTGGAGGCACTACCTCACGAGGAAGAAATTTCTTCTGAAGACAAACAACATGAGTCTGAAGTACATGTTTGACCAGTCAGATCCAAATGGCAGGAATGCCAGATGGTTGACCTTCCTTAGCGCGTACCATTTCGAGTTAACGCATATAAAGGGTAAGAAAAATAAAATTGTTGATGCTTTAAGTCGACGATCTCATATGCTATATGAGGTGAATTTAAATTCAAACAGATTCGTATTTGCACGATAGGATCAAAACAAAAAATGGATTTGACTGTTTCTATGTTGAAATCATCAAGAAAATTCAAGAGGACAAGTTATTTCAATAAAAAAAAGAGCATAAGGTAGATGAGACCGAAATATTGTGGTCCAAAGAGAGATTATATGTTTCAGAAGGAGGGGACATCAGGTCTAGGATCCTCACGGAATTCCATCGAAAACCCTACTCAGGGCATCCGGGATATCAAAATATTATATCAGAAGTGAAGAAACACTTTTTATGGCCTAATTTAAAGGCCGACATAGCGTTATTTATCACAAAATGTCAAAAATGCCAGCTAGTTAAAGCTGAGCACCAACATCATTCAAGATTGCTGCAACCATTACCCATTCCGAAATTGAAGTGGGAGGTCATTAGTATGGATTTTATTACGAGTCTACCAAAGAGAAAGAAGGAAAATGATTCCATCTTTGTAGTGGTTGACAAGTTATTGAAAGCAACACACTTCATCCCAGTTAAGTCAACCTACAAGGCAATGCACATTGTCGACATATTCTTAAAGGATATATTCACATTGCTTGGGATACCCAAGGAAATCATCTTAGATCGAGACACAAAGTTTACCAGAAACTTTTGGAGATCTTTATTCTTTGATTTAGAGACATAGTTAAACTTTAGTACTTCTTACCACCTGTAGACAGACAGGAAAACCGAACAGGTAAACCAAATTGTGGAAAACATGCTTAGGATGTATGTTATGAACAACCCCACCAAGTGGGAGGATTATCTGCATATCGCAGAATTTGCGTATAACAACGGATACTAGACCTCCACCAAAATGAGTCCCTTCGAGGTACTCTATGGTCGAAAGTGTAGAACATCGGTTACTTGGGATATCCCAGTGGATCGACTGATGTTAGAGCCATATTTACTAAAGGACTTGGAACAATTGGTCACCAAAGTCCAACAGAACCTTAAATAAGCGCAAGATCGCCAGAAGATTTACGTGGATAAGAAAAGGAAAGATAAATATTATCAAATCAGTGAACATATTTACTTAAAACTAAAAGCAAAGAGAAGCTCATTAATCTTGGGAAGGTGCAGAAAATTAGCACTAAGATTTTGCGGACCCTTTGAGATGCTGGCCAAGAGAGGGCTAGTGGCTTATGAATTAGCCTTACATGCTAACATAAAGCTTCATAATTTTTTCCACACATCTTTATTGAAGAAATATGTGTATGATACTGAACATGTTATTAATTGGTCCCTATTACAGGTGGAACCTGAAGGGGAATTTTTACCCGAACCCCTTCATATTCCGGACAAGAGAGAAGTACAGCTCAGGAGGTGCACCATAGTCCAGTTGAAAGTGCAATGGAAGAACTTTGAAGCCGATGAGTCTACTAGGGAGGATGAAGCCACCATGAGAGAGGCTTACCCTGCCTTATTTCATGACTTCATTCCTAGTCCCTAGAACACCAGGGACGATGTTTTTCTAAGCGGGGAGGGATGTAATATCCCAAATTTTGACCTAACACCAATGGGAATAAGTCCCATTGCATATGGTGTTTCTTTGATGTTTATATTTTGGATATTGGGTGTAAGACCCCATTGCACACGAGTGTGATGATTTGTTAGATATATTGGGTGTAATCCAATGCATATGTTTTATTTATCATGTATGTGATTGTATATGCTGGGCATGGACCCTGATGGACAAGTTTATGGTCATAGTATGATGTACTAGATATATTATGTGATTACCTTAGAATGCATATACTGAGATGATTTATTGTTATAGAATGTGCAAAAGAATGAATGCATGGTTGAGTTTTCTAATGTGTTGGGAGTAGACCATGAAGCACATGATTGATGAGATTTTGTGTTGAGTGTGAGCTCTGGAGCACATGAGTGATTTGATTTTTGTGTTGAGTGCAAGCTATGGAACACAAGAGTGATTTGATGTTTGTGTTGAGCGCCATCTCTGGAGCACATGAGTTATGAGATTTTTGTGTTGAGCATAAGCTCTAAAGCACATGAAATATAAGAATTGGAAGTGTTGGGCATAATCCCTGGAGCATTCCAAATTGATGTTGAGCATAAGCTCTGGAACATCGGATCTTTGGCTATTGTATCCCTAGGTGTATTATACAAGTACATCCTAGCATTAGTGTTGAGCGAGAGGCTCTGGAATTGCACTAAGTGCAACTCCCCATTTTTAGCATTGAGTGTGGGCTATGAATAGAGCTAGGAGTTACTGAAAATTAATTGTGTTGAGTAAAAACGACTCTGAAAAACACCGAACTTATCTTTCTTATTTTTAAGTTGATTAAATGAAATTTCGAATTTCGACTTCTCATCAAGTACTGAAGAATTTCCATGATATGTGAGGTAATCCAACATGCAAGGAGGTTTAGAGCTTCCTAACTTAGTTGACGAACCCTACCTAAAGGCCTTGATAAAAGAAAATATTATAAGCTAAGGAAAACACTCTATAAATGAGATCATGTTATATGATGCCTAGATAAATATTAAACAATAATATATATATATATATATATATATATATATATTATGAATAAAAGAGTAAGTATATATATTTAATATAAAGAAATATTAAATAACTATAAATAATAAACAAAGAACCTATGCATTATTATTTACTAAAATGATTAAATAAATATTTAATCTTAAAGAGTCAAACTAGGAACTTAGTAAAAGAGTTCCTAAGTTAAGTTAAGTAAATATTAATCTCACATAAATCAATAAAATATTATTTCAAGAAAATAAATGATTTTCGATCTAACTGAAATTTAATTGCCCTTTTTTCTAAAGATTGTCTATAAAGACCCAAGCCAAAGAAAGACTTTGTGATCTGGTAATTATTTTCTTAATAATTTTGGAGAGCATTTCCAAAAGCAAATCAATCTGGTATAGAGCCTGATATTTCACATAGGTGAAGCCTTACCTTTAGGATCTCTAGACTACTTGCATGTTGGAACTAGCTCGGGGAGGTACATATTAAAACTAGGAATAGTTTCGGGTCATGGTTGGGAGGAACGTGGTAGTTCCCAAGTTATCCGGTTAACATATATGAGGTAAGAGCTATCTAAGTTTTATTAATTCTGTGTGTTTAAGTATGTAAGGTTTTTAGCCATTAATAGCCTGAAAGTTGCAGGTATGAGGTTTTTAACTTCTCTAGCTTTTAAGAGATTTTTATTAAATAGTATTTATGATATTGAATAAAAATATGCATAGTGGATACATGTCTCACCTAGATTTTCATTTGTTTAAATTATTTAAACTTTGTCTGTAATATTTCTATATAATCTCTAGGATTAGATTTTATATTGCAGGTTGATTTATTTGCTTAAACTTGAACACAGGCATTTATTTCCTAGATAGGTATTTTCAGTTTAAAGTTTCTTAGTTCTGAAATATAAATAGTTCTAGAATAATTTATATCTCAAACATGGTAACTAAGGTTAAAACCCTAGTTGCTAGATAGATTAAAGTTACACAAAGATTTCACAAATCTAGGTAAAACAAACCCTGATATTAATTAAAACTAAATAAACTCATTATTTCCTTGAAACTAAAACATTATATAAACTATGCATCAAAACATTTAAATAAACCATTTATAATTATAAATATACAGACCAGAGATCAAATCTCTGAACTCATTTATTTAAACCCTGTACAAAACATTTTAAAACAACTAATAAACTACAGATTTAAAGAAACAAACCAACTAGAGATCAAATCTCTTAAACCTCAAAACCAAATCAAGAATGCTGGTAGATACCATATTGCTAGCGAAAATGCTTTTGTTTTCATTTCATAATTTTTCATAAACATCAATACTTATACCAAACAATACATTTAAATAAATGTTGTAATCCATACTATGAAAAGAAAACACATCTATCGAATTCACTCAAAGCAAGAAGGTCGAGAGCCTAAAACAAGAATTACATTTTAATCCTATTAAAATAAATCCAAACCATGCTATGGAAACATTAAAACATTTCTAAGAATCGTTGACCGAGCCTAGACATCGAATCTTGTAAAGGATTGGATGCGGGCCTTTATATTCATTTCATAAATTACAAATCAAACACTATCAGCGAATTGTAAACCGTTTACAGTTTTTAATAAAACATAAACATAGAGGCATTCCCAATGCTGCACGTTAAGGGAAAATCATCGACCATTACCAAAGTATCATGTAAACAAATCAAGGGTTTACAACCCTCAAATCGCAGGTCCATCTAATTATCTACCAACCCATGATACTTTAGGCTCAAACAAACACAACAACACATTGCGAATTATAAACCAAGAGTTTCACCTCCAAGGATTCCCGTAAAGGTTTTCATTAACCAACTGTTTAAACAAATGACAAAACAAGAGCTACGCTCACCACCAAATGCACAGTCAACATTTTAAAACCATAAATACATTCAAATAAGTAAACCTAGGCTGCATATACTTGATATGAGCCAAGCTTCATGCTTACGACCGCCAAACAAACCTAGACATAACTTTAATAAACCAACACATTCACATAAAACCACACGCTGCTACCATTATTTCTACTTACACAGTCGAATCATCATGAGCTCCATTACAAGCAATGGCACTGTAAAATAATTTGAAATGCATCCTAAAAATAAACATAGGGTTGTTACCCAAACAGAGTTTCCCATTAAGATTAAACAAAACCAAATACATATTGTTGAAAAATGATAAATTTATACACAGAGCAGACCCAAGATAGTAACAGGATGTACATATCCAAAAATTACATATGAGAGAGCCATGAAAAAGGCTACATAGTCGCATATTTAAATTCCAAGCAACTATCAAAACCCCAAACAACGAAACGAGTCAACGATGCATTCCCCCACACCCAAAGCTAGAAACCTCTGCTAAAACCACACAACAGTGTAAGGCCATTGCCAATTTCAGGGCTTACCCAAATATTGGTTGCGCAAACAACCTATGGCACCACCCTCAAGCCACGCAGAGTGCCATGCCTTGCCCACCTGCACAGACCACAACGAAAGCCATCGGGAGTATATATGCATTCAAACCATAACAAAATAAACATTACCAATGAACATTCCAGTGTCAAAATGCATACCTTTAAAGAACGTGGAAGCCTGCTGGTTGTACAACTCTCACCAGAAGTGTGACCATCACCTCCTCCACCATAACTAAATACCAAATGAACAATAGAAAACCCTACACAATGCTTAAGGCATTCTTCCTGCGCTTCCCAAGGATCATTCAATTCGCCATCTTGTCCACAACTATCGTTTAGATCAAAACCCACTCTGCAATAGTTTGGAATCACGTCGAATGCACCATCGTTTACCACACCCCATCACTTAAGTCTTAAACCCTCCATCTTCATGCTATTATAAAGTTTCAATGGCATATATTTATGCCATAAACATAAACCCATTATATCACATAGTTCAGGCATAAATTATAATGCATCTAAGGTTTGGAAACCTTAGCATATATTTTATACAAATAGTTTATAGACATGCATACATATAATCTCATAAAACCTTATTACCATAGGATTTAGGTTTAGTTAGGCTTAGGAATTTAGTCCTCTCTTCACAAAAGTATGCACATGAATAGTGTAGTGTAGATATAGCATGTTGTAGATATAGGACATTTTTATTGTCACAATCAGAAGACTGAGTTCACCGACGAAATAGACTGCACAAGAAAATAGGAGCTTACATTAGTTCATGACGAACTAAGTAAAGCCCGTAGCAATAGGAATAGTTACCTTTCTGAGTGGTCCCTTAAGGGATAGAACCCCACCACTCCACCCCTTGACATACAGAGGCAAGTCATCCTCTTCATAAATGAAAACATAAACAAATTTAAAGACAAGTAAACAAAAGTAAAACGCAAAATAAACGTAAGTTTCAATAAATGTCATCAACTAATATAGACAGGAAAAGAAGAATTTCAAATATGTCAAAGTAATCAAACAACATCATCATCATCAGATAGAAACACATATAGGGAAAACAACCTATGAAACTTAGGTTCAGTTCACAAACAAGTTTTTATTCTGCAGAGATTTAAAGATGTCCTTGAAGTTTAGTACTTTATTAGGCTAAGAGATTTTTTATAGTATGAATTCTAGGGACATTACAATTTAGTAAGATGTGCTTTATATTTCTCAAGTATTCCATCTACATTATACAAGTTGGTTTTATATACCCATTTGCAACCAACTATATTTTTACCCTTGGTTAAGGGGACTAGATCCTAAGTTTGTTTTTTCATTAGAACAAAATATTTGGAAACCATATCATCATTCCATTCAAGAGATTCTTTTCTCAATTCAATGTAGTCAAATCAACATCATATTTAGAAACACGAGCTCGTAAAATAGGGGTGTTCGCCAATGTCTAATTTATGCTTCATGGGGAACTTGTGGAGCAATTCCTATAGAGTAGATATAGAAAAATTAGGCACTGTTCATGACTTAGTCAATGGGGAAGTGGAAAGGAAAAGTTGTTTAGTAACATTGCAGTGATGTCAATCGATAAGAGGTTGTAGGGATCCAACTAAGTAGAAAATACTTCAATGGTAGTAGTTCTACACGAGCCACCAATATGGGCCTCATCATGGATCATTTAATGAGTCACTATAGATGAAGTGCAAGAAGAACCACCCATAAGAGGAGGATCATCGTGTCTTGAAAGAGACAGGTGCATTGATACAATTGGAGGTCAATCATTTTTAGTAAGAGTAGGATAAGATCTTGGTGAACCATGGGAAATAACCTCCTCAAAGACAACATCCCTCCTTTCAATCACTTTATTTGTGGGAAGACCATATAATCAATATTCTTTGGAAGTTTCATTATATCCCACTAGAAGGAAATGTTGGCCTATAGGTTGTAACTTATTGCACTTTTTATTGGGAAAATGGGGCCATGCATGATATTGAAATAATTTAAAATGCATAATAAAAGGTTTGTAACCATACCATTTCTAAAAAAAAATCATATGTGAACATCTTAAGTATGTGTTTGATTGAGTTGCATAAAAGACTAAATCTCCCTAGAACCTCAACACCATTTGATGAGAAAGCATGTTATAGCAAAATTTGACACTTCTTTGTCTGTGACGACACTTGCATGTTTTGGTCGCATGACGAAACTTCATGAAATTATTGTCTCTCACCCAAATGGAATTTAATGGATGGAAGAGCCATATTTTGGAATTCTGTAGGATTCCCTTACCTCTTTCTTGCTCCATTGCATACTTAGGAAGCTGATGAACAAGTTTGTAGATCAAATCACCTCCATAAAACCTCTACAAAAACCCTAAAATGGAATTCCCCCAAAAAACACCCCTTGCCTTTGATAAATTGGCAATTTTTGCTTTGTACACACTTATTGCTAGTGTTCCACTAGCATGTATCTCAAAAAGTTCCCAAAAGATATAAAAAACCTCAAAATTCGGTGGTTTTGGAATTGCATACTCGGTTGTAACTGTTTCCTCCTTGAACCCATCTTCTACATTTAATATATAAGAGAGGGAAAGATAAACATGAAGGGGACTTATCCTATAGTAATGTTATGCTGGAAAATTTTGGATTCTCATCCCCCTTACTTGTGCCCTAGTTTCCATCTATCATTGATGCAGAGATTGAAGGTTGGGATTCTTGGAGGAGAGAAGCAAGAGATCCAGATTGAAGGTTTCATGAGGTGCATTGATTGATGCGAAGGTATATTTGTACTTGTTTCATTGATTAATAAATATTTGACATTCTTCCCTTTCCAAATCATTGTGTATTTTAGTTTTTTATTACATGTTGATGTTTATGAGATTAGGGTTTCATGTTCTTTTGAATATTAATATTTTATATGTAGTCACAATGGTTTGAGGAAGGTTTGAAGTGGTTTGCATGTTCCTTGTTTGGAGAGGAAGAGGGGGACTCAAGGAGAATATTGGATCAGTCTTCGGTTTGTAAGGTACACATCCTCTTAAACCTTGAAATTTTTCTTAACTTTATACTTGCAGAATCTTGTATGTTGGTCTGTAAACCCTAGTACGTTGGTGGCCTCACCCTAGCCATATGAACACTTTCCCTAACAAAAAAAATGGCGAATCCAAGTTAGGAACAATCTTTGAGTCTTTGTAGACACAACTTTCCTTGTCATTTTGGGAGTTGGATTCATCCTTTTTACACCTTTCAGTACCCCACATGCTTGTGCTAGTGTATACAATAGTATTTTTTCTAGATACATGATGGTGGATAGTCTATCGGCATGCTTGTCACACACGACTGTCACTATTGTTCACTAGAATGTCCCTCCTGTAGGTGGTTTTTTCACATTCAGGTATGTTTGGAAGAGTTTGGTTGCATTTTTTGAATCGTTGTTGTTCCCAGGTCTGTGTAGGACCCCTTGGAAGTTGTGTCTTGTCTTGTGATGGATCTTAGTTTGATGTTTAGGATATTTTGTTGAATTATTGTGTGATTTTTGAGCCTTTTACTTAATATTCTTGCTTGGTATGACTTTGGTTTGTCTGGTGTTTGGATCAACCTCTGTCATTATATATAGACTGAACTTGTGAGTCATTTGATCATTGTCTTACTCAATATTATTGGTCAAAATACTTGTGCCAAATTGGTTTACTTGGTATCTTATGCAATTTTTCCTTCCAAGTGAGGCATCGTCATACCTTAGGCTAGTCTAATATTCTATTCTTGTGGACATAGTCCATAATTCTAGTTGCTTTGTCTTTACATCAGATTCATGTACTTGTTTATAGTTCATTTTATTTTTTAATTTTAAAAGAAAAAAGTAAAAATAACAACTCTTTGCTTTGTATGAATTTAGGATAGTGTCATTGGTATTAGGTGCATTTGCATATCTCTATTTAAAAAAAAAGAATCTTTCTTTTGTTGCTTGCATTTTCATTTTTGAAAAGAAAAAGAGAAGTAAAAGATTTCTATTCTGAATCTTTTTTTGCATTTTCCATATTGTTTATATTTTTGGGTCAAACACATCATTAGTTTCATGAGCACTTCCCATTTGAGTAATCAAGAGCCTTTAAAAAAAAACACTGATAATTAAAATATATTAGTAAGATTTATTTTTTAGGGATGAAGCCTACTAGTCTAGGCTAGTATTTTGGACTAGGGATCAACTTTAAACTGTCCAAAACAAGTAAACTCAAACATAGTGGCCATTCTTCAGGAAACCCAAGCATTAGAGGAAATTTGGGGTCTAAAATGGGCCTTATAAGAAAACGCGCCAACAATAAATTTTGTGAGTTGGAAGTCAAGAACCAATAGAATTTCAATAAAATGAGTCAACCATAATGGTTGAATAGACATATTTGTCATAAAAGAAAACTACTTTTTTTGTTCGTATTTTCGACATATCTCCCTGTGTTTTTACTAAAATTTCAAGTGAGAGAGCTCATTGGATGCAGAATTTAATTCCGCATCCAACGAGTACCCACACTGCATACTTTTGACGGACCCCTCTACCGCAAAAAAATAAATACCTGAAAAAAACATGATGATGATGTCATCATCATGTTTTTTTTGAACATTTCTTGTTTTTGGGTTAGCGAGGTCCATCAAAAGTATGTTTTGTGGGTACTCATTGGATGCAGAATTAAATTCTGCATCCAATGAGCTCTCCCGCTCAGAATTTGAGTAAAAACACAGTGAGATATGTCAAAAATACAACACAAAAAGTAGTTTTTTTCATTCTTCCTCCAAAATTAATAACTATTATTTTATTATTTTAAATATTATTTTATTATTTTCCTTAGGAGGCCCATTTTAGACCTCAAATTTCCTCTAATGGTTGCAAAAGGTGAACTGGAAATCTCCTCTCACACAAGAGTCAAGCATGAGGTTGTGTGATATTGAGTTGAGGAGATAGCCCTACAACACTCAATTGAACATACACTAGATTTGTTGTGCGTTCGTGGATTTATTCAGTACCACCTTTTGGTCGTGTGTGGTGTTGGTTCTATTTGAATTTAAGGATTAGCTACCCTGCCCATGTGCATCGACTAGACTGATGACTGTTCCACCAAACCCTCTTTGAAATCTTGGTATCCTTAGTATATTGACCTTTAGGGATCTAAACAGGTGACGATGGATGGTTATTTCCATTATACCTAGGGCAGACGTGGGAGGAAACCCCGTGCAACTCTTTGGAAAATTGGTTGGCGATTCAAATGCTTGCCCCAAAATGACTGTATTGTGTACCCCAGGAAATTGTCATTCTTCCTTCATTGGTTAGTCTTGGTCCCTCATCATCCCAAACACTCCTTTGGAAGGTATCTTTGTTTGCTTGGTTTGGATTCTTAGGAATGTTTCTAGTGGTGTGCTCTCGGCGTTGTTTTTTACTAGTCGGCCATAGATATTTCTTTCTTATTGAGTTAGAAACTATGGCTAGTATTCATGTGGACACCAACCAAGGAACCCCTCTGCAAGGGGATTCTTGTGTGTTTCCCTTTGCTGGAAATGTTGGTGTTCCATTGATGACCACTCTGAGTCTTTCAGGATTCACCCTTGGGATTTCGGTTTGGTTGTTTTCCACTTCAACTATCCTGAATGCTCTTGATTCTTCTTAAGAAAGAACCTTATATCAAGGCAATCAAAACATTTCCATCCTTCACCGGTAACATATTATCCTCCTCCTTCTACCTCATGTGGTGAAAGTGTTGATAATAGCAACCTATAGTCTAAAGGGAATAAAAGAAGGCAGAATAGGAAGAAGATGTGAAAGCAAGGGGGCAGTCACCCAGCCTATGAAAGTCAAGTTGGGGGTAGTCACCCATCCTCCGCAGTTCATGTTGGAGGCATAAAACCAACCTATGTAAGTCATGTTGGGGGCATCTACCCAACCTCTGCGATTCATGCTAGAGGCAGTCACCCAACCTTTGTAGGTCATGCTGGGGGCATCCAACCAACCTCTCAGAGTCATGCCGAGGCCAGTCAGTCAGCCTTCATGAGTCATGCTGGGGGAATCAACCCAGCCTTTGGAAATCATGTTGGGGGTAAAGAGTAAGCCAATGTAAGTTATGTTCAAAATTTTGAGAAACCCAAATAGATAGGACGCAACCCTAAGTTCCCTTGTAATATTTGCAAGGGAGATCACCTTAATCAATTATGCCCTACTTTTGCAGAAGTACAAAGAGTGTGATCTGAATCTGAAGGATCTTCTGCTACTGAATAACCTATGGTTTCCCAACAACCTATTCAACCTTTGGTTGATAATGTAGTTGAACCAATGCAATATTTTGTCAATCCAACTCTTCATTTGAAGGATGATTAGCATCAAGTGGTTCAATTGATGAAATCTTCAATCAATCCCACTCTTCCTTTGGAGAGTGATGTGTCTACTAGCCATGTTTTCTTTACTCCTAGTTCAAAAATTTCTGGACAAGGGGGAACTCACTTCACTGTGAATGAACCCTCTCTAAGCCCTTAGATTGCTTCCTTTGATTGGGATAGTATGGCTGAGCTGCGTGTTCCTTTTGTTGCACCTTTTCAGATAAAGGTCTAAGTTAAACACTATACGGTTGCTCATTGTATTGTAGATGAAAAAGCCTCTATTAGAATTTTATCTGTGCTTTCTTGGAGAGGTATGTGATCTCCCAACCTCATGCTGACTATTAATCAACCACTTGCCTTTGATTAAATACATAGTCAAACTTTGGGATTTCTTTCTCAAAAAACTGTTACTTTAGGTGGGGAGACTGTCTGAGTCGATTTTAAGGCTATAGAGGACCCCTTGGACATCAATATGCTCCTTGGGAGTAATTATGTATATGATATGAATGCTATGATGTCTACACTTTTTCTTGTGATGTATTTTATTCACAATGAAAGAATTATTACTATTGATCAACTAGGTTATGTTGATCCTTCTCATTACCCGACTTTAGACCAAGTATCTCCTTCATCAATTCCCAGTGTTTTGGTAGACACTAACCCGCCATGGGTAAATTATGTGGCCTCATTTCCCTCGTCTCCAATTGCTTCTGAGAATAATCCTTTGTATTCATGCTTACCTTCTTAGTATTTGGTCTTGATAGTTGACTAGGTGATCCATCCATTGGGGACATCAGATCCCTCTCTCCAACCCATTAGTCCAACTAAATGTTCAAACATGTATTCCATCTAGGATGGTATACTTCATTCAGATGAATTTTTCCTAGAGTCTATGATACAATGTGACCCTTTTTCGATGTTGACCTGGTTATATCCATCCCTGACTTTCCTTTTGATATTGATCGTACTGATGATCAATCCTCAGACGTTGGTACTTTTGAGTCTTTTGACTCTCCCATTGAACAACAAGTCGGTGATCCTAATGATTTAGATTCTTCTTGTTAAATTTTTTACTCCCGTGATGTTGAGACTATTCCCGTAGACTCCATCACCTTTTTCAACTTTAGATTTCCTATAGAGGTTGATATTGTTGATTGTAAATCCTCAGGCCTTCATACTATAGAGTCTTCCTCGGTTATCTCTTCCTTGACTATGCCTCTTGTTGAAGATAGTGAAGTTGCAAATGTTTCTACCAAAGTGACATGTATAAGATATTTTCTTCTGGATATGATATTGGTACTATTGTTTCTTACAGACATGATTCCTAGTTGGATTCATGGGTGCTTACTTGTCTCTCTCTTTTGTTAAGTTGTAACTTCTCTTTAATATACCCTTCTCATGCTTATGATATTGATGCAGATTCCACACTTTTAACTTGTTATATAAGCCCTCATCTCTTCTCTCATTGTTGTTCAACCCTGTATCAATTTTCCATTGCAACTTGACACCTTTTACCTAGAGGAGAGGCACCCTGAGTGTCCTTATCTTGCTTATGTTCCTTGCACCATGCATGGCCTTATTCCTTGCACTTGGAACTGGTTTCACACTCCCCTGACACTCATATCCTTGCATTATGATCTTTATTCTGCTCTCCTTCGAGCTCTCTAAAAACAGTAAGGAGGCCATGAGTTGGCTTTTTCAGGATCATTAAACCTTTATGGGAAAGGTATATGGAGTTGTGTTTAATTTCTTGTTAGACTCCTTAAACTTGACAAGATTGTCAAGTCATCTTGTTCACTTCAAACTTGTTAAAGGATGTGAAGGAACATCCACATAGGTATAAGTTTAACCTTTTTATAGATCACGTGGATTACTTATGAAAATTGAATTCTCTAGTTCATTCTGACTAGAAGAGTATTCCTAGGTATAGGTTCATTTGTTTTTCAGGACTAGGGGAATAAATCTACAAAAAAGAAACCTTTTTGGGATGGAATTTTTCTTTTTCATTCTTTGGTTAAAACATAAAAATAATCTGAGCGCTTTTCATGCTATTATCGTTCTTGTTAAACTTTAAGAAAATGGCGTTAACTTTATTGTTTGTTTCCCCATATTTGTAAATCAATGGAACAACATGAGTGACCTTTGCTTCCTTCACACTCATTCAACTAAATATTATGCTTGTTCTCAAAGGAGCATCATTCTAGTGATAGTTTAACCCTTTTCCAGACCTGGCTGACTAACTACGAAAAATTAATACCTTAGTTCTCCACTGTAGTGTTTTATACTTTTTTGGACTTCGAAGACTAAATTTTTGAAAAATCCCCCCCCCATCCCATAGAGTCTTCTTTGAAGTTCTTAGACTCTTAAAATTTGAATACCTCAATGAGAATTCACTAATATGGCTCATACAAGCCACAGATCATTGCATTATCAAGCATTCTTCTATCTTTTCATTGGGCATGCTTTAGTTCTTTTTCAAACTCTTTAAAAAGTGAAGAAGGTTTCTAAAAAGAGAAAGGGAAGGGAAGGGTGTCAAATGTATTTTTATACAATGGAAACAAGTCTTCTTATCCTTGAAAAAAACACCAAATTGAGTCTCTCAATAGTCGGGTTCTATTTTTTGGCCTTAGGATGAAGCCTGATCTCAGAGTTATTACTCCTTTGGTTGGTTACTCTTCCAATCATATGGAGAATCTATCAATGTATCCTACATTATAGATTTGTCGTTGGTACCTTTGTGTCTAAAGCTTCCTAAGTCACTTTTGTGCCGTAATCACTATTTAAGGATTAAACTTGTGTTGGAATTTATGCAGTTTCCTTGACCTCATGTGTCGACGACTCCCTGGTATCAGTCCATTACATCATTGTTATATTTTTACTAATTTAACCACTTTTTAAATCTATCATTAAAATACATAACAACAAGAATACACAGAACACAATTTTAACGTGGAAGCCTAATAGGGTAAACCACCAATACGTCATATTACTGTAAAATTGTTATTTACAAATAGTTTTTCCTGCTTCTACAGACAAGGATGGTATTACACCCTATTTACCAGCAACTACTGGAAGAAGGCTACGATCCCCTGGTTTATTATCTACAACTAAAAGGATGCTACGACACCCTATTTACCAACTACTATTGGAAGGAGGCCACGAACCCTTGGTTTATCACCTACTACTGAAAGGATGCTACGACACCCTATTTACCAGATACCACTGGAAGGAGGCTACGACCCCCTAGTTTATCAGCTGCTACTGAAAGGATGCTACGACACCCTATTTTGTCAGCTACAACTGACAGGATGCTCCTACACCCTATTTACCAGCTGATGTTGGAAGGAGGAAACAACCTCCTATAGGCCTGTTGCCTACCCTAGCGCCACCCTAATATGTTTTCTGTAATATGCTAGATTTCTTTTCCCTCCATTTTCTGTCACACCCACTGGTCTTTGTTTTTGATTTTCTGATGTGGACATCGAGACAAATTCTCTCACTCCTACTTCTGCGTATAAGTATCTTCATGTTTCCTATGGATGTATTGTTCTAGAAACACACCCTTTCACAAACATGCCCTTTCAAATATGATAATATATGTTTATGAACATTTAATTAGAAAAACTAAAACTATCAGATACTCTTCCAATAATGGCGTATAATATATTTATACTTGCGGGAATCACTTGTAAGGGTTACTAGAAATATTTACTACATGTAAATATCGAACCAGAACATTCTTTCACACCCTTTCATTCATTCAGCACCTCAGAATTCATTTCTGCAGCTCGACTTAACGTTTTCTGGTGCTTCAGCAATCTCCTTCTCTATAATCAATTTAGGCCATTGCTATAATTTTGAGACTCTCTGGTCCGTCGATCTAACGCATAAATTTTATCCTCGAAATCGTATTTATACACCATGGTTTCCTCATCAACAATTCCACACCATTGATCTTCGTTGGGTGTTTCCTTGACAGTTGATCTGAGGTAAGTTGCGGATTGCAGAATGTGGGTTTGTGAATTTTCCAAATTTTATTTTCGCAATTTTCGCAGTTGTCTTTCCTCATCAATCGTTCCACACCGTTGATCTCCTATGGGATCTTTCGTGACCTTTGATATGAGATAAGATGTGGATTGCGGGATGCGGGATGTGGAATGCAGAAATGTAACATTTCCTCAAATCGTATCTCGACTTTATGCAAGATTCTTTCCGCAAGCTCCTTTTCGAAAGCTTCTTTCCACAAGCTCCTTCCCGTAAGCTCCTTTCCGCAATCTCATTTCCGCAAGCTTCTTTCCGCAATTTTTATTCTGCACCATCTATATTTTGCGGTGTCTTTCCTGACCTTCAATCTTCCGGATTGCAAGTTGCAGATTGCAGGTTCATAGAATCTTTAAACTTTATTTCCACAATTCCCCTTCTGCATTTTTTCTTTCGCACCGTCGATCTCTTTTAGCGGAACTAATCTCAACCGTTTGATCTTGATATTTTGTGGAACTTTGGATTTTTGGCCTAACTATCGGAATTAATCCTTAACTATTGGATCTAGTGCAGGACTAATATAAGCCGTCCGATATTGATTGGAACTAATCCTTAGCCATCGGATCTGATGCGGGATGCTTCCTGATCATCGATTTTAGATCGAATGTGGATCTCACCATGATTTTGCAGATCTGTACGATTTCTTTGTAGAAATTATCTGCGACTATTTCTAACAGTTTTAAATATTTATATACACAGATAATTTCATCATGGTGCTGATTATAAGGAATTTATAAACACTCTTGCAGATATAGTCTCTATGTTCTTCAATTGTTACATATACTCTATCTCCCATTCATTTCACTCTTCTACAGTTCCACTCTTCATTTGTCTAACCAACTTTGTCATTCATACTACATCTCTACATCCACTCGACCTTTGTTCTTTGTTTCATTAACCATTGTTTACATCATACTGTCAACACTATATTGGAAGTCTTCAGATCAGTCATTCATGTTGTCTTATCATCCATGTCCATCTCATCCATTGCATTTGTTATAAATGAACTTTTATGACATCATCATTAGGACACTATCATATTCCATGTCATCATATGTGTCATGCCACATCCTCAACTATGCCATGCCATGCCATCACTACCTTAGTATTTCACTGAGATTTTCCTGCCATCATATCCACTGATTATTCCTTTATCATTTGTGAACACCTTTTCCATCAATGACATCTATATAATCAACAATATCCCCCTTTGGCATTGATGGAAACCTCTAAACATTGTCCCCCTTTGACAATAATGACAAAGGATAACCTGTTATGCCAATGTCGTACCTATTTTAATAAGGATTTCTTGTATTTCTACTTTCTGACAACTCCCCCTATCAACATATCTCCCCCTGAGTTTGTGCTTCCTCCTCTTAGTGATTTTGTAAAGGAAATACTCCCATCTTCTATCTAAGACGCTCAAAGACTTCCTTAGGTAGTGGTTTGGTGAAAATGTCGACAATCTATTCTTTTGTGTCAATGTATTCTATTCTGATAGCTTTTTGAGATACATGTTCTCTTAGATAGCGATACTTGATTGGTATATGTTTTGTCTTAGAATGCGTGATAGGATTTTTAGACATATTTATAGCACTAATGTTATCACAGTTGATCACTATTGTATGTTCATATTTTATGAGTATATATTCTAGGGTTTGTTTCATCCAAATAACCTGAGTGCAACATGAGGCAACAACAATGTATTCTACTTCTGCCATAGAGAGTGAAATGAGGATTGTTTTTTACTTGACCATGATAATAAACAATTTACCATAAAGAATGCTGCTCCACTAGTACTTTTTCGATCATCAACACATCCTACCCAATCTGCATCAGTAAATACTTTCAAGGTAAAATCTTGTCCTTTTGCATACCATAAACCATACTCCATGGTGCCTTTTAGATATTTGAAAATCCTTTTTACTGATGTTACATGTGTTTCTTTGGGAGCTGACTAGAATATAGTTTCCAATCCAACAACTTGCATTACATATGGTCTTGTGGCTGTCACATATATCAGACTTCCAATCATGGATCTAAACACGGTATGATATACTTCCAGAGATTCATCATCCTTACTTAACTTGCAACCAGTGACCATAGTAGTACCGACAGGTTTGGAATATTCCATTTTAAACTTTTTCAACATATCTTTGATGTACTTAGTTTGAGAGATGAAAATTTCTTTGTCTTTTTGGTAGACTTGCAATCCCAAGAAGAAAGTCAATTCACCCAACATTGACATTTCGAATTCTTTCTTCATTTCAGAGGAAAAATCTACACTTAGGATTTTAAGATTGCTTCCAAATATGATATCATCCACATAGACAACAACAATGATCATATTTTTATGTTCTATCTTTGGTAAAGATTACTTTCAATGGCTCCTCTTTTAAAACCTTGTTGTTTCAAGTAACTGACTAGTCTTGAAAACCACATTCTTGGAGCTTGTTTAAGACCATAGAGTTCCTTCTTCAGTTTATAGACATAATCTTTTTTTTCTGACAAGAGAAATCCTTCAGGTTGTTCAATATATACCTCTTCTTCTAGTTTTCCATCCTGTTCTTTGTTATTACTTTGTCATCACTGAACTTATCCTGATACCATATCTAATGGTATATTCTGCTTGTAAGTTAACTGGGTTTTGCTTTTACTAGAATTCCTTAATATTGTGCATTTAGATATTCATATAAAAACCTAGCATATACTGCTTGATTCTTTTGGATTTTAGATCTATATTATCAACTGTCCAAAGACCCATAACTTCATATCATTAACACAGAGATTAGTTCAGTTTATCACATAGTTTCTCTGGTCTGGTCTCACTATCTCAGACATAAAGACTCATAAACTCAACCTTTTCCTTTGTTAATGTTGAACTCATACTGCTGCCTTATCAATAGACTGAATTTTTTATTTTTTAGACTTGAGTTTTCTTCTACGATCAACAATTTTTATGTGTCATGACTTCAAATACTAAGTGAATATAATCATATTTATCTTCTATTTGATTGCAGCTATCATGGTCTTCATGACTCTCACATTTTGTTGTTCTCACGCTACTTCATACTTTCTCTTATGTCATCCATACACCAACCTTGATCACCCATCATCTTTGAAGAAGACAGCTTTCAATATACTTCAACATTAGGTACCAATTGAAATTTTCTTAGATACCAATTGGAATTTCCTGACTTTAACTCCCCTTGAGTATATGATCCTTTCTAATGTTATTTTTAGGGTTTTATTTAAATCATGAGATATATTTTAGGAAAGGATCCCACAGTCATCACTACACCATTTTTCATTACCTTCATTTTTATCGGTGTATCCTTTTACATCTCCATCTTGTTTTTCCTTATAATGGATGCCCTTTTTATCTGTGGCATAATTATGTTCATCATCATCTTTGGAGACCTCACTGATGTTTGAAATCTTTATTTATTCTATATCTTTGGAGTCTTCCTTTATTCTCAATATTTTTCCAAGAGGTACTCTACTTACTGGTTTTTTTATTTCTTTGTTCCTTGGTTTTCATCTTCCATACCTTTTTCTGAGTTTCCTGGGAAGGTATGTATGTACTATTCTTGCAATGTTTTGAAAAGTGTCCAATACTATGACATATGAAACAAATAAGTCTTTTTCGATTAGAGATGTTGGTGTCTTATTTCCTTATCATCCCTTCATATTTTTCTTTGATTCTACAATCATCAGTCTTGTGACCAAACTTGTGACAGCACTAACAATATCCATAGAATGCATGTTTGGAGAATATCTGGTTTTTCTGCTTGTAATGAATCTTTTCATTTGAATTTCTTCTAGAATTTTTCATCTTGGGAGGATGAGTAGAATTATGATAATTGGAATTCATTTCCTTGTGATTCTTCTGCTGCCTGGGTGTATCTTTGGAGGCATCATGTTGACATTTAACATTTTCAACATTTTCATGAAGGATTGAGCTTGATCCTTTATGATTATATCCAAGACCTGTTTTATCCCTGGGGGATCTTTGTAAGCTGAGGAATTTACTAAGAGCTTCAGTACTTTCCTTGAAATTCTCACTAACAGTCAACTGATATTTTAGCTTCTTTACTTCTTCCTTGAATTCAACAAATTCTTGTTTTAAGCTCTTGACCTCTTCCATACTAGTCAACACTTGTTGTCTTGAATTGCATAGCTCTTCTTGGAGGGTTTTGACTTCCTCTTCTTTTGAGTTCTTCTCTTCTTGATATTTTGACAATTTTTCTTTCAAGACTTTGTTCTTTTTCCTACATTTTTCAATTTCATCTACAGAAACCATGTATTGGGTTTCTATGTCCACTTCTGATTCCTCAACCGAGTTTGTTGTCCCTATAAATATTTTTTCTTCATCTTCACTAACATCCTCAAGAATAGCAAGTCTTCCTTCTTCTCTTTTCTCAACTGAGTAAAGGTATTTTATCTTGTCCCAAAGTTTCTTTGCAGAGTTACATTCACCTATCTTCTCTTTGACATCATCAGGTAATCCATCAAGGATTGAAGCCATTGAGTTACTTTTCTTGGATTTATTTTGAGCTGGAGTCCTTATCCTCTTTGGTGGGAAGTAATTAGTGATCACTGAATTCCATACATCATGTCCCAATGACTTTAGATAAATTTTCATTCTTATACTCCAAAATATGTATTCTTCTTTTCTAAGTATTGGAGATCCATTTACTTTGTAAATAAATCTCTTCTTGTTGATCCATAATGGTTTTAATGGGATCTTCCTTCCAGTGGTTAAACTGTAGTGAAGGAACCTACTCTGATACCAATTGTTGGTTTATTGGTCAATACTGAGAGGGGTGGGGGGTGATATAGTATTGTTATCTTTTTACTATTTTAACCACTTTTTAAATCTATCATTAAAATACATAACAACAAGAATACACAGAACACAATTTTAACGTGGAATCCCAATAGGGTAAACCACCAATATGTCTTATTACTGCAAAATTGTTTTTAACAAATAGTTTTGCATGCTTCTAAAGACAAGGATGGTATTACACCCTATTTATCAACAACTATTGGATGGAGGATACAACCCCCTGGTTTATCAGCTACTACTGAAAGGATTCTACAACACCCTATGTACGAGCTACCATTGGAAGGAGGCTACGACCCCCTGGTTTATCAACTACCACTGAAAGGATGCTACGAAACCCTATTTACCAGCTACCACTGGAAGGAGGCTACGACCCCCTAGTTTATCAGCTGCTACTGAAAGGATGCTACGACACCCTGTTTTGTCAGCTACAACTGACAGGATGCTCCTACACCCCATTTACCAGCTTCTGCTGGAAGGAGGAAACAACCCCTTGCAGGCCTGTTGCCTGCCCTAGCGCCACCCTGCCACCCTAATATGTTTTCTGTAATATGTTATATTTATTTTCCCTCCATTTTCTGTCACACCCACTGGTCTTTGTTTCTAATTTTCTGATTTGGACACCGAGACACCTTCTCTCACTCATACTTCTGCATATAAGTATATTCATGGTTCCTACGGATGTGTTGTTTTGGAAACACACCCTTTCACAAATATGCCCTTTCAAATATGATAATCTCTATTTATGAGCATTTAATTATTAAAACTAAAACTATTAGACACTCTTCCAATAATGGCGTATAATCTCTTCATACTTGCAGGCATCACTTGTAAGGATTGCAAGAAATCATTACTACATGTAAATATCGAACCAGAACATTCTTCCGCACCCTTTCATTCAATCAGCAGCTTAGAATTCATTTCTGTAGCTTGAATTAACATTTTCTGGTGCTTCCGCAATCTCCTTCTCTATCATCAATATAGGATGTTGATCTAATTTTGAGACTCGCCGGTTCATCGATCTAATGCATAGATTTCCTCCTCGAAATCATATTTCTACACCACAGTTTCCTCATCAACAATTCCCCATCGTTGATCTTCGTCGAGCGTTTCCCTGACCATTGATCTGAGGTAAGATGTAGATTGTGGAATGTGCATAGTGTGACTTTTCCAAAATGTCTTTTTGCGATTTCTGTAGTTGTCTTTCTGCATCAATCATTTCGCACTGTTGATCTCCTGCGGGCTCTTCCATGACCGTTGATCTAAGATAATATGTGGATTGCGGGATGCAGAATGAAGAAACGTAACGTTTCCTCAAATCGTATCTTGAATTTCCGCAATATCCTTTCCGCAAGATCCTTTCCACAAGATTCTTTCCACAAGCTCTTTTCTGCAAGCTCCTTTCTGCAAGCTCCTTTCTGTAAGCTCCTTTCCGCAAGCTCCTTTCCGAAAGCTTCTTTCCGCAATTTTTCTTCAGCACCGTCGATCTTTTGCGGAGACTTTCCTGACCTTCGATCTTCCGTATTGAGGGTTTATAGAATATTTAAACGTTAGTTCCACACTTCCCTTTTTGCATTTTTTCATCCGCACCTTTGATCTCTATTAGTGGAACTAATCTCAGCTGTTCGATCTTGATCTTCTATGGAACTTTATATTTTCTACATAACTCTTGGAAGTAATCCTTAACCTTCGGATCTAGTGAGGGAATAATATAAGCCATCCGATATTCATTGGAAATGATCCTTAGCCGTTAAATCTCATGCAAGATGCTTCCTGACCGTCGATTTTAGATCGAATGTGGATCTCACCATGATTTTGCGGATCTGCACGATTTCTTTGTGGAAATCCTATGCGACTATTTCTAATAGTTTTGAAGATTTATATACATAAATAATTTCATCATGATGCTGATTATAAGGAATTTATAAACACTCTCGCAGATATAGTTTCTTTGTTCTTCGATTGTTACATATACTCTATCTCCCATTCATTTCACTCTTCTACAGTTCCACTCATCATTTGTCCAACCAACTTTGTCATTCATACTGCATATCTACTTCCACTCGACCTCTATTCTTTGTTTCATTAACCATTGTTTACATCATAATGTCGGCACTATCTTGGAAGTCTTCAAATTAGTCATTCATGCTGTCTTATCATCCATGTCCATCTCATCCATTGCATTTGTTATAAATGAACTTTTATGACATCATCATTAGGACACCATCATATTCCATGNGCCATCAATACCTTGGTTTTCATTGAGTTTGTATTGCCATCATATCCACTGGTTATTCCTTTGTCATTCGTGAACGCCTTTTCCATCAATGACAACTATATACTCAACAAATGTTTAAAGGTTGCCATCAATGCCAAAGGGGGAGATTGTTGAGTGTATGGTTGTCATTGATGTCAAAGGTGTTCACGAATGACAAAGGAATAACCAGTGGATATGATGGCAGGAAAAACTCAGTGAAAGACTAAGGTAGTGATGGCATGGCATAGTTGAGGATGTGGCATGATGCATATGATGACATGGAATATGATGGTGTCCTAATGATGATGTCATAAAAGTTTATTTATAACAAATGCAATGGATGAGATGGACATGGATGATAAGATAGCATGAATGACTAATCTGAAGACTTCCAAGACAGTGTCGACAGTATGATGTAAAAAATGGTTAATGAAACAAAGAACAGAGGTCAAGTAGAAGTAGAGATGCAGCATGGATGACAAAGTTGGTTAGACAAATGAAGAGTGGAACTGCAGAAGAGTGAAATGAATGGGAGATAGAGTATATTTAACAATTGAATAACATAGAAACTATATCTGCGGGAGTGTTTATAAATTCTTCAAAGAAACTATATATGCGAGAGTGTTTATAAATTCCTTATAATCAGCAGCATGATGAAATTCTTTGTGTATATAAATATTCAAAACTATTAGAAATAGGCAAAGAGGATTTCTGCAAAGAAATCGTGCATATTCGCAAAATCATGGTGAGATATGCATTCGATCTAAAATTGACTATTAGGAAGCATCCCGCAAGAGATCTGATGGCTAAGGATCAGTTCTGCAACAATCAAGATCAGACGACTTATATTAGTCCCGCACTAGATCCGACGGTTAAGCATTAATTCCAACAGTTAGGTGGAAAATCCAAAGTTCCGCAAAAGCTCAAGATCGGACAGTTGAGATTAGTTTGGCTAAAAGAGATCGACGATGCGGAAGAAAAAATGTGGAAAGGAAATTGTAGAAATAACATTCAAACATTCTATGAACCCACAATCTGAAAGATTGAAGGTCGGGAAAGACTCCACAAAAGATCGACGGTGCAGAAGAAAAATTGCGAAAAGAAGATTGCAGAAAGGAGCTTGCGGAAAGGATCTTGCAGAAAGGATCTTGCGGAAAGGAGCTTGTGGAAAGAATCTTGCAGAAAGGAGCTTGCAGAAAGGATCTTGCAGAAAGAAACTTGCAGAAAGGAGCTCGCAGAAAGGATCTTGCAGAAAGTTGAGATACGATATGAGGAAATGTTACGTTTCTGCATTCCGCATCTCACATTCCACAATCCACATCTTATCTCAGATCAACAGTCACGGAAGAGCCCATAGGAGATCAACAGTGCTGAATGATTGATGCGGAAATACAACTGCAAAAATCGCAAAAAGATGTTTTGGAAAAGTCACAAACCCACATTTCATAATCCACATCTTACATCAGATCAACGGTCAGGAAAACGCCCGACGAAGATCAATGGTGGGGAATTGTTGACGAGGAAACGGTGGTGCGGAAATACATTTTTGAGGAGGAAATATATGCATTAGATCAATGTACTAGAGAGTCTCAAAATTATATCAATGACCTAGATTGGTTATAGAGAAGGAGCTTGCAGAAGCACCAAAAAACGTTAATTCGAGCTGCAGAAATGAATTATGAGGTGTTGAATGAATTAAAGGGTGTGGAAGAATGTTCTGGTTCGATATTTACATGTAGTAAAGATTGCATGCAATCCTTACAAGTGATGGCTGCAAGTATGAAGAGATTATACACCATTATTGGAAGAGTATCTGATAATTTTAAGTTTAATAATTAAATGTTCATAAACAGAGATTATCAGATTTGAAAGGGCATGTTTGTGAAAGGGTGTGTTTCCAGAAGAATACATCCACAGAAAACGTGAAGATACTTATACGTAGAAGTATGAGTGAGAGAAAGGATCTCGCTATCGACATCAGAAAATAAGAAACAAAGACCAGTGGGTGTGCTAAATAGGGTGTCATAGCATCCTTTTAGTAGTATCTGATAAAATATGGGGTCGTAGCCTCCTTCCAGTAGTTGCTGGTAAATAGGATGTAATACCATCCTTGTCTGTAGCAGTAGGAAAAACTATTTGTAAATAACAATTTTGCAGTAATAGGACGTATTGGTGGTTTACCCTATTGGGATTCCACGTTTAAATTGTGTTCTGTGTATTCTTGTTGTTATGTATTTTAATGATATATTTAAAAGGTGGTTAAATTCGTAAAAAGGTAACAATACTGATTCATCCCCCCTTAGTATTGACCAATAAACCAATAGTTGGTATCAGAGCAGGTTCCTTCACTATAGTTTAACCACTGGAAGGAAGATCCCATTAAAACCACTATGGATCAACAAGAAGAGATTTACACAGTAAATGGATCTCCAAAACTTGGAAAATAAGAATACATATTTTGGAGTATAAGAATGGAAATTTATCTGAAGGCATTGGGACATGATGTATGGAATTCATTGATCACTGATTACTTCCCACCAAAGAGGATAAGGACTCCAGCTCAAAATAAATCCAAGAAAAGTAATTCAATGGCAATGGCTTCAATATTCGATGGATTACTACATGATGTCAAAGAGAAGATAGGTGAATGTAACTTTGCAAAGGAGATTTGGGACAAGACAAAAGACCTCTACTCAGTTGAGAAAAGAGAAGAAGGAAGACTTGCTATTCTCGAGGATGTTAGTGAAGATGAAAAGATAAGTGAATATTAAGAACATTTATTTATAGGGACAACAAACTCAGATGAGCAATCATAAGTGGACATAGAAGCCCAATACATGGCTGTTGTAGATGAAGTTGAAAAATGTAGGAAAAAGAAAAAAGTCTTGAAAGAAAAATTGTCAAAATATCAAGAAGAGAAGAAGTCAAAAGAAGAGGAATTCAAAACCCTCCAAGAAGAGCTACGCAATTCAAGACAACAAGTGTTGGCTAGTATGGAAGAGGTCAAGATCTTAAAAGAAGAAGTTGTTGAATTCAAGGAAGAAGTAAAGAAGCTAAAAGATCAACTGATTGTTAGTGAGAAGTTCAAGGAAAGTACTGAAGCTCTTAATAAAGTCCTCAGCTTACAAATATCCCCCAGGGATAAAACAAGTCTTGGATATAATCATAAAGGATCAAGCTCCATCATTCATGAAAATGTTGAAAATGTTAAATGTCAACATGATGCCTCCAAAGATACACCCAGGTAGCAGAAGAATAAAAAGGAAACGAATTCCAGTTATCATAATTATACTCATCCTCCCAAGATGAAAAATTTCAGAAGACACGCAAATGAAAAGAGTCATTTCAAGCAGAAAAACCAGAGATTCTCCAAACATACGTTCTATGGATATTGTCATTGATGTCACAAGTTTGGTCATAAGATTGATGATTTTAGAATCAAAGAAGAATATGAAGGGCTGATAAGGAAAGAAGACACCAATATCTCTAATGGAAAAATACTTATTTGTTTCATATGTCAAAGTATTGGACACTTTGCAAAACATTGCAAGAATAATACATACATATCTTCCTAGGAAACTATGAAAAAGGTATGGAAGATGAAAACCAAGGAACAAATAAATAAAAAACTAGTAAGAAGAGTACCTATTGGAAAAATATGGAGAATAAAGGAAGACTTCAAAGATATAGAAGAAATAAAGATTTCAAACATCAGTGAGGTCTCCAAAGATTAAAATGAACATAATTATGCCACAGATAAAAAGGGCAGCCATTATAAGGAAAAACAAGATGGAGATGTAAAAGGATACACCGATAAAAATGAAGGTGATGAAATTAAAGGATGTAGTGATGACTGTGGGATCCTTTCCTAAAAGATATCTCATGATTTAAAGAAAACCTTGAAAATAACATTAGAAAGGATCATATACTCAAGGGGAGTTAAAGTCAAGAAATTCCAATTGGTATCTAAGAAAAATTCAATTGGTATCTAATGTTGAAGTATATTGAAATCTATCTTATTCAAAGATGATGGGTGATCAAGGTTGGTGTATGGATGACATAAGAGAAAGTATGAAGTAGCGTGAGAACAACAAAATGAGAGAGTCATGAAGACCATGCCGTTTTCAATCAAATAGAAGATAGAGATGATTATGTTCACTTAGTATTTGAAGTCATGACACATAAAAATTGTTGACAGTAGAAGAAAACTCAAGTCTAAAAAAAAAAAATCCAGTCTATTGATAAGGTAGCAGGATGAGTTCAGCATTAGAAAAGGAAAAGGTTGAGGTTATGATTCTTTGTGTCTGAGATAGCGAGACTAGAGAAACTATGTGATAAACTGAAGTAATATCTGTGTTGAGGATTTGAAGTTATGGGCCTCTGGAAAGTTGATAATATAGATCTAAAATCCTACAGAATCTAGTAGTATATGTTAGGTTTTTATATGAAGATCTAAATGCATAGGCTTAAGGAATTCTCGTAAAAGCAGAAGTTAGTTAACTTATAGGAAGAATAGACCATTAGATATGGTAACAGGATAAGTTTAGTGATGACAAAGTAATAACAAAGAACAAGATGGAAAACTAGAAGAAGAAGTATATATTGAACAACCTGAAGGGTTTCTTTTGTTAGAAAAAAAGATTATGTCTGTAAACTGAAGAAGGCACTCTATGGTCTTAAACAAGCTCTAAGATCATGGTTTTCAAGACTAGACAGTTACTTGAAACAACAAGGTTTTAAAAGAGGATCCACTGAAAGTAATATTTACCTAAAGATTGAAGATAAAAATATGGTCATTGTTGTTGTCTATGTGGATGATATCATATTTGGAAGCAATCTTAAAATACTAAGTGAATATTTTTCCTCTGAAATGAAGAAAGAATTCGAAATATCAGTGTTGGGTGAATTGAATTTCTTCTTGGGATTTCAAGTCTATCAAACATACAAAGGAATTTTCATCTCTCAAATTAAGTACATCAAAGATATGTTAATTTTTTTTAAAATGGAAGATTCCAAACCTATTGGTACTCCTATGGTCATTGGTTTCCATTTAAGTAAGGATGATGAATCTCTGGAAGTAGATCATACCGTGTTTAGATACATGATTGGCAGTATGCTATATGTGACAACCACAATACCAGATGTGATGCAAGCTGTTGGATTGGTGACTAGATTCCAATCAGCTCCCAAAGAAAAACATGTAACAACAGTAAAAAGGATTTTCAAATATAAAAAAGGCACCATGGAGTATGGTTTATGGTATCCAAAAGGACAATATTTTACCTTGAAAATGTTTACTAATGCAGATTGGGAAGGAAGTGTTGATGATCGAAAAAGTACTAGTGGAGCAGCATTCTTTTTGGGAAAATGTTTAGTATCATGGTCAAGTAAAAGAAAATCATCCATTTCAGTCTCTACAGTAGAAGCAGAATACATTGCTTCTGCCTCATGTTGCACTCAAGTTATTTGGATGAAACAAACCCTATAATATCTACTCATAAAATATAAACATCCAATAGTGATCAAATTTGATAACACTAGTGCTATAAATATATCTAAAAATCCTATCATGCATTCTAAGATAAAACATATACCAATCAAGTATCATTATCTAAGAGAACATGTATCTCAAAAAGATGCCAGATTAGAATACATTGACACAAAAGAACAAATTGTTGACATTTTTACCAAACCACAACCTAAGGAAGTCTTTGAGAGTATTAGATAGAAGATGGGAGTAGTTCCTTTACAAAAGCACTAAGAGGAGGAAGAGAAATATCAGGGGGAGATATGTTGATAGGGGGAGTTGTTAGAAAGTAGAAAGACAGGAAATCCTTATCAAAATAGGTAAAACATTGGCATAATAGGTTATCCTTTATCATTGTTGTCAAAGGGGGAGAATGTTTAGGGGTTGCCATCAATGCCAAGGGGGAGATGTTAAGTATATGGTTGTCATTGATGTCAAAGGTGTTCACAAATGATAAAGGAATAAACAATGGATATGATGGTAGGACAAACTCAATGAAAGAGTAAGGTAGTGATGGCATGGCATGGCATAGTTGAGGATGTGGCATGACACATATGATGACATGGAATATGATGGTGTCCTAATGATGATGTCATAAAAGTTCATTTATAACAAATACAATGGATGAGATGGACATGGATGATAATGTTGATGTATTTGTAACTTAAGAATGTATTCACTTGTATATCTTATGTATTATACCCCGATGTTTATTCCAGGAAGTATTTATAATGTAATTGAGTCATGTCATGCCCCGATGTTCCGATTGGGAGATTCAATAATGTAACAAGTCATGTAAAGTCATTGAGGTTAACCCTCCATTGTAAGTCAAGGAAATAGTCCCCACAATTTTGTCAAGGTTAACCCTCCTTGTTGATCAGAGGGAAAAGTCCCCACAGTTGTGGGGCACTAGGGTTATTAGACTCTCCTAGAGATGTCGGCTCTAGTAAGTAATTGTTAAGTGGGGACTACATGTTAAAGTGGACAATAAGTGAACAAAAGAATATAATAGAGAGTGAGCCTCTCTATTTAACACACACACACACTCACTCATTGGGGGTGCATGAGTGAGAGAGAAGTACTCTCTCAAGTGAGAGAGAGAAAGAGAAGTTGCGGAGATCATCTTTATGTTTTCAGGTTTTACTGCTGCCATTGGTGCTCATTCTATCTCAAAGGAAGTTGCGAGGTTTTCTCCTTTATGGTTTCCCCGAGGAAAATTCTTTGTGTCTCTTGTCTCTTGTGTTTATTGCTGTGCATGTTATTCTCTCAGTTAAAAGATCCTAAGATAATGCTAGCTTAAATGATAAAATTATAACATGGTATCAGAGCTAACCTGAGAAGAAGACATTGTGCAACTGCAGAAGCTAGGGCTTCTTAATTTTTGGGTCTCTCTCCACAATCCATCAGCAAAAGTATGCTAGGCTGACTCTCCATTGAAGGGCGCATCTTTCTGTTGAAGCAAAATTCAATTCCAGACATTTTTAGTTTTTGGTGTGGGAAATTAGGGCTTCTTATAGAAGAGGAATTTTTGAGTGATCCCAGCATAGGATTTCTCTCCTCATCAAAATTGAAGTTTAGAGACTGGGGTTGAGATTTTTGGTTAGGTGAAACTCTGGGAAAGTCAAACCCTAGTTTGACCCCGAGATTGGTACATTCGTTATATCTAGGGATTGGAGAAGGCTCAGGAACTGAAAATTTCACAAGCCAAAGATAAAATCCTGATTTACACTGTGTCCAAACGATTCACTATATTCTAGGAGATATGATCCCTCCAAGTTAGGGTTCCAGCCTCTTCCAGGATTCATCCCTAAATAGGACACCTGGGGAGAATTGCTATTTTTCGGGCTACAAAGGTCCAAATGAAATTTCTAAAGATGTTCTAGAAATGGGACGGAATGTTATTTTTTTGGTCTAAGTTTCAGACCCATAAGATGAAACAGTGACATGTGGCATTTCGTACAACTTCGCTATGCTGAACAGTCCTGAAACAGGTCACCTTGGGAAACGATCATAAGTCCCAAGTGGTGAAACCAATTCTGACGAAACCTGTGGTGTTGGAATAGGGACATGTGAGGATACCACAAGGTGAAGTTCCAGACACAGAGGAGTATTAATTTTGGAGATACCGTAGAAACAGTATCATGCATTTCTGCAGAAGAAATTGGTAAACTAGGGCTTCCTGTTCTAGGAGCTTCCCTCCATTGTTTTTAGAATAGGAGTACATTGGACAGATCACCTTGAAGAGATCTATCTTTCTATCCAATCAGATATGGAAGATTCCAAGTTTTGAAAATTAGGGTTTCTCTGACAAACCCTAGATCAGCCAGCTCCAGAACTAGGATGGACAACTCGAATCGGTAAGATCTAATATTTTGCTATTTTCATTTGAGGTTCTCATTTCAAATTGATCTATCACATCAGCTTGATGATAATCTTGGTGAAGTTGACAACTTCCAAGCATGGAAATATATGATCTCTCTGAAGAAAATGAATTGGACACCTACATGAGTAGAGAGGTTCCAATTCCAGAGGGAGATGAGGCTCAAAGCCTTACACAAGAAGAACTTGGTCAAGGCCAAGAATATCATTGTTGATTCAATCACGGATCAAATTGTACCACAAGTGCCTTCCCTAAAGACACCAAAGATGTTTGATTCCTTGACCAAGCTATTTGAAGGGAAGAACATAAATTGGAAGATGACCTTAAGAAACCACTTGAAGAATGTGAAGATCCAGAATGCAGAGACCATACAGTCATACTTTACAAGGGTCTCTCAAATCAAAGAACAACTTGAAGTAGAAGTGGAGAATGCAGAAGTGGTGATAGCCACCTTGAATGGCCTCCCAAGATCATGGGGTTCATTCATTCAAGGAATGTGTGCCAGAAGAAAGTGATTACTTTCAATAGACTTTGGGAAGAAGAAGAAGCTCGACTCATAATAAGAGAAGAGAAGATGGGAGCATCTGAAGATCAAGCTCTCACCATCCAAAGAATATCCCTCAAGTGATGAGGAATATGAAGAACTCAACTCTTGAAGAACCTCTTATGCATCTTAGCATTTGGATAAGAAACGATGCTATTATGAATAAAGAATATGCTGAAGCTGAAGGCTCAAGTATTAATCTTGCACATTGATCTAGGAACAAATAATCAATCTCATCAAGAAATAATCAACAAATAACTTAGAAATGGTGTTAATCAGAACCAGAATGGTTTCCTCTCTGTATATTCAATAAACAATGAATAGTTACAATTACAATGTCAAGCAATAGCTTGAATCAATGAGGAATTTGAATACCTTAGGAGGCCATTCGAAATCAATGAGTGAGTCTGGCTTAACTGACTGTAAGCCATTGGTTCACACTCAGTTAACCACTTGACCAAAACCCTAATTGACTCACCAAACCCTAATTGAAGTTAGAGTGCAATAAATGACCGAATCTCAAATGAAGGAGATCAAATACATGTCATAGCAAGCCAACCATCAAGTGCTAGTGCTCAATGACTTCAATGAACCCTAAGGAGGTTAACTGAAGCTGAACTGATCATCAGAAGTTGGTGGAGGCAACCCTGTTGAATCCAGATCATTAAATAATAATAAATAATCATTAAATAATATATTTAATGAGAGGAGGCACCTTAGTTGACTGGTTGAACTGATTGTAACCACCAGTTAGCAATTAGGTGCATTAATATCACTCAGATCACCCACAGAGTTCTCTAGTTAGCCTCCTTGATTGTAGGAGAAGGCTAATTTAGCCTCCTTGACTATAGGTAGGCGTGGGTGTGACTGGATGATGTCAATTAATGCTCCACTGATGTCAATTAATGTCAATTATACTTAGGATAGTGGTTTAACTAGGCCAATTTGACCAAAAAGAGTGTGTATGGTGGTAAATGTCTCCAACACCCCCCCTTAAGCTATACTCAGGAAGAGTTAGAAAACATAGATGCATAAAAATGCTAGGGCTCCGGAAGCAAAGGCCATAGGTCACCCTGTACAATAAAGTAACTGCTTAATATAACGAAGGAAACAGGGAAAACCTCATGGGAAAAATACCCCCCCTCAAACTAAGCAATAAATCAAGAATTGGTTCTTCTATGCAGCAGCATCATGAGACTGTACATGTGAACCTATGAATCCAAACTAAATGAATATGTCTGGAGGAATCTTACACTTTGGAAGAAGAACAATGCACTCAACTGAATTGGAAATATAAACAGCTGCACGGTGAAAACTAGACCCATGTAGAGTAGTTGAAATCATCTGAAGAAAGAGCAAAGGTTCTTGAGGATTTGAACCATGTGTGGAACACTCAAGAAACTGATGTGTTGCATCCTTGAACAGAAAACCATGAGTGGTAAAATCAGCCCCAAATCTTAGGAGCAAGTGTCCAAGCGGATGTAGAATGTCTTCCTCTTTACTAGTTCCGTGAGGAGATGAGCATGTGACCAAAGGTAGAGAAGCCCTGGGACTCTGGAGAGCGAATGCTTGAGCCCCATAATCTGATATAGATTCAGAAATAGGTAATGATTCATAAAATAAAATATCAGCAACCTCATAAGAGGAAACTAACACCAAATCCCCAGCAACAAAATTGAAGAAGAACTGCGGTACTTGATTTTTCACACCGTAATTGGTGAGAGCAGCTACAAGCATGACTGAAAGCTCTTGGATTTTAAAATATGAACCAAATAATATCAGATCAGAAATTATATCAGATCTAAATAAGTTCACAACAGATCCAAAACTGTGAAATGAAATCAAATCCCCAGCAGCAGTTTCAAAGGAGACTTGCGGTACTTGTTTCTTCACACCATTGATGAGAACAGCTACAAGCAGTACTGAAGGTTTATGAACCTGAAATTTTGAACCAAGAAATATCAAATAAGATCCAAATAATATCATATCAGATCCAATAAGGTTCATATCATATCCAAAATTATGGTCAACTGAGACGGTGGATGCATAGTTGTCTTTTTCTTCAAAATTCTGAATTTTGGTGCATGCAATCCTGCAGGATTTTGCTGGAAGATCTAGATCATGGGGAGAGAATGTGTCACTCTTATAATCTGATATTTATTCCAAAATATCCAAGTTTTTACATATTTTCACACCAGCAGCAACATTACAGGGAGAAAAATCAAATTTCTCTTCACTTTCGGAAGCAATTACTGGTAAATTTTGCACAGAATTCAAAGGAAAATCACCGGTGAATGTTTGCATGGAAGTGCAGCAGTATTTTTCTTCAATATAAAATATTCAAATGTCTTCTTATATTTCAGAAATATGAGGAGATGAGATATCAGAGATCTCATGAAATTCCGGAGCATGAGGAGAAGGAGTCACTGCATGGAGACTTTCTTCAATTTGAATTGAATGTGTAGAAGATTCTACTTCATCTTCATCTTGAACAACTTCATCAGAGAGAGTAGAGGCTGAGAATTTTGAGTAAAGAACTATTGTGGTGTTGGATGTGATCTCCAAAGTGCTATTATGATCCTCATTGTGCTTGCCAAAGGTTCTGTCCAATTTTGTCCAGAGATCCTTTGGGTATTCAACAGAACCAATAAGGTAGCGCAAGCTAGGAGAAAGGGCCAGACATATTGCTCCAAAAGCTCTATCACCATCATTTAGATAGTCATTACCATTCTTATAAGACTCTTTTCCAAGTCCAATATACACCTCATAGAGACCTCATCTCTTCAGAGATGCAATCATCTTCAACTTCCATTCCGAATAGCTTGTGAATGGGGTGAGAAGAGGGATTGATGAGTCCATTTGAAGTTGCACCTGTTAAAACCTGCAAATCAAAACAAAAGGGGCACCATAAGGTCGGAAAAACTACACATTTTAGGCTTTCATCACACCCAACATAGTCAATCAAGCAAGCTTGATCAACAAGTTCTTTACTTGGGGTATTAAGTGGTAAGCCTTGGATTCTGGTGCAGTGCTAGATTTTTGAGCTATTGCTCACTTTTCATGGAGAAATCTGTCAAAAAGCTTGTTTTTGAGAGATAGATCTTCGTCCTGTCGTAAGCTCTAATACCATATTAATCTTGCACATTGATCTAGGAACAAATAATCAATGTCATGAAGAAATAATCAACAAATAACTCATAAATGGTGTTAATCGGAACCAGAATGGTTTCCTCTCTGTATATTCAATAAACAATGAATAGTTACAATTACAATGTCAAGCAATAGCTTGAATCAATGAGGAATTTGAATACCTTATGAGGTCATTTGAAATCAATGAGTGAGTTTGGCTTAATTGACTGTAAGCCATTGGTTCACACTCAGTTAACCACTTGACCAAAACCCTAATTGACTCACCAAACCCTAATTGAAGTCGGAGTGCAATAAATGACTGAATCTCAACTGAAGGAGATCAAACACATGTCATAGCAAGCCAACCATCAAGTGCTAGTGCTCAATGAATTCAATGAACCCCAAGGAGGTTAACTGAAGTTGAATTGATCATCAGAAGTTGGTGGAGGCACCCTTGTTGACTCCATATCATTAAATAATAATAAATAATCATTAAATAATATATTTAATGAGAGGAGGCGCCTTAATTGACTGGTTGAATTGATTGTAACCACCAGTTAGCAATTAGGTGCATTAATATCACTCAGATCACCCCTGGAGTGCTCCAGTTAGCCTCCTTAAATGTAGGAGAAGGTTAAGTTAGCCTCCTTGACTGTAGGTAGGTGTGAGTGTGACTGGATGATGTCATTTAATGCTCCACTGATGTCAATTAATGTCAATTATACTTAGGATAGTGGTTTAACTAGGCCAATTTGACCAAAAAGATTGTGTATGGTGGTAAATGTCTCCAACATCAAGAAGGAGTATACCTATGAAACAAATACAGGTAAAATCACCTACAAGCAAAGAAGGATGAGACTTGTTTCGAAGAACAAGTGACGACAGTTTAAGAAAGAATCCAAGATGAAGAATAATATGATGAATGCAGCGACATCATTGATGCAGAACCTTCCAGCCATGAAGAAGTAACCAAGAAGAAAGGGAAGACCAGTTCAAGAAGAATGATGTCTAGGATGCAGTATCAATACATGAAGAGAAGTTCGTAGTTCCATCAGAAGGCCTTGTACGAGCTCAGAAGACACCCATGGGATGACACATCCATAAGGAGCTTGAAGATCACATAGAGTGATGAAGACCTGAACCTTTGCTACAAGGTTGTAGATGAAAGTCTATAGAGGATGACAATCTCACATATGGGTGTGAGAAGAACTTTTGAAAAATTTCAAGATGGAGGATCTTGGTATCCAATGATCCTAGATGGACACATAGAATATTAGTAGCAGAAGAAGCTACTTGTCACTCCGGTACAGAATGTTTCAGTGCATAGAGTACGAAAGACAGAGGGAGTATGACGCTCCACTTCAGAGGGAGTGACTGTAGAATATCCTAAGGTTTGACATGGTACGACAGGATGGACAGATTACTGATGACTCTAGGATTTACTAAGAGTAAAGCGGATTCCAACCTTTGCTTTAAGGTTGAAGGTGGAAGACCAATGGTGCTCCTGTTATATGTCGATGACTTGTTCCTGAAAAAAAGAGAGGAACTCATTAAAGTATGCAATATAGATCCTGAAGAGGTTCATGATGATGGACTGCAAGGCCATGACCAGACCTATGGCATCGAACTTGAAGCTCTTGAGTGTTGCTTCATCAGAGTTGGTTGATGCCATGATGTATCATCAGATGATTTGTTCCTTGATGTACCTGACAAATACGAGACCAAATATTTTCTTTGTTGTGAACACATTGAGACATGTTCACCTGATGGTTTCAAAGCATGCATTGAGGTACTTGAAGTGTACAGTTGATTATGGGCTCAAGCCATGGGGACTTCACTTAGTGAACATCTCACATAGCACGTGCGATCGCGATATTTTAATGAATACCCTTAATTTACAGAGATATTGACCCAAACTCTTTTTGTTGAAACCCCCTCCCAATACTTAAAACCTCCTCCCCACCCATTTTTATACCTCAATCCTTATAAACCACCCTACCCACCCCCACCTTAAACCCCTTATCCCCCCCAATACCTACAATATATTGGTTCAATTTTTAATAATTTTAAAACCCACAATATGAACTAACATGATAGGATATTGGTCAACAAGTGAAGCCCCCGTGGCTCAAGTATGAGGCGATTCAGAAGATTAACCTGGAGGGTTATGAGGATCTGTATTGGGCAGGCAGTGCCATTGATAGGAAGAGCACTTCGAGGTGCTACTTCAGTATGATATCAAATATCACTATATCAGGGTTATGGTGCAAAGAGGAGCAATGAAGCTCCAATATGTTGTGATGGATGAATAGATAGCTGATGTGTTGATGAAGCCATTGGCCAGAGTGAAGTTTGAATACTTCAGGGAGAAGCTTGGTGTTCTCCAGATCAAGGTTCCCTCCAAGGGGAAATGATGAGACCTAGAGCCATTCTGACATGGTGAGAGGATTAGGTTCCTTCCATGGTCATATGTAAGGGCTGAGCCATTCTCTCATGGTGAGAGGATTTGGTTCCTTCCATGTCAGATGTGAGTGCTGAGCCATTATGATGTGACTGTAGGATTGGTTCCTACATGGTCAGATATAATTGATGAATGCCATTCTTGGAATGGAGGCACCTGGTCAGTTACCAGGAATACTCAGTTTGGTGCTGAGTTGCCATTCTCTAGGAGAATGGAGGCACCTGGTCAGTTACCATGAATACTCAATCTAGGACGGAGGGCCATTCTAATATGATTGTGGGATGTAGTCTTACATGATCATATATGAGTGCATGGGCATTCTAATGTGATTGGGGGATGTGTTCACTTGATCAGATATAAGTGTTGATGCCACATCCAGTATGAAAAAGGACTGGCTCTGTAGATATTCCTCCATCATGAAAAAGGGCCAGCTCTATCGATGAATACCTACATGGAGGCTAGGCCTACAACCAACATGAAAAAAGGATGGATCTGTAGAACTTCCTGTGACAAGAAGAATGAAGAGATAGCACCATTTGATTGAGATAGAAAAAGCAGTAATGATGATGATGATTCAATGATGATCCAGCTTTGATGATGATCTAGATCAAGTGATGATCTAGACTTGATGATGATCTAGCAGTGATGATCTAGATCAAGTGATGATCCAGACTTGATGATGATCTAGCAGTGACGATCCAGACTTGATGATGATCCAACAGTGACGATCCAGATCTAGTGATGATCTAGACTTGATGACTTGACAATGAATATGACTTGAAGATGAAGATGACTTGAATACGAAGATGACTTGATGATGATCCAGATGATACAGAGAAGAAGAATTGTGCTGCTAAATTGTGTCGAGAGAATACCTTCCTAGTTAAGAGGGTGTGTTGATGTATTTGTAACTTCAGAATGTATTCACCTATATATCTTATGTATTATATCTCGATTTTTATTCTGGGAAGTATCTATAATGTAATTGAGTCATTTCATACCTTGATGTTCCAATAAGGAGATTCAATAATGTAACAAGTCATGTAAAGTCATTGAGGTTAACCCTCTATTGTAAGTCAGGGCAATAGTCCCCACAGTTGTGTCAAGGTTAACCCTCCTTGTTGATCGAAGGGAAAATTCCCCACAGTTGTGGGGCACTAGGGTTATTAGACTCTCCTAGAGATGTTGGCTCTAGTAAGTAATTTTTAAGTGGGGCCGACATGTTAAAGTGGACATTAAGTGAACGAAAGAATATAAATAGAGAGTGAGCCTCTCTATTTAACACACACACACTCACTCATTGGGGGCGTATGAGTGAGAGAGAAGTAGTTCTCTCAAGTGAGAGAGAGAAACAGAAGCTGTGGAGATCATCTTTATGTTTTCGGGTTTTACTGCTACCATTGGTGCTCATTCTATCTCAGAGGAAGTTGCAGGGTTTTCTCCTTTATGGTTTCCCCGAGGAAAATTCTTTGTGTCTCTTGTCTCTTGTGTTTATTGCTGTGCATGTTATTCTCTCAGTTAAAAGATCCTAAGATAATGCTAGCTTAAATGATAAAATTCTAACAGATAAGACTGCATGAATGATTGATCTGAAAACTTGCAAGACAGTGTCGACAATATGATGTAAACAATGGTTAATGAAACAAATAACAGAGGTCGAGTGGAAGTAGAGATGCAGTATGAATGACAAATCTATTTAGACAAATGAAGAGTGGAACTGTAGAAGAGTGAAATGAACGAGAGATAGAGTAAATGTAACAATCGAAGAACAAAGAAACTATATATGTGAGAATGTTTAGAAATTCTTTAGAGAAACTATATCTGTGAGAGTGTTTATTAATTCCTTATAATCATCAGCATGATGAAATTATCTGTGTATATAAATCTTCAAAAATGTTAGAAATAGTCGTAGAGGATTTTTGCAAACAAATCGTGTAGATTCGCAAAATCATGGTGAGATCTGCATTTGATCTAAAATCGACGGTCAGGGAGCATCCCGCATGAGATCCGATGGCTAAGGATAAGTTCCACAACAATCAATATCAGACGACTTATATTAGTTCCGCAACCATGGTTTGCCTAACTGGCCTAATTGTAAACTATATATGCGAGAGTGTTTATAGATTTTCCAAAATGGCTCATTTCATTGCATGTAAAAAGACTAGTGTTGAGGACCTCAAAGACCACAACTGTCTACTAGAGTTTAGATGTTGTAGTAGAGATATTTTCCAAAATGGCTCATTTCATTGCATGCAAAAAGACTAATGATGCAACAAACATTGCTATTCTATTCTTTTCAAAAATTGTAAAGTTGCATGGTTTGCCTTAGATTATTGTGTCTGACATAGATACAAAATTTGTTGGTCATTTTTGGAGAACTCTATGCAAGAAATTGGGGACTAATCTCAGTTTTAGTTATGCTTGTCACCCTCAGATTGATGGACAGACTAAAGTGGTAAATAGGAGCTTGGGAAATATACTGAGAAGTCTGGTGTATGAACATCCAAAACAGTGGGACTTTAGCTACATCAACAATCTCCCCGTCGAAGTTCATTGACTGATGAATCAGCTTAGCATCCAGCTCGAAGTTCATTTACTAATGAGTCATCTTGCCTTGTAATCAAGGTCTAGATGGATAGGGTTCGATGACAAGTAGATAGAAGAAGTGTAGCTTCCTGAAAAAATAATTGGTCTACTTGGGGTTCGTGGTTTTTGTTAGAATAATCAACCCATAGTATTTACCCACTTAGACATTATTTCATTTATTTTGTCTTATTTGCCTAGTCCATGAGTCCCACCATGTGC